>CM068834.1:23562409-24077409 GCA_028554795.2 Sinohyriopsis cumingii
AAATTTGACCCTGTAAGTGTAAACAGTCATTCTAAAGTTTCTGGAAGTCACTTCATTAGCAGGTTGAATGTAAAAATAATCTGCAGATACTGTCCAAATATTCTGTGAGGGTACGAGTTAACAGAACATCATCGTACTTTCGTTATGACTTCTCTTTGGAATGTTGTGAGCATTTTATGATTGAACACGATTCAATATTTATTGACAACGGTTCTTCTTCTTCTTCTTCCTCTTTCTCTCTCTTCTTCGTCTTTTTCCTATTCTTCGTCTATATCTTTTCCTCCTCTCTCTCTTTCTCTTTCTCTCTCTATCTATGTCTCGTTCTCCCTCTCTCTCTCTCTCTCCGACTACTCCGATGACCTAAGTGGCTAGATCATCTACATTGGATGCGGGAGGTCGGCGGTTCAAACACCGGCCGGCCGAGTCATAACAAAGACTTTTAAAAGTGGTACTATAAGCTGTCTCGCTTGGCGCTCAGCATTAAAAGGTTAGTGTTATGACTTGTCAGCCTGAATAATTGACTGGGTGGGACATGATGCGACATATTTGCAGCATTATGCCCCAGTACTTAGACATCACTATAAACTGGCACACTACAGATTCGTAGCGATATGACTAAAATTATTTAAAGCTACGGTGAAAAGAATCCAAACCTACTCTCTCTCTCTTTTTCTCAAAATACGCACTCAAGAAGGCTAATGGAGAGTATTGACACCGCTTTCGTAATCGATAATCGATTGCTGTTATGCGTCTCAATAATAGGACATTTGGGTTAAAATTGTTCCCATCTTTAAAAGGAAATGAACATATCGGAAAGGAGAAAGCAATGCCAGTGTGAAGGGGCAAATTTCTGTCGATCTATGAAAAGCATATTAGTTTGGGTCAGAGAACAATTAATTAGATTTATGGAGACAGGCGCTTGATAAATCGCTATACTGCAACGATTTATAATGTCTGGTCGGTAGAAGTAGAGATTTTTAAATTAAGCATTCGTTTACTTAACCGCCAGACGGACTGTTAGGGACAGGGCTGACTTCGATTTCATAGTGGAACTGTCAAACTTGAAAAATTTAAGGAATCGTTAGTCGACAACCTGGAAAGGCAAGCTGACCGCAATTTTGGCATCTATAAAAAGGCGGTAAATATTTTTAATCCTGATTGGTGACACTAAATAAGCGACGTGTTCCCACACGAAATTTCCCAGCTGTAAATTTCCCCCATCGAAAATCCTAAATTGTCTAAACTTTGCTGCAAGAGTACAAGTACCGGGGACTCCGAGAGTAAATTTGAAAGAAATTCTCTCGTAAAACATTTGTCCAAGGGACTGGATGTCCGGAAGGTCAACGGACACAATTGTAGCGGTAGAAGCGAGAAACGTTTGAAAACACAAAGGCATTTGTGTCAAATTCATGAGATTCGTTGATACCAAAACAATGATTTGCTTGAATTATTTGATAATATTTGCATGAATTTATTAGTTTAAATTCGTAGATCAATTATTCTCTCGATATGAGTATAACTGTGTTGAGTTTATATATATATATATATATATATATATATATATATATATATATATATATATATATATATATATATATATATATATATATATATACATATATATATATATACATATATACATATATACATATATACATACATATATATATATATATATATATATATATATATATATATATATATATATATATATATATATATATATATATATATATATATATATATATATATATATATATATATATATATATATATATATATATATATATATATATTTATATGAATTCGTACAATAAGGTTCTTTATATAAGGTTGTCGAATTGTTTGAATTGGTTATCTTGTTTGAAAGGAATTAGGTTCCAAGGATTTCATGTATTACTTTAGTTGATATGAGTTACGAGAATCCGTGTAAATTCATCGATCTGAGATGATTTCACGCATGAAGGTACTTAAGTCATGTAAGTGAATTTCATTCATTCATTTGTGTAATTGAGACGAGAGCGGAACTGTTATATCATGTGTTCTGTTAATTCGAAATGATGAATTAGCCATTAGGAAGTACAATAATCTTATAAACATGGGATTGTTTTGGTCGGCAATTCTTTGCCCGATTAAATAGCTTTTGGTATCTGTTGAATGCCGATAGTAAGATCTGATAGCGAAAGGGGAGTAATGATCTATCCCCAGTAGGATAACCGACAGAAAACTTAGGTTGCTTTTTGTTTATTTTAAAAGGGCAAAATAACTCTTCAGACGTATTCTCAGACGTATCTTCAGATGTAATACGCACTTACGTACCCAAGTATCTGTGTATCTACATGCTTACATGTTCACCTACCCACACAAAGTTTGAGGACCGAAGGGAGGCGAAACAGTAGGAGGTTGGAGAGAAAAATGAAAAGGAAGGAAAAGAAAAGGCGAAAGGACAGAGAACAGCTACAGGGAAATTGGAGTGAGCCAGAGATAAGCAGGTTATGTAATTGTACAAGGCGATGACTTCGATTGTTCAATCGATCGCATGATGAACTAATTCTATCAGTAAAACAGATTGGCTATTTAAAAAATATATATTTGTGTTTTGAAATTCGGTGAAAGATTTATTCCAAAAAGATGAGTATCTTCCTAATGTATTGCATTATCAACATTGTTTATCTAATTGATCAAATTATGGTTTTTATTTACGTTGGCTCGAGTCATTCTGTTCTATTTATCGGCTCAGATTTCTATGTATTCTACCTATAAGTTTACTCGATCTGGTCAATAACAAAGAAGGCTATCATCTCCTAGATAACAAAAACCGAATAAAGCGGACACCTTGAAAGAAGGTACAATCCGCCAATCAACCCACACCCTTTACAAAGAGTGGGGCGTTACACATATATGCAAAACTAAATAAACCAGTTATCATTGGCAGGTAGAAGGCCATTGACCTTCCGAGGGTCCAGGGAATACACGGTAAGTGAAAGATGAGAAAAAAGAGAAGCTATCATTCTTGAATCAAATGAAATGACTTATTTAACGTTCGTTGGTGCCAGTAAAGATTTTGATAGAGTATAGATTAAATGGTTAGTTTATAAATTTCAAAATTATGGAATCGATCCTAAACTTATCATGGCTCGAAAGTTACTTATGAACTCGCTACCAGATAGTTTTCTCTGGAACCTCATTATCATCAAAATGGCACATAACTGCTGCGGATCCTGACCGGTTCGTGATATTGCCTTTACTATTACTTTGATATGTCTGATATACAGAACACGACTTCAACCCGCTGGCGATGCTAATTGATGATAAGACTTCTCTTACGTTTTGTTTCTTTCTGCCGACTCTTTACAAATACGAAGGATTATAAACAATGATCCTGAAAGGGTAATGCATGGGCGAACGAAATGCTTGCTTCTGTTGAGACGTACAAAACGGGCATTTTATTAATCGTATACAGGCAGACAAATTTTCTCATCCGACGTTCTCGTTTGACAATATGAATTTGCTTCCTGATATCGGTCATAGACGACTTGGACTAACCTTAACCTATGATGCTAAGTGGACTAATCAGATTGGTATGATTATTCAGATTGTACCTTAATATCTATTTTGTGTGCGACTAAAACCTTTCTTTCACATAATAGCTTTAGTCAAACAATATATATATATATATATATATATATATATATATATATATATATATATATATATATATATATATATATATATATATATATATATATATATATATATATATATATATATATATATATATATATATGTATATATATAGTTCCCTGAGAAAGGGAAAAAGAGATATCACTGACAACTCACCCAAGAAGGAGACTAAACTGCAAAGGTGGGAGTCGATTCACAGACAAACTGACAAAGCACATGTGGACTCTTCTGCAAAGCAGAAACAAATAAAAGACGACTCAGGCTATGAGAATTTTTTGCCTACAACAATCTTGTGCTAGCCAACACGTTCGGCCCTCAAAAAGCATCTAGAAGATGGACAAACATCACAACTAAATTGACTAAATCTTGGTGAAAAAATGATTCTGTTCAGAACTGAATATCGCCAGAACACGAAGTTTTCCGAGAGCAGATATTAGAAGTGACCATGATTTAATAAAAAAAAACGTTTCGCATCCACCTAAAAATGATCAAAAGCCTAACCATCCAAGAATCAGATATTACCCTGAAGAATTGAAAGATCCAAAAGTCTCAGAAGCCTTTCAAGCAATGATAGGTGGTAAATTTGCACCTTCGAAACCCTGGACAGGCAATACACAGACCTCGATCCCTTAACAACCACATTCAACAAGGCTGTGACTAGCACAGCTCGTGAGATCATTGGCAAACCTTGGGTCACAACAGATGATCTTGGACTATGCGACAAAAAGAAGAGAATTGCAAAAGGGAAAACGAGATCATGAAGGAGGTAAAATATACAGAGAGAGATGAACAACATGATCAGGAAAAGCATGAAAAAGGCAAATGAATCCTGGATAGAAAGACAATGCTGCAAAGTCGAAGACAGTTTGAGTAGAAATTATAGCAAAATGGCATATCAACTGGAGAAAGATCTCACAATCCATAAACAAGGGAAAACTACCACCATCCAAGACAAATCAGGAAAATGCCTCACAGAAGCTCAAGAGATCCTCAAGCGATGTGAATACTGCTCAGAATTGTACAATCATAAGACCCAACAATAACAAGGTTGAGACCAATATGGAAAGATACCAACATTGCTTTGGTTCCAAAATAAGGCTGATGCGCTCGATTGTCATATCCATCTTTCTGTATGCTTGTGAAACACGGACGTTTACATTAGATCTTCAAAGAGAGATTCAAACCTTAAAAATGAGATGCTGCCGCAAGATCTTGGGCATCTCATACATTGATCATATAACCAACGAGCCATCGGATCCTATGAAGACCTCTTGACCACTGTAAAAAAGCGTAAACTAAAGTGGTACGGTCATGTCTCAAGATCATCTGGACTGGCAAAACAATCTTGCCAGGCACAGTGCAATGGTGCAGAAGAAGAGACAGACAGAATATGAGGTGCGAAGACAACATTAAGGAGTGGACAGGCATGGGATTTGGAGATTCCCAAAGGGCAGTAGAGGACTAGGAAAGATGGAAAGAATTGGCTGTAAAGTCGACTGTGGTGCCCCAACGATTTCTTAGGTTAATGGTTAGATGATGTTGATGATGATTATATATATATATATATATATATATATATATATATATATATATATATATATATATATATATATATATATATATATATATATATATATATATATATATATATATATATATATACCTATATACATATATACCTATATATATATACCTATATATATATATACCTATATATACCTATATATATATACCTATATATACCTATATATATATATATATATATATATATATATATATATATATATATACCTATATATACCTATATACCTATATATACCTATATATACCTATATACCTATATATACCTATATATATATACCTATATATATATACCTATATATATATATCTATATACCTATATATACCTTTATATATATACCTATATATATATATATATATATATATATATATATATATATATATATATATATATATATATATATATATATATATATATATATATATACCTATATATATATATATACCTATATATATATACCTATATAAGTGTATTTAGATAATTAGTATGTTCTTGCAGAAATCACATTTTTCTAACTTTGCAAAGGGAGTCATCTTGTTTGAGACCATCACTTCCATAAATATTTGAATTGACAATATGGCCATATCGTTCGGAATCATCAGTTTTTGTTGGTCACTGTGCCATCGGATGCTCTTTGATCCACATTTTCACCTCCTTATCCAGATCGTCCCATACAAATACCCCGATCTGCTTGTCTAGCTTGTCCAGCACAAGCACATCGACCTCCTTATCCATCCCTTCTCTTACAAGTACCCCGACCTCCTTTTCCAACTCGTCTCGTAAAAGTACAAGGATCGTTGTATTTAATTTTTCTCCTTATTGCTCTAAAGATTCTTTAAATTTCGTCCGTCTCGTTTTCTATTTTTGAATCTCTCTACTTTTCAGACACTACCTTCTCTTCAGCTTACAATAGCTCACCAATTTTGAACATATGGACCCAGGTCCGGCCCTAGGATGTGCGGGGCCGAAGGCAGCAAGAGATGAGCGCGGGGCCCCAAGCAAAAGACTTGCATTGCGGAGTTGATTTCCTGAAAGCGCAGGGCCCAAGGCGGTTGCCTCGTTCGCCTTGCCTTATCAGGTCATTCAATATCCAGTTTACATCTGTATCAAAATACCCGGATGAATTACCTGGCCTAAGCTGTACGAAACTGGTATACAATTGAAATTTTAAGATATTCCGCTCTATTTACAATCATCCAGTCATGTGCAGAAATATTTTTACACTACAAACTGTGAAAAAGTTTCCTCGAGGATTGAAATTCTTTTCATCGCTGATTGGCAATAAAGATATAACTCATTTCCATAAACATTAATTGAGAAGGTCAATACATGTATAACAAATAAATTAAAGTCTTGGTGAATGTCCTATACTGTCTGTTTCTTCAAAGCCACCGCCTGGACTAAGACTCATAAAACCATGAGTTTCATTTGTGCTGAAGATTTTATGTCAACCAATCACAATGCTTGTGTTATTGAATAGTCTCTTATGGTTGGTTGAATATTTTATGTCAATCAGTTTCATCTGATTGGTCGAGAGTGGAAACTCGCAATCAATCAGAACGTCCTGTAACACTGAATTGTCTTTCTGGTTGGCCGAGAATGGAAACTCTCAAAGTCAGTCTTAAAATTGTATGATCCAATGAAGCAGCAACAACATACGGTTGCATCTTCCTACCATCAGCTTGCCAATTTCTACTTAAGTAAGCGAACTTATTTATTCAAATATATCGACATAATTAGAAATAAGTCGTCTTATGAAAAGAAATAATTCTGCAAATTTCAAACATAAGGTTACATACCCGTTTTATATGTCGACTTTATAACATGATAACTTGATCGAATGTTGTGTACAAGCCTGTTATTGGCATCGTCATAACAACTTTGTTCAAGAAGATAGTATTGTCGCACACAACAAACAACATTGCATGTATTTCTTAATTATAGAAGAGAGTTAGATGGTAATAAAATATTGAAATCTTGTAACCAAAGATTTTAAACATTTGTCTGTAACAAAGAAGTGGACAGATGGAACTTCCAATTTTCAGATGTCAATGGCGTGCATAATGGAAGGCATCTGATAGCTTGATTTAATTGATGTCTGTGTTGTTTGATACTTAAAATTAAGACATTTTGAATCTCATGAAAAGATTTTAAAATACCGTTCAATAAGAGTAGTGAAAGGGGGCACCCTACGTACAATGGGAAATAGCATTACAGGGACCCCTGGGTCACTCTACGTACAATGGAAATTTAACATGGCGAAAAATCGTGGGTCACTCTACGTACAAGGGGAATTTAACATGGCAATAAATCGTGGGTCACTCTACGTACAAGGGGAATTTAACATGGCAATAAATCGTGGGTCACTCTACGTACAAGGGGAATTTAACATGGCAATAAATCGTGGGTCACTCTACGTACAAGGGGAATTTAACATGGGATTTTTTTTAAATTTTAAAAAAATTTTTTAAAGAAAGGGGTAGGCAATGGAAAGGCTATCTCTTTTCGAGATATATGGGGCCCTGAAAAGGGCCTTTGGGTTTTCTTCTGCTTCTAATTTCTTCTTTTCCTCCACCAACTTCTTATTTTATCTCCAACACTCTTTCTCTTCTTTTTTTTCTCCTCCTCTTCTTTCTTCTCTTCCTCCTCCTCTTCTTTCTTCCTCTTCTCATTTTCCTCTTCTTTTTCAATTTTTTCGTTCCATGTTCTTATTCTTATCTTTTCCTCTTCATCCTCCTTCTCCTCCTTTATTTCCTTCATCACACCACTAATCTTGTCCTTTGCTTTTCTTAAATTGTTAATTTCCATCTTTACACGATGGGGACTATAGGAATAATGGTCTTCAACCAGTCTTATTAGCATCTGTTCCATTATTCCTAAGTTGTCTAAAACGTCTTGCAAGGTTTGTATTTTGTCCATTTGGTTTGACGCCATCTTCTTTTTATTCTTTGCAGAATGGTTTGAACAACTAATACTGTGGGTTCTTATACGAAAAGCGCGGACGTGAAGGAAAACATCCCCCAAAACATAAAATTGATCTTACCTAGATCATGACCCAACAACGCGCGGACGTGAAGGAAAACATCCCCCTACTTTCTCATTTCATATAATATAACCCTAACTATACTCTCTACATACTCTAAGAATCAATAAATAAATCCATAATCTACTATTCACACAAACTTACTTCATCATTTACAAACACAAACACACAAACACATACACTTCCACTATTAATAAAGAGTTAGTGTTTATTTTCACACTACTCTACCTACACACATTGGCAAATCGATCGTTATTTCTTTTCTAGAGTATTGGGTAGCCCTGAAAAGGGCTGTTTTGTTTGGAACTTCATGGACACCTGGTTAATGGTGGCACCTTCCAGGCCTGGCGCCACATACACATCTTATCCCCCAGTTACTTTTTACCTTTTGGGGGGAGAGAGCAGAGGCAGGATATGTCGCTTCAGAATCCCAATTTTCACTCTCTGGGATTCTGAAATTTTTTCTTCTCTCCTTTTCCTCCTCCTCTTCTTTGTATCTTCTCTCCTCCTCTTTGTATCTTCTTTCCTCTTCTTCTTTATATCTTTTCTCCTCCTCTTCTTTGTTTCTTCTTTCCTCCTCTCTTATCCTTCCCTCCTCGACAATGGCTTCAGCGGCCAGTTCATTTAATATGCGCCTGGCATATTCCAGATGCACATGAAGTTCCAACAGTTTCTCCAGTCTCGTGTTCATTTTTGGTGTTGATTAATCAACAAGGGTAGCTGGACTGCCGAACGAGTTTCAATTTATACTGAAAGCGCGGACGTGAAGGAAAACATCCCCTAAAAACATAAAATTCATCTTACCTAGATCATGACCAAAAAACAACAACAACGCGCGGACCTAAAAGAAACACTCACTCACTTTTTTATGCTACCCATCACTATTATAAAATTTTTTATAAATCACTTCAATAGACTATTTACATATGCAAAGCAATCCAATCTAACCCCAAATTTACACCTCAAATAGCCCAAAAAAAACAAACATCATTTTAATCTACTATCCACACCAACCTACTTTATCACTTACAAACACAAACACAAACACACAAACACACAAACACATACCCTCACATTTTTTAAAAAAAAAGAGTTAGTGTTTATTTTCACACTACTCTACCTACACACACTGGCAAATCGATTGTTATTTCTTTTCTAGAGTATTGGGTAGCCCTGAAAAGGGCTGTTTTTTTGTTTTGCTATGGCATTCTTTTTTTAGTTTCTAAGAATGCGATGTCCTCTGAGGATAGACTTTCTGGCGATAGGTCTGCTTCTTCGGAAAGAGAGGAAGAACTCTTTGGTGTCGATACGACAATCGACAAAGCCTCTGTCAGGTTCAGGTTGCTGCTGCTGCTGCTGTTGTTGTTGTTGTTGCTGCTGTTGCTGCTGTCTCTGAAGTCTGTACTTCTCTGTCCATTCTTCTTTCTCCCTGTTCATTTCTTCTCTGAAGAGCTCTTCTATCAGGTCTTCAGTGATTTTTAACATTCTCACATTCTCTATTTCTTCTGGCTTCGGTATCAGATTGTGTCTGACCCTATGCAGATTCACGTAGGCTTCGTTGAGCTTAGCTAGTTTGGAGCACATCTTCGTAGGAGGATGAGTCGACAATGGATGGCTAGACTGGGAACAACCAGGTTCTTAAAGTCAAAGCGCGGACGTGAAGGAAAACATCCCCCACACGGTTTTCGAGCCGCAACGTTCATGAGAGGGATAGTAAGAAATGAAAGAGCATCAATCCAACATTCTTCTAGCTAAACAAACCACAAAGGTATTTTTTTCAAAACACAACATTTTTATTCAAAAATCACTTAACACTAAACAACAACATTTTTAACACTAATATAGCACTATAACATCAAACAAATTTTTTCAAATCACAAACATTTTTTCTCAATTTACTATCTACTTTAAACAGGGCTGACAACGTTGTGAATGAAATTGTGATTTCCACTGTTGGAAATCATTAGGCCATTGATGGACACTACGTTTCCTAGCTTGAGACAAAAGATAAGCATAATGGTCACAAAACCACCGATCTACTTTCACATCGTTTCTAGCAGAAGAACGAGAATCGAAATGAGTCACTAAATGTTCTAAGGAATAGCCCAGGCTGCGATGATGCAGAAAATACACACAGTACTGTCCACACACCAAGGAATCTGTGCCTTGTAATTTCACGTTATTGAATCGGGTGGTTTGAGCATTTCTTCTCATAAAGTCGATGATATCGTCTTCCAAAGGGGGCAATCCGTACGAATCGAAATATTCCACACAGCCTTCTTGAGGAAAGTAGACGGCTACCCAGTGGGTTCCTGGGAGATGACTGTCGTCCGTGTTGATCACGTAAGCTTGATGGTCTTTAGGTTTGCGATGAGGGAGTTCATCTTTAGCACAGACGACAGGATTCCAAGAAGCCGTATACGAACTGCGGTTCAAAAGGTAATAAAGTTCCCAGGTATCCATTTGTGTGGGTTTTTTTTCTTCTTCTTCACAGGTAATAGTAAGTCGTCAATTCGATCCTGACTTTTTGCTTGAAAATGTCTGACGAATAAACAGTTATTCGTTCTGTTTCCTCACTCTGATTCAGGAGAGCTTCGATACGATGGATCTCTTGAGTAGTTAATGGTGGACAAGAATGTTCACGCAAGTCTTTATACCACTGGTGCAACACGTCTTTGTTCGAGATGAGACTCCAAGCTTCGTCCAGATACTCGTCCAATTTTTCTTCTTGACTCAACATCAGGCATTTATCGTGTTGAATTTGACTGGGATGATCGTTTTGACATCCATAACAATTTTTCTTGATCAATTCCGTCATTTTGTCGACCAAGTGTTTGGCAAAACAGGAGACTAAATGGGCTTCTTGTTCTGGCCATCTCGACTTCATCATGATCACTTCTTCTTCCACAGTCTCCTTACATTCCATCTCCAAAGTGTCTTCACTAGGTAAAAAGGGATAACAGTCTTCCATGGCTTCTAGTAATCTAGGATGACTTCTCTCAAACTGTTGATTTCTATCGTATTATCAAATTCTGCATACAGGATGACGTTCACTGTGTTCCCTGCTTCCAGTGCACTCGCAAACTGAATTTCCACACGAATCTGGCCAGATTTTATAGGGTGGAAATGTCCCTCGTCGCTGCCTTGGTCTGGAGTAAAATCAAACGCCCACAAAGCATAGCCTTCTGGATAATCGTCGTACGTAATACCATGACTGGTGTTGGTTCCTAACTGTCCGGTAGCTTCGTACAGGGACAAGTACGATCTCAAATAATTCTTCGCGACACCAAAGTTAGGCTCAAAGGGTCGGGTACACAAGGTCTTGCCATTGCGACTGACTTCGATCTTGGACACATTGTAATGATGAAAGTTGAAAGGATTTTCGTGGTAGGTTCCGTTGAAGGCTGAATTCTTGACGATACCAACAATCAAACGTTTGGGTAACTGTCCTTGGAACAGATGATCTTCGATCATGGATCGCTGTCCAGCAGGAATGGTGAAGGTTTTCACTTCCACGCGTCGGATCGGATACTTGGCGGTCGTTCTGCTCAATGTCTGACTGATGTCGTTACCTACTTTAGGTAACACTTCTACGCGACGCACGTAGAGTCTGGCTTCTTCGATTTTGGTTTTGTAAGGGGAATTTTCTGCAGCCATCAAATGGAAAGCGGCACTGCTACGATTCAGTCTCAAGCGGATATCCACCCCGTTTAGCAAATACTTTTCTTGTAACCACATGTCCAAATGCAAGCGATCCATCAGTTCTAAACTACGACTTAGACGAATTTTCTTTCGTCGTTCTACAAATCCCGTTGTGTTTTGAGTATCGCCAGCAACTGTAATGCTGTTGAACCTAGTCGCTTGGTCAGGTTTCCATACCACGCAAGCATCCAGATGAGTGTTCTTGGCTTCTTTTCCGTACGTCAAGAGATTTTCCAGGTAGGCTCGATAAGGGTAAGTATCCATGCTGCTGCTGACCAGTTTGTTATTCAAGTACAAGTCCACTTCACTGAACAAGGAATGCATGAAATTATTGACGGGAGCTACTACATCATCATCGGCTAGGTCAGCGTTGGGTGGTTCGAACACTTTCACTTTTAAGTATAGGTAACTGCTATTCAGATCGATGTAATCTTCGGGCTGTCCTTTGATTTCAAACTCGATGGGAGCGGAATCGGTCAATGAGGAGACCGGGTGAAATTCCACCCACTGGGATTCTTGCATCGTCATCATGGTGGGGGGCATGGCAAACATATCCAGTTCCGTCTTGGAACAAGCACAAGACTCTCGGTGCATCATTTTTTTGTTCTTCCTCAATAATCGAAAACGTCTAAGTCTCGAACGGTTCTTCTTTTCTTGGCCTTTCTAGCTTGAAGTCTGGTGAAAGGGTGTTTTCTGCGTCGTCTCTTTCTGCCTTGTCCTTGCTGAATGCCTGACTCGGTAGCGTGCAGGGCATTTATAGGTGTGTCTCGTCGGCCCAAAATGTCTTTACCCGTTTTCAGCAAGACATTTTTGCCTGCCGTCATGAAGGCTTCTTTAGGGTTTTGTTTGTCGATGATGACATTTTGGAGAAATTCTTTGCCTTGTGTCAGTGCCGCATCTTTCAAGGCGTGCAATCCGCGTGTCACCATCGGTTTCAACACTGGGGCCACCGAACGAAAGGCCGATTTTAACATGTCTCCTAAACCGTCTCCTCGCTGTCGAGCCACCCCTTGGTACACTGGATACATGACTTGCTTACGAGTCGTGAGAGAACCGTTTTCGAAAATGGAGTTTCACCGTGACTTTTCCTTTGGTGAATGGAATATTTTGTCCCAAATCTCCTTTTATAGTAATGTTGACCGTGTCCAAATACGACTTGCTGACGGGTAAATAGTGAGGATGGACAAATTCGCGGTGGACGTGGTAAGTGTTTCCACCTTCCTCGTCAGCGTTTGTGGCAGAATCCACTTTGAAAGGAATGACACGCAGTAACGGCACGGAGGTGTGTCCCACCACGTTGTATTCCACCACATCGGAATACACAAAGATCAAATTCAGTCCTTGGTTCAGTTCTACCGGGAAACGAAAATACCTCGCAAAAATATCGTTGTCGGAAATGACTGGCAATTCGTTTTTCTTCATCATGACCATTCTCATCTCCGTGTCACCGCCCAATATGTCGAACAATTCAGGACAAAATAAGAAAGACATGAATTTTTTGGACCCCTCAGAAAATTTCATCAGAAAGCGACGAGCTATTTTGTGGTATTCCAGGGTGACACTTTTTTGGACATTACTCAAAGCTTTATGGAACACGCCATTAAACCTAGAGGCTATGGCGCTGACCAAATGATGACCACTGAAATAATAGCCTGGGGGAATGAACAAGTTGTAGGTGTTCGTTTTAGTTTTGTCATCATAGGTTTTATTGGTAGATGTGCCAATCTTATCCAACTCCTCTTGCAATTGTTTGTCATGAACTTCCACCTTAAACCAATTTTGCTGGGCAATGACATTGAGGACTTGGGTTGGGTGAATCATTTCTACCAAAGCCACTTCCCAATGGGCTTCGTGATCTAAGGGGATGGCCTGCGGTAATTTGGCCGTGTAACAGCACAACGTGTTATTGGGAAACACCTCCATGGAACTGTCACTGGGTAAGGTTAAGTAAAATTGGTTTTGGTGACTCATAATTCCAGAGTTCTGTGGCTGTCCGAGGGGTTAGTGGATGTCAGAGGCGTGTCTCCGCCCAAAATGGGGTTCTGGTTGTGGATGTTGGAGTGGTGACTGGCACTGACACTGGCACTGGACACAACGTTCCCGTTCGAGGAGAATTTCAGGGAGGGATTGGGAAGCAGGTAACCGATGCAACTGCTCAATAAAATGGTCCACAATTGTTTGTCTCCTTGTTGCAAACTCAAATTGGCGATGGCTGCCCCGATGACACAATACAGATTTGGCAGAAAAAGACGATTTGCGTTTTAGACACACGTTCTCCACACCACACCCACAAGGGTTGTTTTTGTAAATCTTGCACAGAAGAACTAGGGGAAGAAGGACTGGTCGACGTAGCTGCGTCTGCTGCTGTGTGAAAGGGCATGATGGTCACTTCTTCTTTTTATAGTCGATGACTTGCGAAGCGTCGATCCAAGAATCGAAACTGGGTGGATATCCTTTCCAACGTACTTTGACTTCTTTGACACGTCGTTTGCCCACTTTACGGGTTCTGCGTTCGAGAATGCTTTCGATGTCGTACACGTCGTCTTCTTTTTTGGTGACACGTTGTAACTCGGGCAAATAAAACGTTCCTTTGAGCACTTCTCCGTTCATGTCTTCCAATTTATAGACGGTAGGATGACGGCCATGTACTCGTCCAGTGACGCGAAACAGTTCGGTCGTCCAGTTAGGTAAGTAACCTTTGTCGAAAGTGTGTTTGGTTTTGCCAATGCGCACCCAATCTCCTACGGTCAACTCTCCACCTTTTTTGGGGACAGCCCTCGTCGGGGACGTACCGAACAGACGCTCAAACACCAGCACTTCGTTGTCGGGAGTCACGTCTTGCGGGGCACGTCCGATGCTTCGATGGTAAGATTGGTTGTACGCTTGCACCAGGTGCGGTAAGATGTCGATGTACTTCAGAGTGTGGTGATGCGTAAAATATTTCCACATGCGTTCTTTCAAAGTGCGTTGAAAACGTTCCACGATGCTGGCTTTGGTTTCGGGATTCTCGGTGGTAAAAAAATGAATGTCACGTTTCTTTGATTCTTTTTGGAAAGCTTGGTTCAGAAATTCGGTGCCTTTGTCCGTTTGCCATCGAAGAGGGCGACGACCGCTTTGTTTCAACACCCGTTGCAGGGCTCGCACTAACTCGCTGCTGGATTTGGAAGTCAAAGGCACGACCCAGGCAAATTTGGAAAAGACGTCGATGACACAAAACAAATATTTGTAACCACGATTGTAGCTGGCCAAATGAGAGACATCGGCTAAATCGGGTTGCCATTGATGATCGATGCCTTCCACTCGGGTGCGACTTCTGGCAAACTTGCGTCGAATGGGTTTGTGTAAAGTGTAGGTAGCTTGTTCTTGTAACCATCGTTGCACTTGAGGTAAACGGAGACTTTTCAGTCGAGTTTTGGCAGCACGATACAATTTTTGAACTCCTGCGTAACCTGCAGGATGCGAGGGATCGTAGTAAATGCTGGCTAAGACTTTTTCCATTTTTTTTAATTTTTTGTGTGTTGGTGTGTTAATAAGTCACCCACTCTTCGGTGATGCTACTTTGGGTGGGTCGAAAGGGTGGTTTGGAAACGGATTTACGTGTCCGATGGGCTACGGGAGTAGAAGTCGAAGGTAGTGGTGGAGGTGGAGGTGGCAATGGAATGGCTTTGGTTTTCTTTTCTTTTTTCGCTTCTGGTTTCCCTTCTTTCTTTTTCACTTCTGTCGAAGGAGGCGTGGACATCATCTTTTTAACCCAAGCTTTCATTTCTTCTCGTTGGGGTGTGGGGGACGGGGTCAACAAGGATGCTGCAATCTTACTCGAAATGGGAGCTGCTGACGGTGTTTGAAACACTTCGCGCGTCTCTTCTTCCTCAGGTCTTTGTGGGGTAGCATCTCTGGTGACGGTTGGGGATGACAGTAGTGGTGGTGGTGGTGGTAATGATGGTGCTGGACTTTTCATCAAGGTCTTAAAATCTTTCAGAGTGGGTAAAGCTGTTTCGTCTAAAGCTTTCTGGTGAAAGAGTTGCAGTCTTTGCAAGAGTTGACCATACTTTTGCGATTTTTCTGTTTCGGACAAATCTTGGCGATCCATCAAGGACTGCAATTCGTGTTGTAACTGGGACATCTCGCTCAAATTGAGATTGGGAGGTAAATGCGGGGTGCGTTGTTCTTGCCACCGATGGTATTCCATCCATCGTTTGTAAGGCACTAAAGCTAGTTTTCGTCCTTCCATGGGGTTGTCAGGGGTGAATTCTGAGATCTTGGGACTTCCGAAGGCCTTTTTATCTTGCTCCCACCAGTCCTCCCAACATGGTTCCCAAGACTCCTTTCAGTATGGGGCCTAACAAGAGAGGTAAAATGCCTCCACGTTGGACCAACATCTTCTTTTTTTGACGAATGGGAATTTTCTTTTGAACCATTTTCCGAAGAACGTGACGATGTTTGCCTAAGCATTGTTTCTGGTGTTTGGACAAAGGGATCGTGCCTTTCAAAACGTTCAAACAACATTCGCACACGGTATCGATGACCTCTTTGGAGGCCGTTTGAATGAGTTTTTTTCGTAGGGGTGGAGAAGCTTTGGACAGGACAGATAACATGTCCCCATGTTTGGCTAAACGTGGTGGTAGTCCTTTTCTTTTCTTTCCTTGGGGTTTTTTGGAGGGTGACATCTTTGCTTGTGGGTTCCGGGACATTCACCAAACAGACACTAACGTAGATGACTTAACACACACCCTTTTATCTTTTTTTTCTGGGACTATCGCTTTGTCATAAAGGTGACAATGTTTTTCCTAAAATCGCCAAGGAATCCTCCCCTTTGTTGACGCCTCTTTTTCTTGGAACGACTGTGTCTTTTTTTAGGGTAACGTCGATGCTTGGCTAAGCGCTTTGTCGGATGACGCGTCTGCCTTTGTCTCTTTCTTTTGTGGCTTCTTGGAGGTGACATCTTTTACAAGTTCAATGATACCCCGACTTGGTCACAGGTCTTTTTATACTGGAACGCGTCGCCACTGATTGTCTTTACGTTTTATCAGTTTGAGGACAGGCACGACACGTCGTGCAGGGGTACGTAACGGACTAAATCGAGCCAGTTCTTGCTTGGACAAATCCAGTAAACTTTGTAACATGCCCGATCTTTCATGGACTTTGATTTTGGGAGAAGGTACTTTGTGAGCAGCAGCCACTGCCGCTAAATTGGAAGGTCCTGCCACTGGGGAAGTTCTTTTGGGGGTCATCAACGGAGAAGTTCTTGGTGTAATCAACGTCTCCAAGTACTCTTCAGTTCCTGGTGACATCAACGGAGAAGTGGACAAACGTGAGGCTGCCGGAGACGCTGTGACAGGTCGTGGCTTGCGAGTGTAAGGTTGCGTCCTGGCCGAAGTGCCTCTCTTGCGACTAGTTTTCTTCTTCTGTGGACTTTTCTTTTTCTGGGGACTTTTTCTCTGTTTCTTTTTCTGGGGGCTTCTTTTCTTTTTCCGGGGTGGTGTCTGGTAAGAGGAGGGTCCCGCCACTGGAGAAGTTATTCTTCTTGGGGACCTGGTCTTTTTCTTTTTCTTCTTGGGGCTTCGTTGGACTTTTGTCTTGGGGATAACTTTGGGGGCATTAGGATCCCATCTTAAGAGTGAGCGAATGATGACCCCTCCTAGAGTACCGCTCCCTCCAGGTTTCAAAATGATTTGTTTTTTGGTTTGAGTGTCGAAGCGGGGATCGGCCAGTTGGACCAAAGCGACTTTGTTTCGATCGAAAAAGCGTTGGGTTTGATGAGGAATCTGAATGATTCCTTGGAGTAATTGACGTGCCGTCACCGTGAACCATCGTAAGACTTCTTTGAGACTAGCTTCTAAGACACGGGCTCGTGTTTGTGGATCTTTTTCTCGACTGATGCCATACAAGGCACGAATCAATTTGACGGGAAGATGCGACTGAAGGGACGTCATGTTCACACTGTGTGAGACAGACGAAAAAGGGTCTGAGGTTTTTATAGATTTTTTTCATGGGGAGTGAAATGAAGTCGAGGACGGAGACGTGTACAGGACAGGCCCTCCGTCTTGGCACCAGTGGTGAAACAAGTGTGTACGAAATCGCAAATCCTCGGGAGTCGTAGGTTTCAAATCGACGAGTAAATAGGCGTGTGGCGTTTGAGTGGCATCGTCGTACGCCTGAGTCAGCCAAGGCGTTCCTAACTGTTTGGCTAAGACTTGCACTTGCGATTTATCTCGAGGGCTTTTAAACAAGACCACGTAATGCGCATTGAGACTGATGGTGCGATGGGCTTTACTTTGTTGAAACAAATTTTGGGTGATGTAAACGACACTGGCATTACGGTGATGCCCTTTGCGCGTAAACCACAATTTAATTTCTTCTTCGTCTTCTCCTAACATGTCGTCGAAAATGACCAAATGGGTTAGACGGGAGTCAGAGACGATGCCATCGTCTTCTTTAGGAATGCCTTCCACAAACACGATGGAATCGCCTTGACTTTCTCGCAAGAGGCTGTACGCCGATTGCCACTCTTTGTAACACCACACGATCCGTTGAGGTGGCCGATCGATCAAATGATGTTTATGTTCGATCAAACGTTTGACGAATTCGGTTTTGCCTGAACCGCTAGGTCCAGCAATGAGCATGTTAAAGGGATGACGAAGATACAAAGCCTCCCAACTGGCACGATCTAAGTGTTCGTCGATGACTTTGACAGTAGAGGAAGAGGGAGCAGAGACAGCAGAGGTAGCCATGGTGTCAGAAATGTCACTTGTGACACGAAAACAAACAAGACAAGAGTTTATATACTTTTTCAGAACACGTTTATTGAATTTTTTTTTTCAAACATGAATACGAAAGACAAAAATACATAAAAGCCAAAGGCTTAAGTACAAGGATAAAAGGCACATGATAACGATGAACGTGGAATAAACACAAGTGTCTGTACAACAACCACATGTTTTGGGTAATGTTCTAACCAGTTCAACAGGGGGTAAGGTCACACAAGTGTCCTCCCGAAAGGGTCTTTCAGGTCTGTCCACGACAGTCCTGTCCTGGGTGACGGGTTCTTCTTCTGGCACCGTTACTAACACGGGATGAAAAGTAACTTTTTTCCTTGAACAACTCTCGTGCATACTGGGCCACTTCTTGGGTCCAAGCCTCAAAATCCCATTCTTTCCAGGCACGGACATCTGTCCAATGGGGATGTAAGTCACAAGCTACACACACATCGTCATACACGTCTTGGGTAGCTAAAAGTTGACGAATCTTTTTTTCCCGTAGAGGTCGAGAAGTATCCAGATGAAAACGCAAGGCTTTGAGCAAAAGGAGTTTTTCGTGACCATTTAAGGCCATGGAGGTGGTAAGTACTGATCGTAAAGAGTCCACAAAGAATCGGCTGGTAAACGAAATCCCAAAAAACAAGTCACTAAGACACACACCACTTGTCGTCCCAAATTGAATGGATACAGTTCTTGTAATAATCGATGGTAATGATCCACGGTTTGAATATGGTCATTGAGTTCCTTCCACGGAATCTGTTGGATGACATGTGACATAAGTCGTGGCATGGCAGCCTGTTTTTATAGTCTCTTTGTTTCGGAAACAATACACGTACTTTCTAGCCAGAGATCTTCGTTCTCCAGTAGGGAATCTAAATCTTGCATACTGTAACCGAAACTTCAGAGTTCGTTTAGAAGTTTCCTCTTCCTCTAAGTAGATTCCACGTAAAATATGTTGATAATCCTTTAACTTGTCTTCCTCAATGTATTGCTGTAGGTGAATCTCGAAGTAACCAAAATAATGAACGTTTCGATCATTCACTAACTCAAAGTGTTGAACAAGGTCTGACCACTGAAACAATTTCTGACGAATCAGTTCTCTTATACCATTCAGGTACCAGTGGTTAAAGATCTGGTGACGTAACGGATGCAATTGTTCTTTACGTTTGACTTGTATTTTCACCAGCTCTCGGTAAATGCGTTCTCTCAACTCCACAGGCAAAGCACGAATGTTCTCTAGCAAATTATCCATGAATAGGTCATACTAAATCCTCTTTGGTCTGACACAAGAAATGTACTCTTTGCACAAACATGGTTTCACTTCAGTGTCGAATTTAAATCGTTGAGTCACTAATCTACACATTACAATTCGTTCAGAAGTTTCCTCTTTCACAAAGTTGACATTGTGTTCAAGATGTTGGTAATTCGTTAACTCTTCCTCTGGAATTCGATGCAGTACGTTTACAATGATGTAGGTAGAATCGTCCATACCAAACCAATCCTTTTTAAAACTAGAGGATCGTTGATCAATGTCTGTCCGATGGAACACTTTCAATTGAATCAATCCTTGTATAGCCTTCAGGTACCAGTGGTTCAAACACCGGTGACGTAACGGATGCAATTGTTCTTTACGTTTCACTTGTATTTTGACCAGCTCTCGGTAAATGCGTTCTCTCAACTCCACAGGCAAAGCACGAATGTTCTCTTGTAAAGTATCCATGAACAGATTATTATGGTAAGACGTTACTTCAATGTCTCGGTCCCACTAAAGGTAAGTAATGACAATTCGGTGACCATCGAGCATGTTCAACGTAGGCCGAATCTTGCGGTTCCCAGTGGTGAAGTGACACACCGCAACTGAAGCACTTGACTTTATCTCCTTCGCCCAAGTAGAAAAATCCGGCTCTGGCTAATTCTTCAGGGGTCGGTCCTCCCAGATACTTTGGCCATTTTCCTTTGAACGATTGAAGACGATTTTCAAAGTCGCAGTATTCCGACAAACGCACAGGGAACGAATATTCGTCTTTCACAGGTTCGTTTCGATGAGGGTTGGGTGACAGGAACAGGAGTTTGCTCAGGGCTGGATGACATGCGTAGGGAGGTAAACGTGAAGGTCGACATTCCCCTTTAAACCCGGTAAAATGTCTAAGAGGACGAGCGGCATCGCTTTCGCATCCCTCAGGTTTGACACGCACAGCATCACTTTCCATGACAGGGGCAGTGAGAACAAAGTTCCCATGATGCTTTACGGCATCGCTCAGGTCACAACGTACAGCATCGGTCCCATTGCAAGGCTCACAATCGCACTCGTCTGCAAACTCCGTTACGCAATTACAATGGTAACCACATGGACAATCGCAGTTTCCTTCCGGACATTTTCCGTCGCAATGCCTGGGTCTTATCCATCCAATATTAGTCACACTAGAGGAAGATACAACTTTTTTACAATCCCCAAACTGAAACGATGTCTTTTTCAAAGTATTCATCTTGTTCGCTCGGTCTTGGTAGTCACAATGAACTATCGATCTTGACCATAGTCCCCCCTTTTTATACTAGTCGCAATGCAGTCTCCAGCTTGTACATCTTTCCTTTTTTACGTTTTTTATGTCTTGTTCTGGAAGGTACCGTCTCTAAGGTACCGTCAACATTGTACCGTAGTGTGATGGGTGGAAAGGCCATAGAAAGGTAAGGGCAGTGCGGAGACCATCGAGTATGTTCCAGAATAGCTGAATCTTTATAGATACATAGATCCATTTGTAACTTCAGTCCGCAAGCAAAACACTGTACCTCGTATCCCAATCCTGACTCAGGTCCCAAGTAGACAAATCCTGTTCTAGCTAAAACATGCGAAGAAGGTAATCCTTCCCTATCCGTAGGCCATTTCTGAAACGTGTCCAATCGACGGGCACAATCACAATAGTCAGGTAAGAAGACTGGAAAATGGTAGGGTTTGAGCTTGGAGTTCTCATCGGGTTTCTCACTCGATTCTTGCTGTGGCGAAGTCATCTTTCTGGTGGGGTAACTATCCTCTTACAACCAATGTTTTATACCAACGTGTCCATACGGTAAGGTGAAATGATTGGGAAGTCGCACTCGCTTCTGGTACACGATTTGATAGACTTTTTCCAAGGGTCGACTGACGATGTGGTGAGTGGGTAAACGTACAATCTTGTTCGGTTGATAGGTGGTCACTTTAAAGTTTCCATCCTCTCCCGATTGCAAGGCTTCTTTCAATACCCCAAAGTTGACCACTCGACTGGTACGATAATTCAGAGTCAGTCCTTTCACTTTGCACGTCGTGTGCACTTCTCCTTGTTTGTCACGGTATTCGTAGCCGTAATTTTTGGGACCGCCACTGACAAAACTTAGAATCTTGTCGTCGGGATGCTCGTCTGTCCAGGCTCCTAAACGGTCTCCTTCGATGTTAGGGTGATGTTGAATCGGGTGATGGATGTAAATGCAACTGTCCGTGTCAAAGTACAGGACGCGTTCTTCTAACAGTTCTAAAGCTTCGTACAATTTTAAGCGAGCATGGGCTGTCACGTAAGCAGCAATGATGACATTTCCAAAAGGGTCGTCTTGTACAAAGTCCAGATCTTCTTCGTAATTGACCAAGATCAAATTCTCTCGAACGACGTCCACGTGTTTCATGTATTTGGTTTTGTCGTGAATCATCTGGAAGTAGCGGGAAGGTTCTGTCAAATATTCCGTCTTGGGTAAACACGGTCGTTGTGCCATTTTACCCCACAAGCAATTTAACATCACTTTGGCAAACGATCTCCTACCTTCGTTTTTCTCGATGTGGTCTAAAGTGATGCCTTCTTGTTCGTAATATTTCTCTTTGAATTTTATTTGGTCTTCGGGAGTGTGACACCAGGAAGGATAGCCGCTGACTTCTTGTTTCAGTTTCAAAAAGGCATCCACGTAGTCGGCGAAAATGCCTTTCTGAGTAGGGTCACCCTTGTGGTACTGTTGTGTCTTGGGAAAGTGGCAAATTTCGTATACTTCTAACAGTTCGTATCCCATGTCCAGAGCTTTGAACAATTCTACGCTGACCCAGGTTCCCGTCAAGGCACGTTCTTCCTGGCTGTGATGACAAGGCTGGTCTTGGTTGCACGTTTCGGCACAAGTACGGCACAAGGGAAACATCAGTTTGCCTTGACAATGGTGAGGTAAGACGGGATGGTATAGGTTCGTGGGAGGCAAAACTTTACACTTGATCAAGCCTTCGTATTGTCGAATGTTGACCAGGTCGATGTGTTCCGTTAACAATTGCGGGTGCCCTACAGGAAAGCGACAATATTTGCACACGTAGGGATACAGCGAACACACGTCCAAGTATTTGATTTCTTCTCCTTTCTCTTCGTCGGCTTGGTACAGCAAACAGGTGGCATTGGTCCTTCCTCCGTACAAACTATCCCTCGGGTTCAGCGGGTCCATGAACTGGTAACTTTCCACGAGGCGTTTAAACTCGGGATCGGTTTTCATACGGTGATCGTACTCGTGTTCCCACATTTCCACCACTTGGTATCCTTCCTGTTCCAACTTTAGGCGTCACTGACAAGTGTCCTGGTACAAGTCTTCCATGGTTCGTTGCAAAAACTGATTTTTAGTGCCACGGTCAGGGTAACAGACGGGACATCCGTGAAATAAGCAACCGTTGAACTCGTACACGATCTTGGGGTTTTCTAAGTCCCAGCCATCGACCGAATACGTTCCGATGGTCTTTTCGCCCCCTCCGTTGCGGGCATGCTGAATCCACTTGTCTTCCTTGTCGCACAAGTAATGTAACCAACGTAGGGCTTTGACCGAGTATTGACGTTTGACAAAGTGGGTCGTTTGAGGACTGATGACAGCCACGGTGTTTTCAGGCATGAATCGTTGTCGATACACTAAGGAACACGCTTTGGCAATGGTGCAAGCTTCTTTCAAAGGATCCACCCCTCCGTGTTCCATGAACAGTTCTCGAAATTTTCCACAGCAACGCCGTAAAATGTCCACGTCGGAACGACAATACTTTAGCATTTCTTCCTGAAAGTCGAAAGGGTCCGAGGCGTGAATCTGGTACCAAGCGTAGAAAGCTTCTCGTTGTTCGGTACGCATGTTGTCGGGGTCGTAATAGTGAGCCTCGGGTAAATGGGGTAGAACGGCATGTTGATTGGCTTCCGTATTGAAAAAGTGTGGAAAGTACCCTTTAGCCATTTCTGTCATTCCAAACGTTTTAGGCATTCGACTCAAAGGCATGGCCAAATAGCTCATCGAATCTTTAAACTGTACTTGTCCCACTTGCATGAAAATGATTTTGGCTCCGTTCAAAGTCACTTTAGGACGCTCGGTGCCTTGTTCCGTATAGTATCTGAGAAGAAACTGTCCATCGTATCCGGAGAAATTGTGAGCCATCACCGTGGCATGACGATGACAATCTCCGTAACGTTCGATGTCCTCTTGGCTCCATGTCTTGTCGACGGGGTCTAAGACCCATTGGGCAAAATCGGCTAACGTGTTAGGTCCCCGAAAGATTTTTTCACGCCCTCCAGGAATCTTGCTGCAGTGAGGGCAATGACTGAAGATAGGTTCTTGAATGCACTTCTCGCACGCTCGATGAGCCACGCAAAAATTAGGAATGTGAATGCCGGTCTCTTGCATGCATTCGAAATCGAAAAAGATGAAATTGCCTTTCTTCTTGTGACCGTCCTCTTTCTCTGGTGGGGGTTGGTATTTTTGCACGTAGCATTGTTGTTCCAAGTCCACGATGTGGTGACAAATGTGACATTTTTTCTTTCCTGAACATACGTGTGCCTTGGTATTATTGGTACATATGCCTTGTCCACACGTAGGGCACAATCTCAGGAGTTGACAAGCGCATTTCTTCTGTGAACCTTGCGTCTTCAAATGTTGTTGGTAACAGGTAGGACTGACAAACGTGCGCAGACAAGTTGAACAAGGCACTGGTTCTTCGCTCAGACAGGGTGGAGAGGCCAAACATCCTGAGCATTTCCATCCACAATGTTTGTGTTGCTCTCGGTTGTTATAACCATAGTCACATTTCTCACAATAATAAGCATATCCCAGGAATCCAGTGATACTGGTAATGGTATCGAAATGGTCATCGTGATGATAAAGGTGAATGTATTTTCCGTCCTTAAAATCTTGACCTCGAAACAATAGAGGCCCGCGCATTTCTTGAGGGTGCACTTTCAAGGTGTATCGTGGAGCTAGGACATCTTGCAATTTTTGCATCTCGGGAATGCCACAGGGTGTGTCTTTGGGCAGTCCGGCTTGTTGTAACAGGAGTTCTGCTTCGTTTCGTTGTTTGGCTCGGTCGGAACGTTGAATAGTGTTCCAGGTTCTTTTCCATTCTACCGTGTCGTTCTTGTTGGCATAGGTTCGTCCCACCACGATGGCACGGGCTAAACACATCTGGTCATGAGGGTTGTTAATTCGGACGAGACTCGTTTTGGTGTTGCGAAGGTCGTCCACCAATAACATCTTTTTGCGTCCTGTCCCTTGAGGAGGAGAGACGTGGGTCATGTCCAGTGTGGCTTTACCATCGGTGATGTCAAACTGATCATTAGATTGTTGTACGTGTTGAATCTTGTCCATGACTTTGGAAGCAGTCAATTCTGCAGGGGTGCTAAACTCGATCCAAACAAGGGATTTCAAACCGTCGTGTTGTATGGAAAGTCTCAAGCGATCGTCTTCTTTGGGTTGACATTGTCGCTTGAGTGCAGTGAGCAAAGAATCCCACACCTCAGTGATGAACACTTCTGCTTTCTCTAACGGCACTTCAGCCTTGAAATCTTTAAACTTCACTGTGTATTTGTAAGCCGTGGTTCTAAATTTTCTAGAGGAGCGCTTTTCCGTCTCTCGAATGGAATAGTAATTTTCAGGGTTAACTAAGGGTGGTGAACTTGGTTTAGAAGGTTCGGATTCTGGTTCACTCATGTCCTCTTCAAAATCACTGGCATGAATTTGTGCCAAGATTTCAGCCCTGGTACGAGGCGATAGATCACATTTCTGCCTCTTACTTTCTTCTTCTTTCTTCTCGAATGAATGGGATCGTTTCATCTTGAAAGCAAAAAGTCAAATGACTCAAGTTCAAACACCATAAACTACTTTATAGTCATAGCAGACCAGCGTATATAAAAGGGTGTGTGTCTTGTCCTTTCACTATTCATTTCACTCTCAAGCCGAGCACAACGATGGAAGAGACTAACCAGATGGAACGTTTCGTCAGAGCTTTGCGAGGGGTCATTAGAAAATTCTCTTCAGACCAGCCTACGGACTACTCTCCTTCCTTTAGAGATAAAAGTCAAGATACTTGCTATATCTGTCAGAAGAAAGGGCATTGGTCTTCAGAGTGTCCAGACCGTCAAAAAAGAAAAAAAACAGGGGATAAAAAAGACAAAAGTCAAGATACCTGTTATTATTGTAAAGAAAAAGGACATTGGTCTCCAGATTGCCCAAAAAAGAAACAAGAGGAGTCAGAAGAAAAGAGGAATTCTTCAGAAGAAGAGAGGGATTCTTCAGAGGAAGAGAGGGATTCTTCTGAGGAAGAAAGAAGACAGGTGAAGAAAAAGAAACAGGAGAAAAAAAGAAGAAGGGAAGAAAGCGAGGAGGAAGAAGAAGAGGAAAAGAGTGTGACGGTGAAGAAATTCAAAAAACAGAGAGACTAAACAAGGAGACAGAAGAAATCAATGAACTTTTTATTAAAGTGTTGTGTTGTGAATTGTGAATTGGATTGTAAAAAATGGAGAAAAGAATAAATGAATGATATAAGGTAAGTGTCTTTGAGTTGTGATTTTAAAATAAGAAGCTACACTCACGCACTCATACACAGACACGTACTATAAGGGTAAAATGGGTGGGGTTTTTTGAGTTATTGGCAAATTGAAATTGTATTTCTTTTCGAGAAATGTGGGTGGCCCTGAAAAGGGCCTTTTTTCTTTATGGTGAAGGGGTGAGTTTAAGCAATCAACTTTAACTGCCTTAAGCCTTTGCCACGGCCAAGGCCTACTTCTGGACTGCGTAATGATGATAATGATTGGGTTGAAATCACTAAGGGTGGTACGGTAGGCTTAGTCACAGGGTTGACCTGTTTAGCTCGGGAAGGTCGTATTCTCTTCGGTCGTAATAAAGAAGTCTGATACATTTGTTTCAGACTTCTTAACTCCGCTAAAATGTCCAACAGTACCGTGACCGTTTGATTTTCACCCTCTTGTTTCTTTGCTGCTACTTCTTCTTGCTGTTGTTTTTTTCTTACCTCTTCTTCTTGCTGCTGTTGCTGTAGGAGAAAAACTTGTTCGGCTTCCTTTTGTCGTTGTATAAATTTCTCCAATTCTTCTTTCTGTCTCTGTCTAAAATTCTCCACTTGCGGTAATGAAGAAGGTAACGAAGGTTCCGGAACAAATTCTTGCGAGGAGAGAAAATCCACAAAATCCCAATTCACCTCTTCTGAAAGTAAGTCCGGGTTCCCTTGGGCGGTCTCCCCTGCTGGTGCACCCCACTGGATCGTTTTCTGAGTTTCCGTCATGTTGAATCACTATCGCATAGATTGACTGCACACAAGCGCTAGCGAATCTATATTGACTACGTGACGTCACAGACTGCTCTCTTCGGATTGGATGCGGGCTGACTGAATTCTGTAACGCGTGTTCGGATTGGTGAATGAACTCAATCCGTTTCAATCCTTTCTGTCCCTATAAATAAGCGCCGTTCACTGCATTGATTCACCTATTCTCGGAGCCTCAACATGTGGACCGACGTTGAATCTTCAACCCTTGTGTCAACAATGATGTTCAGGACGGACATGCTCATGTATGTCCGATCCAAGTGGACCGTTGTCCACAGGACCAACAGCAGTCTGTGGAGTAGAAGAGTCTATATAGAGAGACAAGGTTGCCTCAAGAGGACTCTGATGTATGGCCCTGCTGTAAGACGAAGTTTGAGGAAAAGAAGATGTCGCAAATGCCCTTTATGTTAAGGGCATATTAACATAAACCAAAGGCCCTTTTCAGGGCCAGCCATATTTCTCGAAAAGAGATAGCCTTTCCATTGCCTACCCCTTTTTTTAAAATTTTTTTTTAAAATTTAAAAAAAATCCCATGTTAAATTCCCCTTGTACGTAGAGTGACCCACGATTTATTGCCATGTTAAATTCCCCTTGTACGTAGAGTGACCCACGATTTATTGCCATGTTAAATTCCCCTTGTACGTAGAGTGACCCACGATTTATTGCCATGTTAAATTCCCCTTGTACGTAGAGTGACCCACGATTTTTCGCCATGTTAAATTTCCATTGTACGTAGAGTGACCCAGGGGTCCCTGTAATGCTATTTCCCATTGTACGTAGGGTGCCCCCTTTCACTACTAATAAGGACAGAAGAAATTTTGTGTCTATGGTGTTTATGTTACTAATGATTCTGTTGATTTGATATCAATATGATTCGTTAAGAAAGGCATAATTTGCTCTGATTTGTTTTGTAAGCATCTTCCTCCTTGTCCTTCACATTGATAAATATATAATCACTGTAGGTTTGTTGCTAAACTGAATGGCATTGACTTGGAAACTCCCCATGTATGTATTGATTAAAAGAAGCAAGGATTTGTTGTAATTAGAAACAGATATTAAAAAATTAATTCCCATGTTAAGTGCAGCGCTTAGATTCAGCGTTTGAGGCATACGCTGTGAAATATATTATTACGGGTGGTTATCCAGAATTTTCTGTCAAGCGTCGAATAACACTCTGAAATTATGAGTAGTGAAGGGGGGCACTTTACGGACAATGGGAATTAGCATTACAAGACCCCTTGGGGCACTTTACGGACAATGGAAAATTAACATGGAGAAAAATCGTGGGGCACTTTACGGACAAGGGGAATTAACATGGCGAAAAATCGTGGGGCACTTTACCGACAAGGGGAATTTAACATGGGAATAGAGTTTGGGCTTGTTTAGGGACAAGGGGAATTTAACATGGGATTTTTTTCTTTAAATTTTTAAAAAAGGGGTAGGCAATGGAAAGGCTATCTCTTTTCGAGAAATATGGCTGGCCCTGAAAAGGGCCTTTGGGTTTTCTTCTTCTAATTTCTTCTTTTCCTCCACCAACTTCTTATTTTATCTCCAACACTCTTTCTCTTCTTTTTTTTCTCCTTCTCTTCTTTCTTCTCTTCCTCCTCTTCTTCTTTCTTCCTCTTCTCATTTTCCTCTTCTTTTTCAATTTTTTCGTTCCATGTTCTTATTCTTATCTTTTCCTCTTCATCCTCCTTCTCCTCCTTGATCTCTTTCATGACACCACTAATCTTGTCCTTTCCTTTCCTTAAATTGTTAATTTCCATCTTTACACGATGGGGACTATAGGAATAATGGTCTTCAACGAGTCTTATTAGCATCTGTTCCATTATTCCTAAGTTGTCTAAAACGTCTTGCAAGGTTTGTAATTTGTCCATTTGGTTTGACGCCATCTTCTTTTTATTCTTTGCAGAATGGTTTGAACGACGAATACTGTGGGTTCTTATACGAAAAGCGCGTACGTGAAGGAAAACATCCCCCTAAAACATAAAATGGATCTTACCTAGATGATGACCGAACATCGCGCGGACGTGAAGGAAAACATCCCCCTACTTTCTCATTTCATATAATATAACCCTAACTATACTCTCCAAATTTGCTAAGAAACCCATAATCTACTATTCACACAAACATACCTGAGCTCTTACAAACACACAAACACATACACTTCCACTATTAATAAAGAGTTAGTGTTTATTTTCACACATTGGCAAATTAATAGTTATTTCTTTTCTAGAGTATTGGGTAGCCCTGAAAAGGGCTGTTTTTTGAACTCCTGATGCACCTATCTAATGGTTGCACCTTCCTGGCCTGGCGCCGCACACGCATCTTCTTCCCCAGTCTTCTTTCACCTTTCTTTTGGGGAGCGCAGAGGGAGGATGATTCGCTTCAACACCCCAATCGTCTGTCTCGGGAATATTGAACGACATCCTCTCTTTTCTTTTCTTTTCCTCTTCTTCCCTCTCTCTTC
Organism: Sinohyriopsis cumingii; assembly: GCA_028554795.2. Taxonomy (NCBI): domain Eukaryota; kingdom Metazoa; phylum Mollusca; class Bivalvia; order Unionida; family Unionidae; genus Sinohyriopsis; species Sinohyriopsis cumingii. The sequence goes on from CM068834.1 coordinate 23,592,221, forward strand.
TCTTCTCCTCCTCTTCCTTCTTTACTCTTGCTTCTTCTACTATAGCCTCTGCTGATAGTTCGTTTACTATCCGCCTGGCATATTCCAGGTGCATCTGGAGTTCTAACAGTTTCACTATTCTGCTAGTCATTCTTCTGGCTGTGTTGATCAATCAACAAGGGTAGCTGGACTGCCTAACGAGTTTCAATTTATACTGAAAGCGCGAACGTGAAGGAAAACATCCCCCTAAAAACATAAAATTCATCTTACCTAGATCATGACCTAGAGACAACAACAACGCGCGGACCTAAAAGAAACACTCACTCACTTTTTATGCTACCCATCACTATTGTAAAATTTTTATTAATCACTTCAATTGACTATCCTCATACGCAAAGCAATCCAATCTAACCTAAAATATATACCTCTAACAGCCAAAAAAAACAAACATCATTTTAATCTACTATCCACACCAACCTACTTTATCACTTACAAACACAATCACACAAACACATACCCTCACATTTTTTAAGAAAGAGTTAGTGTTTATTTTCACACTACTCTACCTACACACACTGGCAAATCGATTGTTATTTCTTTTCTAGAGTATTGGGTAGCCCTGAAAAGGGCTTTTTTTTTTTTGTTTTTTTGCTATGGCATTCTTTTTTAGTTTCTAAGAATGCGATGTCCTCTGAGGATAGACTTTCTGGCGATAGGTCTGCTTCTTCGGAAAGAGAAGAAGAATTCTTTGGTGTCGATACGACAATCGACAAAGCCTCTGTCAGCTTCAGGTTGCTGCTGTTGCTGCTGTTGTTGCTGCTGTTGCTGCTGTCTCTGAAGTCTGTACTTCTCTGTCCATTCTTCTTTCTCCCTGTTCATTTCTTCTCTGAAGAGCTCTTCTATCAGGTCTTCAGTGATTTTTAACATTCTCACATTCTCTATTTCTTCTGGCTTCGGTATCAGACTGTGTCCGACCCTATGCAAATTCACGTAGGCTTCGTTGAGCTTAGCTAGTTTGGAGCACATCTTCTTAGGAGGATGAGTCGACAATGGATGGCTAGACTGGGAACAACCCGGTTCTTAAAGTTAAAGCGCGGACGTGAAGGAAAACATCCCCCACACGGTTTTCGAGCCGCAACGTTCATGAGAGGGATAGTAAGAAATGAAAGAGCATCAATCCAACATTCTTATAGCTAAACAAAAGACAAAGGCATTTTTTCTAAACACAACATTTTTTATTCAAAAATCACTTAACACTAAACAACAACAACATTTTTAACAATAATCCAACACTATAACATCAAACAATTTTTTTCAAATGACAAACATTTTTTTCTTCAATTACTAACTACTTTGAACAGGGCTGACAACGTTGTGAATGAAATTGTGATTTCCACTGTTGGAAGTCATTAGGCCATTGATGGACACTACGTTTCCTAGCTTGAGACAAAAGATAAGCATAATGGTCACAAAACCATCGATCTACTTTCACATCGTTTCTAGCAGAAGAACGAGGATCGAAATGAGTCACTAAATGTTCTAAGGAATAGCCCAGGCTGCGATGATGCAGAAAATACACACAGTACTGTCCACACACCAAGGAATCTGTGCCTTGTAATTTCACGTTATTGAATCGGGTGGTTTGAGCATTTCTTCTCATAAAGTCGATGATATCGTCTTCCAAAGGGGGCAATCCGTACGAATCGAAATATTCCACGCATCCTTCTTGAGGAAAGTAGACGGCTACCCAGTGGGTTCCTGGGAGATGACTATCGTCCGTGTTGATCACGTAAGCTTGATGGTCTTTAGGTTTGCGATGAGGGAGTTCATCTTTAGCACAGACGACGGGATTCCAAGAAGACGTATACGAACTGTGGTTCAAAAGGTAATAAAGTTCCCAGGTATCCATTGATTTGTGTTTGTTTTCTTCTTCTTCACAGGTAATAATAAGTCGTCAATTCGATCCTGACTTTTTGCTTGAAAATGTCTGACGAATAAACGGTTATTCGTTCTGTTTCCTCACTCTGATTCAGGAGAGCTTCGATACGATGGATCTCTTGAGTGGTTAATGGTGGACAAGAATGTTCACGCAAGTCTTTATACCACTGGTGCAACACGTCTTTGTTCGAGATGAGGCTCCAAGCTTCGTCCAAATACTCGTCCAATTTTTCTTCTTGACTCAACATCAGGCATTTATCGTGTTGAATTTGACTGGGATGATCGTTTTGACATCCATAGCAATTTTTCTTGATCAATTCCGTCATTTTGTCGACCAAGTGTTTGGCAAAACAGCAGACTAAATGGGCTTCTTGTTCTGGCCATCTCGACTTCATTATGATATCTTCTTCGTCTTTGTCTTGAGATTCTTCTTTTTCCACGGTCTCTTCACATTTCATCTCCAAAGTTTCTCCACTAGGTAAAGAGGGATAACAGTCTTCCATGGCTTTCTAATAATCTAGAATGACTTCTCTCAAACTGTTGATTTCTATGGTATTATCGAATTCTGCATACAGGAGGACGTTCACCGTCTCTGTTAGATTTGTAGTAAACTGAAGTTCCACACGAATCTGGCCTGATTTTATAGGGTGGAAATGTCCCTCGTCGCTGCCTTGGTCTGGAGTGAAATCGAAAGCCCACAAAGCGTAGCCTCCTGCATAATCTTCGTACGTAATGCCGTGACTGGTGTTGGTTCCTAACTGTCCGGTAGCTTCGTACAGGGACAAGTACGACCTCAAATAATTCCCGTCACCAAACTTAGGTTCTAAAGGCCGGGTACACAAGGTCTTGCCGTCGTGACTGACTTCGATCTTGGACACATTGTAATGATTAAAGAGGAAAGGATTTTCGTTGTAGGCTCCGTTGAAGGCTGAATTCTTGACGATACCAACAATCAAACGTTTGGGTAACTGTCCTTGGAACAGATGATCTTGGATCATGGATCGGAGTCCAGAGGCAATGGTGAACGTTTTCACTTCCACACGTCGGATCGGATACTTGGCGGTTGTTCTGCTCAATGTTTGACTGATGTCGTTACCTACTTTAGGTAACACTTCCACACGACGCACGTAGAGTCTGGCTTCTAGGATTTTGGTTTTGAAAGTGGAATTTTCTGCAGCCATCAAATGGAAAGCGGCACTGCTGCGATTCAGTCTCAAGCGGATATCCACCCCGTTCAGCAAATACTTTTCTTGTAACCACATGTCCAAATGCAAGCGATCCATCAGTTCTAAACTACGACTTAGTGCAATTTTCGCTCGTCGGTCTACAAATCCCTTTGAATGTGCAGCATCCGTAGCAAGTACAGTAGCGTTGAACTTAGTTGCTGGGTCAGGTTTCCATACCACGCAAGCATCTAGATGAGTATTCTTGGCGTTTATTCCATACGTCAAGAGATTTTCCAGGTACGCTCGATAAGGGTAAGTATCCATGTTGCTGCTGACCAGTTTGTTATTCAAGTACAAGTCCACTTCGCTGAACAAGGAATGCATGAAATTGTTGACGGGAGCTACTGCATCATTATTGTCTAGGTCATCGTTGTTCGCTTCGGTTACTTTGACTTTCAAGTACAGGTAACTGCTATTTAGATCGATGTAATCTTCGGGTTGTCCTTTGATTTCGAACTCGATGGGAGCAGAATCGGTCAAAGAGGAGATAGGAAGAAATTCCACCCATTGGGATTCTTGCATCGTCATCATGGTGGGGGGCATGGCAAACAGATCCAGTTCCGTCTTGGAACAGGCGCAAGACTCTCGGTGCATCATTTTTTCTGTGTTTCAATAATCGAAAACGTCTAAGTCTCGAACGGTTCTTCTTTTCTTGGCCTTTCTCGCTTGAAGTCTGGTGAAAGGGTGTTTTCTTCTTCGTCGTCTCTTTTTGCCTTGTCCTTGCTGAATGCTTGACTCGGTAGCGTGCAGGGCATTTATAGGTGTGTCTCGTCGGCCTAAAATGTCTTTGCCCGTTTGCAGCAAGACATTTTTGCCTGCCCTCATGAAGGCTTCTTTAGGGTTTTGTTTGTCGATGATGACATTTTGGAGAAATTCTTTGCCTTGTGTCAGTGCCGCATCTTTCAAGGCGTGCAATCCTCGTGTCACCATCGGTTTCAAGACTGGAGCCACCGAACGAAAGGCCGATTTTAACATGTCTCCTAAACCGTGTCCTCGCTGTCGAGCAACCCCTCGGTACACTGGATACATGACTTACTTACTTACGAGTCGTGAAAGAACCGTTTTCGAAAATGGAGTTTCACCGTGACTTTTCCTTTGGTGAATGGAATATCTTGTCCCAAATCTCCTTTTATAGTAATGTTGACCGTGTCCAAATACGACTTGCTGACCGGCAAATAGTGAGGATGGACAAATTCGCGGTGGACGTGGTAAGTGTTTCCACCTTCCTCGTCAGCGATTGTGGCAGAGTCCACTTTGAAAGGAATGACACGCAGTAACGGCACGGAGGTGTGTCCCACCACGTTGTATTCCACCACATCGGAATACACAAAGATCAAATTCAGTCCTTGGTTCAGTTCTACCGGGGTATGAAAATACTGGCCAAAAGACTCGTTGCTGTAAATGACGGTTTTTTCTTTTAGTGTTTGTTCTACTTTCTTCCTCATCTTTACGTTACCACCCAACATGTCAAACAATTCATCACAAAAATAGAAACCCATAATTTTTTCTCCCTCAGGAAATTTCATCAGGAAGCGACGAGCTGTTTTGTGGTATTCCAGGGTGACAGCTTTGGACTTGAAATTCTTAAAAGCTTCCCCAAACACGCCATTAAACTTGGAGGCTATGGCGCTGACCAAATGTTGACCACTAAAATAATAGCCTGAGGGAATGAACAACTCATAGTCGGTCCACTTTGGATTGACTTTGTTTTGTTTTTTATGGGGATATTTGTTATTCTCATTCATCCACTTTTGCAATGGTTCGTCATAAACTTCCACCGTAAATTTACTTTGATCGTCAATGACATTCAGGACTTGGGTTGGGTGAATCATTTCCACTAAAGCCACTTCCCAATGGGCTTCGTGATCTAAGGGGATGGCCTGAGGTAATTTGGCCGTGTAACAGCACAACGTGTTGTTGGGAAACACCTCCATGGAACTGTCACTGGGTAAGGTTAAGTAAAATTGGTTTTGGTGACTCATAATTCCAGAGTTCTGTGGCTGTCCGAGGGGTTAGTGGATGTCAGAGGCGTGTCTCCGCCCAAAATGGGGTTCTGGTTGTGGATGTTGGAGTGGTGACTGGCACTGACACTGGCACTGGACACAACGTTCCCGTTCGAGGAGAATTTCAGGGAGGGATTGGGAAGCAGGTAACCGATGCAACTGCTCAATAAAATGGTCCACAATTGTTTGTCTCCTTGTTGCAAACTCAAATTGGCGATGGCTGCCCCGATGACACAATACACCACGAAGATTTGGCAGAAAAAGACGATTTGCGTTTTAGGCACACGTTCTCCACACCACACCCACAAGGGTTGTTTTTGTAAATCTTGCACAGAAGAACTAGGGGAAGAAGGACTGGTCGACGTAGCTGCGTCTGATGTGTGAAAGGGCATGATGGTCACTTCTTCTTTTTATAGTCGATGACTTGCGAAGCGTCGATCCAAGAATCGAAACTGGGTGGATATCCTTTCCAACGTACTTTGACTTCTTTGACACGTCGTTTGCCCACTTTACGGGTTCTGCGTTCGAGAATGCTTTCGATGTCGTACACGTCGTCTTCTTTTTTGGTGACACGTTGTAACTCGGGCAAATAAAACGTTCCTTTGAGTACTTCTCCGTTCATGTCTTCCAATTTATAGACGGCAGGATGACGGCCATGCACTCGTCCAGTGACGCGAAACAATTCGGTCGTCCAGTTAGGTAAGTAACCTTTGTCGAAAGTGTGTTTGGTTTTGCCAATGCGCACCCAATCTCCTACGGCCAACTCTCCATTTTTCTTGGGGACAGCCCTCGTCGGGGACGTACCGAACAGACGCTCAAACACCAGCACTTCGTTGTCGGGAGTCACGTCTTGCGGGGCACGTCCGATGCTTCGATGGTAAGATTGGTTGTACGCTTGCACCAGGTGCGGTAAGATGTCGATGTACTTCAGAGTGTGGTGATGCGTAAAATATTTCCACATGCGTTCTTTCAAAGTGCGTTGAAAACGTTCCACGATGCTGGCTTTGGTTTCGGGATTCTCGGTGGTAAAAAAATGAATGTCACGTTTCTTTAATTCTTTTTGGAAAGCTTGGTTCAGAAATTCGGTGCCTTTGTCCGTTTGCCATCGAAGAGGGTGACGACCGCTTTGTTTCAACACCCGTTGCAGGGCTCGCACTAACTCGCTGCTCGATTTGGATGTCAAGGGCACGACCCAGGCAAATTTGGAAAAGACGTCGATGACACAAAACAAATATTTGTAACCACGATTGTAGCTGGCCAAATGAGAGACATCGGCTAAATCGGCTTGCCATTGATGATCGATGCCTTCCACTCGGGTGCGACTTCTGGCAAACTTGCGTCGAATGGGTTTGTGTAAAGTGTAGGTAGCTTGTTCTTGTAACCATCGTTGCACTTGAGGTAAACGGAGACTTTTCAGTCGAGTTTTGGCAGCACGATACAATTTTTGAACTCCTGCGTAACCTGCAGGATGCGAGGGATCGTAGTAAATGCTGGCTAAGACTTTTTCCATTTTTTATTTTGTGTGTTAATAAGTCACCCACTCTTCGGTGATGCTACTTTGGGTGGGACGAAAGGGTGGTTTGGAAACGGATTTACGTGTCCGATGGGCTACGGGAGTAGAAGTCGAAGGTAGTGGTGGTGGAGGTGGAGGTGGCAATGGAATGACTTTGGTTTTCTTTTCTTTTTTCACTTCTGGTTTCCCTTCTTTCTTTTTCACTTCTGTCGAAGGAGGAGTGGACATCATCTTTTTAACCCAAGCTTTCATTTCTTCTCGTTGGGGTGTGGGGGACGGGGTCAACAAGGTTCCTGCAATCTTACTCGAAATGGGAGCTGCTGACGGTGTTTGAAACACTTCGCGCATCTCTTCTTCCTCAGGTCTTTGTGGGGTAGCATCTCTGGTAACCCTTGGGGATGGTAGTGGTGGTGGTGGTGGTGGTAATAATGGTGCTGGACTTTTCATCAAGGTCTTAAAATCTTTTAGAGTGGGTAAAGCTGTTTCGTCTAAAGCTTTCTGGTGAAAGAGTTGCAGTCTTTGCAAGAGTTGACCATACTTTTGCGATTTTTCTCTTTCGGACAAATCTTGGCGATCCATCAAGGATTGCAATTCGTGTTGTAACTGGGACATCTCGCTCAAATTGGGATTGGGAGGTAAATGCGGGGTGCGTTGTTCTTGCCACCGATGGTATTCCATCCATCGTTTGTAAGGCACTAAAGCTAGTTTTCGTCCTTCCATGGGGTTGTCAGGGGTGAATTCTGAGATCTTGGGACTTCCGAGGGCCTTTTTATCTTGCTCCCATCAGTCCTCCCAACATGGTTCCCAAGACTCCTTTTAGTATGGGGCCTAACAAGAGAGGTAAAATGCCTCCACGTTGGACCAACATCTTCTTTTTTTGACGAATGGGAATTTTCTTTTGAACCATTTTCCGAAGAACGTGACGATGTTTGCCTAAGCATTGTTTCTGGTGTTTGGACAAAGGGATCGTGCCTTTCAAAACGTTCAAACAACATTCGCACACGGTATCGATGACCTCTTTGGAGGCCGTTTGAATGAGTTTTTTTCGTAGGGGTGGAGAAGCTTTGGACAGGACAGATAACATGTCCCCATGTTTGGCTAAACGTGGTGGCAGTCCTTTCCTTTTTATTCCTTGGGGTTTTCTGGAGGGTGACATTTTTTGCTTGTGGGTTCCGGGACATTCACCGAACAGACACTAACGTAGATGACTTAACGCACACCCTTTTATCTTTTTTTGGGACTATCGCTTTGTCATAAAGGTGACAATGTTTTTCCGAAGATCGCCAAGGAATCCTCCCCTTTGTTGGCGCCTCTTTTTCTTGGAACGACTGTGTCTTTTTTTAGGGTAACGTCGATGCTTGGCTAAGCGCTTTGTCGGATGACGCGTCTGCCTTTGTCTCTTTCTTTTGTGGCTTTTTGGAGGTGACATCTTTTACAAGTTCACTGATACCCCCGACTTGGTCACAGGTCTTTTTATACTGGAACGCGTCGCCACTGATTGTCTTTACGTTTTATCAGTTTGAGGACAGGCATGACACGTCGTGCAGGGGTACGTAACGGACTAAATCGAGCCAGTTCTTGTTTGGACAAATCCAGTAAACTTTGTAACATGCCCGATCTTTCTTGGACTTTGATTTTGGGAGAAGGTACTTTGTGAGCAGCAGCCACTGCCGCTAAATTGGAAGGTCCTGCCACTGGGGAAGTTCTTTTGGGGGTCATCAACGGAGAAGTTCTTGGTGTAATCAACGTCTCCAAGTACTCTTCAGTTCCTGGTGACATCAACGGAGAAGTGGACAAACGTGAGGCTGCCGGAGACGCTGTGGCAGGTCGTGGCTTGCGAGTGTAAGGTTGCGTCCTGGCCGAAGTGCCTCTCTTGCGACTAGTTTTCTTCTTCTTCTGTGGACTTTTCTTTTTCTGGGGACTTTTTCTCTGTTTCTTTTTCTGGGGGCTTCTTTTCTTTTTCCGGGGTGATGGTGGTGGTGTCTGGTAAGAGGAGGGTCCTGCCACTGGAGAAGTTATTCTTCTTGGGGACCTGGTCTTTTTCTTTTTCTTCTTGGGGCTTCGTTGGACTTTTGTCTTGGGGATAACTTTGGGGGCATTAGGATCCCATCTTAAGAGTGAGCGAATGATGACCCCTCCTAGAGTACCGCTCCCTCCAGGTTTCAAAATGATTTGTTTTTTGGTTTGAGTGTCGAAGCGGGGATCGGCCAGTTGGACCAAAGCGACTTTGTTTCGATCGAAAAAGCGTTGGGTTTGATGAGGAATCTGAATGATTCCTTGGAGTAATTGACGTGCCGTCACCGTGAACCATCGTAAGACTTCTTTGAGACTAGCTTCTAAGACACGGGCTCGTGTTTGTGGATCTTTTTCTCGACTGATGCCATACAAGGCACGAATCAATTTGACGGGAAGATGCGACTGAAGGGACGTCATGTTCACACTGTGTGAGACAGACGAAAAAGGGTCTGAGGTTTTTATAGATTTTTTTCATGGGGAGTGAAATGAAGTCGAGGACGGAGACGTGTACAGGACAGGCCCTCCGTCTTGGCACCAGTGGTGAAACAAGTGGGTACGAAATCGCAAATCCTCGGGAGTCGTAGGTTTCAAATCGACGAGTAAATAGGCGTGTGGCGTTTGAGTGGCATCGTCGTACGCCTGAGTCAGCCAAGGCGTTCCTAACAGTTTGGCTAAGACTTGCACTTGCGATTTATCTCGAGGACTTTTAAACAAGACCACGTAATGCGCATTGAGACTGATGGTGCGATGGGCTTTACTTTGTTGAAACAAATTTTGGGTGATGTAAATGACACTGGCATTACGGTGATGCCCTTTGCGCGTGAACCACAGTTTAATTTCTTCTTCGTCTTCTCCTAACATGTCGTCGAAAATGACCAAATGGGTTTGACGGGAGTCAGAGACGATGCCGTCGTCTTCTTTAGGAATGCCTTCCACAAACACGATGGAATCGCCTTGACTTTCTCGCAAGAGGCTGTATGCCGATTGCCACTCTTTGTAACACCACACGATTCGTTGAGGGGGCCGATCGATCAAATGATGTTTATGTTCGATCAAACGTTTGACGAATTCGGTTTTGCCTGAACCGCTAGGTCCAGCAATGAGCATGTTAAAGGGATGGCGAAGATACAAAGCCTCCCAACTGGCACGATCTAAGTGTTCGTCGATGACTTTGACAGTAGAAGAAGAGGGAGCAGAGATAGTAGAGGTAGCCATGGTGTGAGAAATGTCACTTGTGACACGAAAAACAAACAAGACAAGAGTTTATATACTTTTTTCAGAACACGTTTATTGAATGTTTTTTTTCAAACATGAATACGAAAGACAAAAATACATAAAAGCCAAAGGCTTAAGTACAAGAATAAAAGGCACATGATAACGATGAATGTGGAATAAACACAAGTGTCTGTACAACAACCACATGTTTTGGGCAATGTTCTAACCAGTTCAACAGGGGGTAAGGTCACACAAGTGTCCTCCCGAAAGGGTCTTTCAGGCCTGTCCACGACAGTCCTGTCCTGGGTGGCGGGTTCTTCTGGCACCGTCACTAACACGGGATGAAAAGTAACTTTTTTCCTTGAACAACTCTCGTGCATACTGGGCCACTTCTTGGGTCCAAGCCTCAAAACCCCATTCTTTCCAGGCACGGACATCTGTCCAATGGGGATGTAAATCACAAGCTACACACACATCGTCATACACGTCTTGGGTAGCTAAAAGTTGACGAATCTTTTTTTCCTGTTGAGGTCGAGAAGTATCCAGATGAAATCGCAAGGCTTTGAGCAAAAGAAGTTTTTCGTGACCATTTAAGGCCATTGAGGTGGTAAGTACTGATCGTAAAGAGTCCACAAAGAATCGGCTGGTAAACGAAATCCCAAAAAACAAGTCACTAAGACACACACCACTTGTCGTCCCAAATTGAACGGATACAGTTCTTGTAATAATTGATGGTAATGATCCACGGTTTGAATATGGTCATTAAGTTCCTTCCACGGAATCTGTTGAATGATATGTGACATAATCCGTGGCATGGCAACTTGATTTTATAGTGTCTTTGTTTCGGAAGCAATAAAGGTAATTTCTAACCAAACACGTTCGTTCTCCAGTAGGGAATTTAAATGTTACATACTGTAACTGAAACGTCAGAGTTTGTCTAGATGTTTCGTCTTTTTCTAAGCAGATTCCATGTAACAAATGTTGGTAATCCTTTAACTCGTCTTCCTCAATACGTTGCAGTAAGTGAATCTCCAAGTAACCAAAATTACGAACGTCTAGCCCATCATCATTCATATACTGAAAGTATTCAACAAGGTCTGACCAGTGAAAAAATTTCTGACGAATCAGTCCTCTTATACCATTCAGGTACCAGTGGTTAAAGATCTGGTGACGTAACGGATGCAATTGTTCTTTACGTTTGACTTGTATTTTGACTAGCTCTCGGTAAATCCTTTCTCTCAACTCCTCAGGCAAGCCCAAAATGTACTCTTGTAAAGTATCCATAAGTATATACACTGTTTTTGGAATCGCTGGGTGGTAGCCAATAGCCTCGTTTAACTTTGTGCCTAATGTAATATCCACTCATAATCAGTCTTCTTGTACTTTGGAACATAGCATAATTTAAAAACGGATGAATCACTTTGAGTTTGCGTTTCACTTGTATTTTGATCAGTTCTCGGTAAATGCGTTCTCTGAACTCCACAGGCAAAGCACGAATGTTCTCTAGCAAAGTATCCATGAATAGGTCATACTAATTCCTCTTTGGTCTGACACAAAAAATGTACTCTTTGCACAAACATGGTTTCACTTCAGTGTCGAATTTAAATCGTTGAGTCACTAATCTACACATTACAATTCGTTCAGAAGTTTCCTCTTTCACCAAGTTGACATTGTGTTCAAGATGTTGGTAATTCGTTAACTCTTCCTCTGGAATTCGATGCAGTACGTTTACAATGATGTAACTACAATCGTCCATACCAAACCAATCCTTTTTAAAACTAGAGGATCGTTGATCAATGTCTGTCCGATGGAACACTTTCAACTGAATCAATCCTTGTATAGCCTTCAGGTACCAGTGGTTCAAACACCGGTGACGTAACGGATGCAATTGTTCTTTACGTTTCACTTGTATTTTGACCAGTTCTCTATAATTGTGTTCGTTCAACTCCACAGGCCAAGCACGTTTGTTCTCTTGTAAAGTATCCATGAACAGATTATTATGGTAAAAAATTACTTCAATGTCTCGGTCCCACTAAAGGTAAGTAATGACAATTCGGTGACCATCGAGCATGTTCAACGTAGGCCGAATCTTGCGGTTCCCAGTGGTGAAGTGACACACCGCAAATGAAGCACTTGACTTTATCTCCTTCGCCCAAGTAGAAAAATCCGGCTCTGGCTAATTCTTCGGGGGTCGGTCCTCCCAGATACTTTGGCCATTTTCCTTTGAACGATTGAAGACGATTTTCAAAGTCGCAGTATTCCGACAAACGCACAGGGAACGAATATTCGTTTTTCACAGGTTCGTTTCGATGAGGGTTGGGTGACAGGAACAGGAGTTTGCTCAGGGCTGGATGACATCCGTAGGGGGGTAGACGTGAAGGTGAACATTCCCCTTTAAACCCGGTAAAATGTCTAAGAGGACGAGCGGCATCGCTTTCGCATCCCTCAGGTTTGACACGCACAGCATCACTTTCCATGACAGGGGCAGTGAGAACAAAGTTCCCATGATGCTTTACGGCATCGCTCAGGTCACAACGTACAGCATCGGTCCCATCGCAAGGCTCACAATCGCACTCGTCTGCAAACTCCGTTACGCAATTACAATGGTAACCACATGGACAATCGCAGTTTCCTTCCGGACATTTTCCGTCGCAATGCATGGGTCTTATCCATCCAGTATTAGTCACACTAGAGGAAGATACAACTTTTTTACAATCCCCAAACTGAAACGATGTCTTTTTCAAAGTATTCATCTTGTTCGCTCGGTCTTGGTAGTCACAATGAACTATCGATCTTGCCTAGGGTTCCTTTTTTATATACAGACCAATACCGACGTGACCGTACGGCAACGTAAAGTGATTGGGAAGTCGCACTCGCTTCTGGTACACGATTTGATAGACTTTTTCCAAGGGTCGACTGACGATGTGGTGAGTGGGTAAACGTACAATTTTGTTCGGTTGGTAGGTGGTCACTTTAAAGTTTCCATCCTCTCCCGATTGCAAGGCTTCTTTCAATACCCCAAAGTTGACCACACGACTGGTACGATAATTCAGAGTCAGTCCTTTCACTTTGCACGTCGTATGCACTTCTCCTTGTTTGTCACGGTATTCGTAGCCGTAATTTTTGGGACCGCCACTGACGAAACTTAGAATCTTGTCGTCGGGATGCTCGTCTGTCCAGGCTCCTAAACGGTCTCCTTCGATGCTAGGGTGATGTTGAATCGGGTGATGGATGTAAATGCAACTGTCCGTGTCAAAGTACAGGACGCGTTCTTCTAACAGTTCTAAAGCTTCGTACAATTTTAAGCGAGCATGGGCTGTCACGTAAGCCGCAATGATAACATTTCCAAAAGGGTCGTCTTGTACAAAGTCCAGATCTTCTTCGTAATTGACCAAGATTAAATTCTCTCGAACGACGTCCACGTGTTTCATGTATTTGGTTTTGTCGTGAATCATCTGGAAGTAGCGGGAAGGTTCTGTCAAATATTCCGTCTTGGGTAAACACGGTCGCTGTGCCATTTTACCCCACAAGCAATTTAACATCACTTTGGCAAACGATCGCCTGCCTTCGTTTTTCTCGATGCGGTCTAAAGTGATGCCTTCTTGTTCGTAGTATTTCTCTTTGAATTGTATTTGGTCTTCGGGAGTGTGACACCAGGAAGGATAGCCGCTGGCTTCTTGCTTCAGTTTCAAAAAGGCATCCACGTAGTCTGCGAAAATGCCTTTCTGCGTGGGGTCACCCTTGCGGTACTGTTGTGTCTTGGGAAAGTGGCAAATTTCGTACACTTCTAACAGTTTGTATCCCATGTCCAGAGCTTTGAACAATTCCACGCTGACCCAGGTTCCCGTCAAGGCCCGTTCTTCCTGGCTGTGCTGACAAGCTTGGTCTTGGTTGCACGTTTCGGCACAAGTACGGCACAAGGGAAACATCAGTTTGCCTTGACAATGGTGAGGTAAGACGGGATGGTATAGGTTCGTGGGAGGCAAAACTTTACACTTGATCAAGCCTTCGTATTGTCGAATGTTTTTCAGGTCGATGTGTTCCGTCAGCAATTGCGGGTGCCCTACAGGAAAGCGACAATATTTACACACGTAGGGATACAGCGAACACACGTCCAAGTATTTGATTTCTTCTCCTTTCTCTTCGTCGGCTTGGTACAGCAAACAGGTGGCATTGGTCCTTCCTCCGTACAAACTATCCCTCGGGTTCAGCGGGTCCATGAACTGGTAACTTTCCACGAGGCGTTTAAACTCGGGATCGGTTTTCAAACGGTGATCGTACTCGTGTTCCCACATTTCCACCACTTGGTATCCTTGCTGTTCTAACTTTAGGCGTCGCTGACAAGTGTCCTGGTACAAGTCTTCCATGGTTCGTTGTAAAAACTGATTTTTAGTACCACGGTCAGGGTAACAGACGGGACATCCGTGAAATAAGCAACCGTTAAACTCGTACACGATCTTGGGGTTTTCTAAGTCCCAGCCATCGACCGAATACGTTCCGATGGTCTTTTCGCCCCCTCCGTTGCGGGCATGCTGAATCCACTTGTCTTCCTTGTCGCACAAGTAATGTAACCAACGTAGGGCTTTGACCGAGTATTGACGTTTGACAAAGTGGGTCGTTTGAGGACTGATGACAGCCACGGTGTTTTCAGGCATGAATCGTTGTCGATACACTAAGGAACACGCTTTGGCAATGGTGCAAGCTTCTTTCAAAGGATCCACCCCTCCGTGTTCCATGAACAGTTCTCGAAATTTTCCACAGCAACGCCGTAAAATGTCCACGTCGGAACGACAATACTTTAGCATTTCTTCCTGAAAGTCGAAAGGGTCCGAGGCGTGAATCTGGTACCAAGCGTAGAAAGCTTCTCGTTGTTCGGTACGCATGTTGTCGGGGTCGTAATAGTGAGCCTCTGGTAAATGGGGTAGAACGACATGTTGATTGGCTTCCGTATTGAAAAAGTGTGGAAAGTACCCTTTAGCCATTTCTGTCATTCCAAACGTTTTAGGCATTCGACTCAAAGGCATGGCCAAATAGCTCATCGAATCTTTAAACTGTACTTGTCCCACTTGCATGAAAATGATTTTGGCTCCGTTCAAAGTCACTTTAGGACGCTCGGTGCCTTGTTCCGTATAGTATCTGAGAAGAAACTGTCCATCGTATCCGGAGAAATTGTGAGCCATCACCGTGGCATGATGATGACAATCTCCGTAACGTTCGATGTCCTCTTGGCTCCATGTCTTGTCAACGGGGTCTAAGACCCATTGGGCAAAATCGGCTAACGTGTTTGGTCCCCGAAAGATTTTTTCACGCCCTCCGGGTATCTTGCTGCAGTGATGGCAATGACTGAAGATAGGTTCTTGAATGCACTTCTCGCACGCTCGATGAGCCACGCAGAAATTAGGAATGTGAATGCCGGTTTCTTGCATGCATTCGAAATCGAAAAAGATGAAATTGCCTTTCTTCTTGTGACCGTCCTCTTTCTCTGGTGGGGGTTGGTATTTTTGCACGTAACATTGGTGTTCCAAGTCCACGATGTGGTGACAAATGTGACATTTTTTCTTTCCTGAACATACGTGTGCCTTGGTATTATTGGTACGTATGACTTGTTCACACGTAGAGCACAATCTCAGCAGTTGACAAGCGCATTTCTTCTGTGAACCTTGCGTTTTCAGATGTTGTTGGTAACAGGTAGGGCTGACAAACGTGCGCAGACAAGTGGAACAAGGCACTGGTTCTTCGCTCAGACAGGGTGAAGAGGCCAAACATCCTGTGCATTTCGATCCACAATGCTTGTGTTGCTCTCGATTGTTATAACCATGGTCACATTTCTCACAGTAATAACTGTATTTCAGGAATCCGGTGATACTGGTAATGGTATCGAAATGTTCATCGTGATGATAAAGATGAATGTATTTTCCGTCCTTAAAGTCTTGGCCTCGAAACAACAGAGGTCCGCGCACTTCTTGAGGGTGCACTTTCAAGGTGTAGCGTGGAGCTAGGGTATCTTGCAATTTTTGCATCTCAGGAATGCCACAGGGTGTGTCTTTGGACAGTCCGGCTTGTTGTAACAGGAGTTCTGCTTCGTTTCGTTGTTTGGCTCGATCGGATCGTTGAATAGTGTCCCAGGTTCTTTTCCATTCTACCGTGTCGTTCTTGTTGGCATAGGTTCGTCCCACCACGATGGCACGGGCTAAACACATCTGGTCAAGAGAGTTGTTAATTCGGACGAGACTCTTTTTGGTGTTGCGAAGGTCGTCCACCAATAACATCTTTTTGCGTCCTGTCCCTTGAGGAGGAGAGACGTGGGTCATGTCCAGTGTGGCTTTACCATCGGTGATGTCAAACTGATCATTAGATTGTTGTACGTGTTGAATCTTGTCCATGACTTTGGAAGCAGTCAATTCTGCAGGGGTGCTAAACTCGATCCAAACAGGGGATTTCAAACCGTCGTGTTGTATGGAAAGTCTCAAGCGATCGTCTTCTTTGGGTTGACATTGTCGCTTGAGTGCAGTGAGCAAAGAATCCCACACCTCAGTGATGAACACTTCTGCTTTCTCTAACGGCACTTCAGCCTTGAAATCTTTAAACTTCACCGTGTATTTGTAAGCCGTGGTTCTAAATTTTCTAGAGGAGCGCTTTTCCGTCTCTCGAATGGAATAGTACTTTTCAGGGTTGACAAAGGGTGGTGAACTTGGTTTAGAGGGTTCGGATTCTGGTTCACTCATGTCCTCTTCAAAATCACTGGCATGAATTTGTGCCAAGATTTCAGCCCTGGTACGAGGCGATAGATCACGTTTCTGCCTCTTACTTTCTTCTTCTTTCTTCTCGAATGAATGGGATCGTTTCATCTTGAAAGCAAAAAGTCAAATGACTCAAGTTCAAACACCATAAACTACTTTATAGTCATAGCAGACCAGCGTATATAAAAGGGTGTGTGTCTTGTCCTTTCACTATTCATTTCACTCTCAAGCCGAGCACAACGATGGAAGAGACTGACCAGATGGAACGTTTCGTCAGAGCTTTGCGAGGGGTCATTAGAAAATTCTCTTCAGACCAGCCTACGGACTACTCTCCTTCCTTTAGAGATAAAAGTCAAGATACTTGCTATATCTGTCAGAAGAAAGGGCATTGGTCTTCAGAGTGTCCAGACCGTCAAAAAAGAAAAAAAACAGGGGATAAAAAAGACAAAAGTCAAGATACCTGTTATTATTGTAAAGAAAAAGGACATTGGTCTCCAGATTGCCCAAAAAAGAAACAAGAGGAGTCAGAAGAAAAGAGGAATTCTTCAGAAGAAGAGAGGGATTCTTCAGAGGAAGAGAGGGATTCTTCTGAGGAAGAAAGAAGACAGGTGAAGAAAAAGAAACAGGAGAAAAAAAGAAGAAGGGAAGAAAGCGAGGAGGAAGAAGAAGAGGAAAAGAGTGTGACGGTGAAGAAATTCAAAAAACAGAGAGACTAAACAAGGAGACAGAAGAAATCAATGAACTTTTTATCAAAGTGTTGTGTTGTGAATTGTGAATTGGATTGTAAAAAATGGATAAAAGAATAAATGAATGATATAAGGTAAGAGTCTTTGAGTTTTGATTTTAAAATAAGAAGCTACACTCACGCACTCATACACAGACACGTACTATAAGGGTAAAATGGGTGGTTTTTTTTTTTTTGAGTTATTGGCAAATTGAAATTGTATTTCTTTTCGAGAAATGTGGGTGGCCCTGAAAAGGGCCTTTTTTCTTTATGGTGCAGGGGTGAGTTTAAGCAATCAACTTTAACTGCCTTAAGCCTTTGCCACGGCCAAGGCCTACTTCTGGACTGCGTAATGATGATGATAATGATTGGGTTGAAATCACTAAGGGTGGTACGGTAGGCTTAGTCACAGGGTTGACGTGTTTAGCTCGGGAAGGTCGTATTCTCTTTGGTCGTGATAAAGAAGTCTGATACATTTGTTTCAGACTTCTTAACTCCGCTAAAATGTCTAACAGTACCGTGACCGTTTGATTTTCACCCTCTTGTTTCTTTGCTGCTACTACTTCTTCTTGCTGTTGCTGCTGTTGTTTTTTTTCTTACCTCTTCTTCTTGCTGCTGTTGCTGTAGGAGAAAAACTTGTTCGGCTTCCTTTTGTCGTTGTATAAATTTCTCCAATTCTTCTTTCTGTCTCTGTCTAAAATTCTCCACTTGCGGTAATGAAGAAGGTAACGAAGGTTCCGGAACAAATTCTTGCGAGGAGAGAAAATCCACAAAATCCCAATTCACCTCTTCTGAAAGTAAGTCCGAGTTCCCTTGGGCAGTCTCTCCTGCTGGTGCACCCCAATGGATCGTTTTCTGAGTTTCCGTCATGTTGAATCACTGTCGCATAGATTGACTGCACACAAGCGCTAGCGAATCTATATAGACTACGTGACGTAACAGACTGCACTCTTACGATTGGATGCGGGCTGACTGAATTCTGTAACGCGTGTTTGGATTGGTGAATGAACTCACTCCGTTTCAATCCTTCCTGTCCCTATAAATAAGCGCCGTTCACTGCATTGATTCACCTATTCTCGGAGCCTCAACATGTGGACAGACGTTGAATCTTCAACCCTTGTGTCAACAATGATGTTCAGGACGGACATGCTCATGTATGTCCGATCCAAGTGGACTGTTGTCCACAGGACCAACAGCAGCCTGTGGATAAGAAGAGTCTATATAGAGAGACAAGGTTGCCTCAAGAGGACTCTGATGTATGGCCCTGCTGTAAGACGAAGTTTGAGGAAAAGAAGATGTCGCAAATGCCCTCTATGTTAAGGGCATATTAACATAAACCAAAGGCCCTTTTCAGGGCCAGCCATATTTCTCGAAAAGAGATAGCCTTTCCATTGCCTACCCCTTTTTTAAAAATTTAAAGAAAAAAATCCCATGTTAAATTCCCCTTGTCCCTAAACAAGCCCAAACTCTATTCCCATGTTAAATTCCCCTTGTCGGTAAAGTGCCCCACGATTTTTCGCCATGTTAATTCCCCTTGTCCGTAAAGTGCCCCACGATTTTTCTCCATGTTAATTTTCCATTGTCCGTAAAGTGCCCCAAGGGGTCTTGTAATGCTAATTCCCATTGTCCGTAAAGTGCCCCCCTTCACTACTATTATGACATGATAAAGTATATAAATTTCCAGCTAAATGTAAAAAGTTCTAAAGGCTGGTACACGGCAAAAAGCTATATGGCGCTTATGGCCAAATAGTGCCTTAAAAACGCCGATTTACCCGGGAAAAAACAACATAATGACTCCCGCTCACTTAACCCGTCCAAGCATGACTGCGAAAAATGGCATTGTTTCTAATGTTAAGAATTACGATGGGATGGCTGAATATAACAGGAATCTATTGGCTAATCACCTTTCATAATGACTAAAACTACTTTAAAAAGTGTTTGGTGTGAACTTTTACAATAGATTACCAATACCCTAGTAATCTGCAAACATGCGGAATATCTGATTTAATTTTTACATAATTAATTAATATTTCCATTATTTAAACTGTGTTGATATTCCTAGTCATGGAATCATCTTGTCCATTTTAATTGCATATAATAATGAACATAAAACATGTATCAAAATTTCACAAAAGAACATAAAACGATAAGGCAATGCTAATATTCCAGTATAAGCGGTTGAATCCCAAAAAGACATTTGAAAGATTAAAAATTGATATCGTCGAGACATTGTCAGACTCTTTTCAAGACTATCTTGTTTAATCTTGTTTGGTTCCCTTTCTAGTTTTCACAAGTGAGCGATACAACAAACGAGAACCGGTTTAATCTGTAATGTATACCTGAGATTAAGATGATACACGTTGTTTCAAAGAGTTGATTAATTCTTTCATTAGCATTTAGACGAACTATACCATAGCACACATACTCTGGTGTAAGAAGAAAAACCCACAACAAAATCAACCATCACAATCCGGTGGCCGAGTCATTATATTACTTCAGGTACTTTAATTTCAAATCGCATGGGTCTTAATAATAAACGCATGTCACTTCTTTACTTTCCGGTGACGAAAGTAAACAAAAAACAAACAAACAACGAAACCACAAGCAAAGTCAAGCTCGAGAGCTACTTCATCCTTGGATATATATGCCAATGGCTATAGATATGTTTCATCTGTGTATGTCTCTACTTTACTTTTCTGTAAAGAAATAAAATAAAAAACAAACAAACAAACTAACAAAACAAAAGAAAACAAACAAAACAAACCTCGAATGTTGCTTCATCCTTGGATAAATGTGTCAAGGGTTATCGATATTTTTTATTTATTCCTTGCCCGAGTCATCTGGAGAAGTCTGGTTAAGACACATTTTGATTTTTGCTCGTCATGCGTGATTTTTGCTGAGCAGGTGTTTGAATAATATTCCGTTAACATGTACATATGTCTTCATGCTACATATATCTATCAATTTATTGTTGGTAAAGCTTTAAGCTTGATATATCAATTTTATGGTTGTTTTCTTACCACCAATATGTTGTGTATAGTTCTGGGTTATGCAATTTGTCAAGCATGGTAGGAATATGCTTTAAGGGTCATTTTGTCATCCCTCATAGACGTTCTATGGAAATATAAGCGCGTGCATACATTTTTCATAAGCTTTCTAATGTCATTTCCACAAAAAGGCAAAACTGTATGATTGGGAGGGGCAGCAGTGAAAAGTGGAACAGCTAACCGCATACTCTTTGTGTATTGGTTCAATGATTCAAGTGATCAATTTTTAAGTTTCAAATTAGCTTCATAGATTGATTGCAATTTGGCTTGTGAAGAATTTATCAATAATTTAGCACCTGTACACAATATCGCAGCGCGATAACAAAACGCATTGGAACTATATTGATTTATGTAGTTTGGTGTGGTCTGGTCATCGAATCACGCATTTTTACTTGGACATACTCAATAACCGGTAATTGTATATTGCGACAACAAAAGTGGAAACTAATGCCAAATTACCAATCATTTTTATGCCAAGATCAAAACGGTAGATATTCGTCGGTTATACCGGATTATTGTCTTTTAAATATAATACTTCTATCCTGATTTCACTACATTTGTTATTATTTTACTGGAGAGCACAGCTGCGAGAGAGGTGTGCAATCTCATCTCAAATCAAGATTTTGTAAATTTAAGATAGACTAATAGTCCAATAACTACATTCATTTTATTAGACTAAAAATAAAACAAATCAATAAGAAGCAAGTTTCAGACAAATGTATAAGTACAAGCAAAAATCCCGTTAATTACTGGATCAATTTAGCTGTACCAGTTCCACACAGATTGGGTATAAAAGAATGGAAGCAGTCTGACGGAAGTGACTGATTTAACCAATCAGAAATATTAAACAATTTGGACCAGAAACATTCGCATCTACAGCCACAGGAAAAGAGTGAACTAAAGCAATTATTGTGTGAACATGAGAATTTGAGCACTTATTTCCTGACGTTCCAACACGAGCAAATAAAATTGACAGTGACGTTGAGATGGTAGATTTTACACCTTGTAAACAACATCCTCACAGGACGAACCCTCTCGAGCAGTAATATCTATAACAAAACAACCAGTAAGTATTTACTGGAAAATGATTTAACAGAACCAAGTAAAAGTAACTGGAGTTCATCATGTTTGCTTGTGCCGAAACCAGATAATACATTTCTGATGTGTACTGACTAAAGAAAAATCAACAGTGTCACCAAAAGGCATAGACGCCCGCACATAGGATCAGTGGGGAAAGGGCAAGCTTTGAACTACATCCCTAAACTTAACAGCTGACCACAACATGTTTGCCCCCCCCCCCATAATTCTGATGTCGTCCGTGCCAAAAGTGATTCATTTCCAATGCCCAAAACAGGTGAATGCATCAACAAAATTAGAAATGCAAAATATGTCATCAAGGTTGACCTATTAAAAGGATTCTGGAAAATTCCACTTATGTAAAGTGCAAAAGAAATCTCGGCATTTGAAACTCCAGATAGATTTTATCAGTATAAAGGTTATTATATTTAATTTGCGTTGTTTGTTAGTTATTTTTTGAATTTATTTATTTTTATTTTGGTTATGTTATGATAAATTGTATGTTGGACCTGGCCCAAAATAAAATTAATTTTCCACTTGATAAGAATCATTGATTTTGGTTTCGTAAACATGTTTATCTCAATCTGAATCTAGAACGTTGGAAATTCCCCATGCAATGCCTGGTATACTTGTTGTTTACTATATTATAATTTTAGTAATGGATTTCTAATCATAACAAAGATATTTTTATCTTGTAAACAAAGGAGCCCTTCATAAGGTTAGTTTTTCGTTAGGTAATTTGTTTTTGAAAATGCCAGTTGTGAAGCGAGGTCAAGTAGTGGACTATATAGTCCTGTTTTAAAAGAAATTACTCATTCATGTTGTAAGATCATAGCGGAACCAATTGCATTATCGTTGTATCAAGTAATTCATTTGGGATGGAATCTTATTTGTTCAAATTATTTATTTAATGGAAATACAAAGTGCTGGTAAAGCCAACATTCTTTAAAATAGAGACTTGAATTTATAGTGAAATTTCAAATGCGGATATATTCTTTTGGCTTGTATTGTTATGATATAGACTGTTGACACATCACCACTTTACGGACCACCATAGGAACATCAACACTTCGAGCGTTGGATTTAATTTGGATTTCCACTAATGTTTGTTCAGAGCTT
Source organism: Sinohyriopsis cumingii (assembly GCA_028554795.2). Classification (NCBI taxonomy): domain Eukaryota; kingdom Metazoa; phylum Mollusca; class Bivalvia; order Unionida; family Unionidae; genus Sinohyriopsis; species Sinohyriopsis cumingii. The sequence continues at coordinate 23,614,818 of CM068834.1, forward strand.
TAATATTTAGGACTTGTGTCGGTAACTAAATGATTATTTGGGATTTAATTCGCAGTACCTTAAGTTCGTTTTTTTACATTTTTACTTTGTATTCTATGGAAAGAAATTATTTGTTGAATTTTACAAAGCTTGTTACTTTTCACTCTTTTTATTACTTGTATTAAGACCATAGAGTCGTAAGAAGCGATGCCTTTTGGCATGAAAAATTCTTCGTCTAGATTCCAACTTTTAATGAACATGATAACATCTGGTCAAATAATTGCAGTGCATACATCGATGACGTCATTATCTACAACGATAGCTAGAATGATCACTTGTAACCATTCGGAAACTTTTTTGATCGACTCAGTGATAAAAATTTGACAGTAAATTTCGGTAAAAGTGAGTTTAGCTGTGCTTGTGTTACATGTTAGGTCATATTGATGGACACGGTCAAGTTAAGCCTGTTGAAGTTAAGGTCAAGGCTATATCTGATTTCCCAGCGCCTGGTAGTAGAAAGCAACTGATGCATTTTTGGGGTATTGCTGTATATTATCGGAAATTGTCTTCAAATTTCTCCATGCTGGCCGAGCCTCTGATAATTTGTTGAATAAGAAATCCACGTTTCACTGTTTTAAAAGTTTGAGAAATCTTTTGACAATTTAAAATCCATACGTGCACAACTCTTCAGCTTCAATTTTCAGCCCATTATTTATAATGTCTGTTGATGCAAGTGATGTAGGGTTTGGTGGATTATTAATTCAAGAAGACGAAAATTATGTGGATCATACAGTGTGTTATTATTTCTAAGAAACTAATCAAGCACCAAAGACATTATTGCACAATTAAGATGGAACATTCTGGATGCCTTTCTCCTTTTTTAATTTACAAATTCCACCAATTAAAATTCTTTCATATTATACAAATCTACTTTCCACTAATTGTATTATTTGGCACCATGAATTGACTTTGCTTTGTTGGGTACTGGATTAGTGTGGACCCACTGGATTCTTTAAATTGAAACTTAAAGACACATCGAAAGCGAAACGGTATGTAAGAACAAAATATGATAATCTGAGTTCTCAGTCACATATCCACACATTAAAGTCTTGTTAAAAATGCCAATCTTGCGAACTAGAAAACTATCAACAAAAGCAAGGGAGTGGAAACTATTTTATGTGGAGTTCGCCTTCACGTAGATTTCAGAGTTGCTGCAGATCTCGAACACGTTATCTTAAGATACAGCAAGAAAGATGAATAAATTCAGATTTCATATCAATCTTATTCGAACAGTTTTTCTTGGGTACAGAGAGTAATGCTTGAGTTAGTCATGGATGGTTTCTTTGAGTCTACATTTTCGGATTATACAGAGCAAATCGGAGCATGTTTTCGTTTGTTACATCCACTTCTAAATTCTTACGCATTGTTTGATGGCACACATACGTCTTACAAATATTTCTCAAACGATGAGAACCTTTTAATGGGAATCCAGCTAAAATTTAATTTCTCCTTTTAAGTGGCATTCCAACAAGTAAAGCCACTATCTTTGATTTTAATTGGTCGATGGAAAAATAATTACACGTTAATTTACATCTTACAATAATTTTCAATTTTGACGATTAAGATAGTGTAACCTCCTTTTAGCAGTCATCCGAAACGACTGAAAAGTTTACTGCTTTTGTAGGGTAACTGATGACGAGAGGTTATGTTCTCAGAAGGTACTGACTCTATAAGCGGACTGGAAACGAGAGGTGATTGTTGTGTGAAGACGAATGGCGATCATTCTTGCAATTCTGGTATTTATTTATTTATTTATTTATTTATTTATTTATTTATTTATTTATTTAAAGAAGCAAGCACGTAAGCTATTTTTTTGTTTTTTAATAAGAGTTTCCCAAATAGACTAATAAAACCTTCAAAGAATTAAGACAAAAGGATGATCCATAACAACCGAGTATACCAAATGTTTTCATCACCCCGGATAGTTGAATTATGGACTGATTTCCCAGACTTCAGTAATCTTGGCATAGGGATTAAACAATACAATTAAGAAAGATTACAACATTAACTTTTTTATTACAGATCGAGGACCCTGAATACACTAGGCTTTTTAAGATATCATTTTAGTTTTCCGAACGTAGTTGCTTCAGCTTCATTCTTAATTGTAAAATATTTACTAATAGACCATGAACTGTCACATCATGTATAAACAATTATGTCTGTTTCCAGTTATCGGAATCTTTCAAAAACTGAATCTTTCAACATTTACTTGTATATCTATTTTCTTTAAAGAACCGTTTTGAATCAATAACAACTCTAAACTGTAGCAATGAGTATGGTGATTTTTCTTCTTCAATTTTCTTTAGCTATTCGTCCAAGTATCAGTAATTACCCTTGTGAGTACTGTCTGTAGCAAGGATTGATTTTAAAGTCTAAATATATATAAACAATGAATGAAAAATAGGAGAGTGTATTTGCTGTGCGAATCGGACCTTGTTTAGATAGTTTTGAGAACCGTTATTCCTGAGTCATCCAAATATTTCCTCACTTTTGAAAAGAGCTACGCTAGTTTGTTTTCACCAATGAATAATTTACGATATTATAACGCAATAGGGCGTGCTGCATTCGGTTTTGTATTCCAACAATCTGAGTGGCATGCATTGGTACAGATGCTGAGGACAAGCATGGAATCTTACCACCGCTTCGCTTGGTGTCAACGCTAGCTCTTAAACAAACACAGAACGTCTGCAAAGAACTATGAAGAACTTAAGAAGTTTCCCAGTTTATCTCTTCATATCTGTGATACTTTTAATTTTTCAAGAGAGTGAAGCTTCTTATATGTCAGGTAAGTACAATATTTTTTTGGTTACTTAAAGTGCACGCTAACATTACGGTTACCTGTATACAACGTTCATTTCTTTTTTTCCAACCCATGTCTGATCTGTATCTGTTTTTATGCTCAAAGTTTTTTTCTCCCTCCTTTCAACAACCATCTTTCTTTAGCAACAAAATTTGTTTATATTCCCGTAAGTGTTTATATAAGAAAGGTTGCTCTTACTTTGCAATTTAGGTCACTGTTTCATTTTATTTATGTACTCATATTTGCAGTGGTTTACATTCTCTATCACATTTTGACGAAGTAAAACATTATATTTTCTCACACATTTAGATATAAACATTTAGACTGCATAAGAAAGGTGAGGATGAATGTATTATACCAAAATTACAAAAACAGCTAGTGAGTTTTAGGGATTATTCCTAAAATTTCCGTACGTTATTGTTTATGACACATTTATTGGTGTTATATCTAAAATATTTCATAGCATATGAATATTATCTGTGGTATATCAATGGTAGTAGCATATAATATATTTTATTGATATGCGTTGCAACATTTGGCTATAATTTCTATCTCTCTTAAAAGTTAATGTGCATTATCTTGGCAATACACATATGTATTACAGTATTTGAGGAGGATGGACTTCAGAGTTCACACTCGTGGTAAATGCATCACTAGTTTTCTGACCGGAATCATTATACAAAGCTGAAACTATTATGCATCCAAATTTTTGAAAATAAATGCAATATTTATCGCCTGATCAATTTTAGTAGTAGCATAATTAGAACACAGTCTGCAAGCTTTAAAACGTAAATTACTTGAAGTTTCGGCCAGGGTGAGGTGTATGAGCTGTTGTACTCTAGAGTGTCAACTGAGAAATGTAAATCAAAACGAAAGAAAAACTTCGCCTACTAAGCTGAAAGACCAGGCATGTACAAGAAAGAAAAAAACAAATAACATAACAAACAAACAAACAAACAAACAAACAAACAAACAAACAATAATAATAATAATAATAATAATAATAATCATCATCATCATAAAATTTAGTTTTTCTTCTTTTTTTACATTTGTTTGAGACCGCTCTGGTGGCCTAGTGGTTACAGCGTCCAACTCGGATGCAGGCGGTCATGGGTTCGATCCCCGGCCGAGTCATACCAAAGACTTACAAAAGTGGTACTAACAATTGCTTCGCTTGGTGCTCAACATTAAGAGGTTAGTGTTAGGACTGGTTGGCTTGGTGTCAGGATAATGTGACTGTGTGGGAAATGATGCTACATGTCTGCGGTACGATGCTCCGGTACTAAACATCACTATAAACTGCCGCACTGCAGACATCGTAGCAATATGACTGAAAAATTGTTAAAGCTATGTTAAAAATCCAATTCACACACACACATTTATTTGAAAGGGTTTATCTTCCTAGAGGTTTAGTGCAAATCTTCACCGGTTATTACATTCATTTGGCAACACGTTAATACGTGGATGCATACATACATACATACATACATACATACATACATACATACATGCATGCATGCATGCGTACGTACATACATGCATGCATACATACATACATACATATATACATACATACATACGTACATACATACATACATGAGATTCTTATACATAACACATATTCACTCGACTTAGCTAAAACCTCGTGTATACATTCTAATCCGATTCGATGACTTCATAAAAGGGATATGGCTCTCATAAAAAATGAAGTACAATGTGACATGTCAGGATCTAAAGCCCCCACGACTACATTTTAAAATTCCGTTTTGATGGGTTTTGTATTTCTAAGATACTATATTTCACCAAAGAATGTGACCTGATGAAATCTATCCACTTATATTCAAGTAAATAAAAATTTGTTTTGAAAACAAAATGCAATATTTAGTCAAAGGTAAAAATGGATATATGCGACAATTGAGATTTTCTTGCATACATGTGTGTTACTATACTTCGGCGTTATTTTGATATGTATTTCCAAAGGCTGTTTTAAACGATTGGCTAGGCACAGACATAATTAGATTTCCGTTTTTGTGGGGTTGATGTTGATACAAACTTAACAATAACCACTGGGAGCCGAACATTTCCGTTTGGTTTTAGAGACAGCAGTCAAAGGTTAAAGGGTCAAAATATATAGCTCAATACTCAACGTAAAGTAACATGTGATGCAGTGCCAATTTTGAGAGATAAAGAATAATCAAATAAATATAAATCCATATATTCAATTATTATTATTCAATAAACAATTATTCTTCACGAAGTCATACAAGGAGCCGTTAAAGTTGTTTCTTTAATTTTACAAGTGGTATGGTTTCTACTTCAGTTGCGATATTTAGGTTTCCCAGGTTCTTTGAGTAGTTTACGATACTCATAAAACATTTTCATAATTGAAAATACGCTTTAAAAGGAGGTATTTCTCTCAATATTGTTTGCGTTTGTTATTGCAACAGGAACACATTCCCGATTCTTCAACTTCAGAACTCATGCTAGAGGAATATCCGTGGTTTAGAAACTTCTTGGAATCAATACTTAGGGCTAACATTTCAATTAAAATGAGCTTCATTTTTCTCGTGTTTGAATGGATTGTTCGCCATGAGAGATACAAACAAAATTTATACAGTCTCTTTGTACTCGTACAGGCGTGGGAATCCTTGTAGAGTTAGTGTTATTCTTGTTGTGTATACCAGCTTTTATCATCAACCGTATATTCACATTTTTCATAATGTATGCTTTGGAAAACGTTTGCCAACCTTAAGTTTGTAAGATAATCGGAACAGACCTAAGCGTTGCAAAAATAGAAGAAAAAAAATCAAAGAACTCTCGTCTTATGGAATCATCTCTCTCTCTCTCTCTCTCTCTCTCTCTCTCTCTCTCTCTCTCTCAAAGTACCTATTTCATATACCAGTCAAATAAATTTTGAATAATGAATAATTACGTTTTAAGGTAGACTAATTTGTATCAACTATAACTAATCAAGGCATGTCCGTGCAAAGTAGTACAGTTTCCTTAGCACAGGACAAAAACGCGAGCGTAGCGCAGAACAAAATATCTCAATGGCGTCATTCATATATATGTGGCGTAATAACATACAAAACTGTTCTAAATCTGTGGTGGGTATGGTGTCGAGATGTTTGTCACGTTGACATCTGTTCTTTTTGACTCCCAAAACTAAGGAATTTGTGATAAGAAGATACTAAAGGTAGCGTTATTTCCAGTCCGCTTCACAAATATGAAAACAACTATTTCTTCACACAAGATCTCCAGACTAAACTTGTCTTATTTTCTTATAGTGCTTTCTTTTACCACCCTTATCCCATATTTGGCCCCTTGATCATTATGGTACACAGACTGGGGCACTGTAACAGGTCTCAGGTTAACCATTGGATCATTATGGTACAAGACTGGGACACTGCAACAGGTCTCAGGTTAACCGTTGGATCACAGATTGGGACATTGTAACAGGTCTCAGGTTAGCCATTTGATCATTATGATACACAGATTGCGACACTGTAACAGGTCTTAGGTTAGCCATTTGATGATTATGGTACACAAATTGAAACACTGTAACTGGTCTTAGGTTAGCCATTTGATGATTATGGTACACAAATTGAGACACTGTAACATGTCTTAGGTTAGCCATTTGAAGATTATGGTAAACAAATAAAGACACTGTAACAGGTCTTATGTTAGCCATTTGATGATTATGGTACACAAAATGGGACACTATAAAGAGTATTGGGTCTCAAATGAGGGAAATTCAAAGTTTCAATTCTCTTGAAAATTGTAAGATAATACCAAACTCAGCAAGTGTGTACTTTTTCAATTTCATTTCCCACCCCATCATGGTACTGATTGGTGCTGTTTTACCATTTTGGTTTGTGTATGAATGGACTAGAATCTATAAATTATATTGTTGTTACATTAGAAAAATGTAACATTACAATAGCATTTATCATTACATTAGAATTTATTATTACATTAGAATTTATCATTACATTAGTATTTATCATTATATTAGTATTTATCATTACATTAGCATTATCATTACATTATTATTTAACATTACATTAGTATTTATCATTACATTAGCATCTGACATACGGATGGAAAGAATGTGGGTTTTAAGCGAGCAGATCAAATGTCATGGACAGAAATTAAAACCGTCAAGACAACGTTCAAGACAAACGGATATTTATTAGTTTTTCATAATATTTTACCGATATTATAGCTGATTAAGATCGTACCGGATCTGGACATAAAAAATTTACTTTCTGCTGGTCGCTTCCTCACTCATCCGTCATTTAAATATAAACTTGAATGTGGAATTTGGTGGGCAACACACCTTTTGCAACCATACATCATGAAGAGTATTTTAGCACTGTTATGATTAGGAACATTTTTAATTTTGATCATTCATCGGTTGTCTTGGCAAATTTGATTGTGATCGTATGATGCAGTTCTTCCTTGCAATGGATATCCAAGTGTTACCTCTGTTCCAAAGAAGGTATGCTTCGGAAATGATAAAGCTAATAAAGGATGGATTGAGGCCAATGGATGAAAAAGCTTAAAAAGTTTTGTTAACTGAAAGATAATTTAGCACACACCCTTCGGGGTCTGGATGGAAAGGTACAGAGGTTTTAAAAAAAATCAGCTCAAACTAAATACTAGTGTGTGGATGTATGTAACGCGAGACAGTTTCCCAGATTGTATTGAAAATTGTTAGTAGTGTATTGTGTCAGATAAATATTTCAGTAGTCATTAGTATAGATCACCTGATCCTACGTAAGAGCCATAGAAACGATCAATAGTCTTGATGTTCCATTAGGGCAAAATGTTTATTGTAATAATCAGCTTTAGCCAATCTAAAAGTTAAAATAGCCTTTTCATCCATATTTTTGACATGGGGAAGTTTCCAAAATGGTTTCTTAAGACGTTTTTGGAGAATTGTTTGGTCAATGTTTTTGAAATGTTGGAAGGATATATTTGTTTAAGTGTTTTATACAGTTTTTATTTTTGCCAATATTTACAGTACCATGATCAATACTGCTTCAATACAGGAGCGAGATTTAGCTAAAAAAAACCACAGTATCTCCATGTTTTCCTTGTGCTCTCTAATGTTGCGACACCTCGCTATGGATGTTTAATAATGAAAGTTATTTTTTAAATGATCCATTTAATAGTATGATTTTTAAAAAATACAAATTCTTAATTGCATTGTCGAGCATAATTATGCAAATTATAGATTAGCGGCCATCCAGAGAATTAAAATTATCAATGTATCACTCTGATGGCCATGATTAGATTTGGTAGATAGCTTGAGAAAATCTTCTTCGCGTATACCATCAGGCCCTTGTAAACATCTTGTATTGTCCTGGCTCTTGAGAACAGTGATTGTGTTATACACATAATTTAAGACTTTGAATTTGTATTTCCCAATTAATCAATGTGATTGGTTAAGCATTGTAGGAACACACACACACACACACACACACACACACACACACACACATATATATATATATATATATATATATATATATATATATATATATATATATATATATATATATATATATATATATAATTGAATATTTAGTACATTTAGATACAAAGTAGTGCACTTAATTAAATTGTATTTAATTGAAACATAATTAGATATTGTGACCTTTGACACACCAGAAGTCATTGTGTGCTTTGTTAATTTTACATCCAAGATTCTTTTATCCAACATACCTCATGACGGATTGTTTACTTCCGGACGTACAAGTATATGAGACCAATGGGTTGTTCTTGTTTCCGTTTTTCTTGTAGATCCTTCAATTCAATTGTATTAATATAGGATGTTGAAACATAAATTTAATGACATAAAAATCGGAAATAAAGTCACAGTCACAAAATAGATCCGTCAGACAATATTCTCAAGTGATACCAGTAATATCGTAAAGTGGGGAACTCAAAGCGAAGAGAAAGCGGCCATGATCAATCTACAAATATCATGTTGGCTGCCTCACCTTACCTTTCTTTTGGTATACTAAATTTTTTAGACCAATCATATACCCTCCTGCTCAATCGACTCTTACGCTTTCGAGGGCGAAATGTGTGTTCCTGTTGAATGGCCTGGAGTACTGCAACATGTGCATTTATTACACGTTTGGTATCGTATAGATTTTCCATCATCGTTACTAGTATCAGGATGAATAATTCAGAAATGCGGATTATTATTTTTATGTGATAGAAATTATATTGTTAAACATTCCATGTTTGGAGTATCTGGTTTAAATGCTCAAATTTCTTCCGTTATTATTCTGTTAATTAAATGTTTGAAAACTGGATGATATTTTCTTTTTAATTTCTAACGATTCCCTATGAATTTTATATGAAACTAATATAAATGCTTTATACACTGTCTCTGATTTTATATAAATGCATTATACACTGTCTTTGATTTTATATAAATGCATTATACACTGTCTTTGATTTTATATAAATGCGTTACACACTGTCTTTGATTTTATATAAATGCGTTACACACTGTCTCAGATTTTATAAAAATGCTTTACACACTGTCTCAGATTTTATAAAAATGCATTATACACTGTCTCAGATTTTATATAAATGCATTATACACTGTCTCAGATTTTATAAAAATGCTTTACACACTGTCTCTGATTTTATATAAATGCATTATACACTGTCTTTGATTTTATATAAATGTGTTACACACTGTCTCAGATTTTATAAAAATGCTTTACACACTGTCTCTGATTTTATATAAATGCATTATACACTGTCTCTGATTTTATGTAAATGCATTATACACTGTCTCAGATTTTATAAAAATGCTTTACACACTGTCTCTGATTTTATATAAATTTCGTTTTTGTTGTAATTGCAGAATGAAGGAAAATGATTTGTTGCCACGCTTGTGATATAACGTTGTTTGACTCTGAAGTTCCAAATATGTGTGTGAGAGAGAGAGAGAGAGAGAGAGAGAGAGAGAGAGAGAGAGAGAGAGAGCGAGACAGAGAGAGAGAGAGAGAGAGACAGAGAGCGAGAGAGAGAGAGAGAGAGTTAGTTGATACATCAGTTTGATAAAAGTAGATACAAGCAGACAAATTATTATAAATTGTTTAAAAATTACTAACAGCGGGCCATAAATATAGTTATTGAATAATTTATCTTGACATTAACAAAACAAAAGGCTTAGAGCAACCCGAGAATTCAGATTCGCTTAGAGGCTATACTTTTGCACATTAGCCCGAGTTTTCGTCTAGTAAAAATAGGTGTAATCAATTTCAGATTGTAAAAGCTATTGGAATCGAAAGTATTTTCATACAGATTTAATATATGGTTATGAATTCAATTTCACAGTAAACGATTTTCTACAGCGCATATCATTCTTTGACTCTATGACAGTTGAAACAGTACCCTAACAATTATTAGTGTTTATTTCCGTTCATTTCACAAATTATTTGTGTGGATTAGATATCTTGTTATATGTGCATACATTTTAAATTAGTATATATTTCGTATGCCTACGTGATCGTGTATGAGAGAGAGAGAGAGAGAGAGAGAGAGAGAGAGAGAGAGATGTACATTGATTTGGGGCATGGAGTCTTATATTCCAGGTGGGCGACAAATAGTAACCTTCCAACAGATAATGAAGTTTTCTATATACCTGGACTTCATTCTAACACGTTTCCTTCTGTTGGATTCAGAGACATGTCCCCTATCTTTGTTATAATATTTGTAATTTGCGACATGTATTCATGTGTAATTAAGTCTTCTATTGGATTCAGAGACACACCCCTTCCCTTTGGTATAGAATTAGTAACTTGCGACATTTATTCTTGTGTAATTAGGTCTTCTGTTGGAATGTGAGACACGTTACCCTCTCTTTGCCATAAAATTAGTAACTCGCAACAGTTCATAACGTGCAGCAAAGTTTTATGTTGGTTCCAAAGAAACGTCCCTTCTCTTTGATATAGAATTAGCAAGTTGCAACAACATTGCATCCATGGAACAAAATATTCGTTTCGATCCAGAAACAAATATCCTCTCTTTGGTATGGAATTGGTCACGTGATTCATGTATAACTAAATCTTTTTTTCCCAAAGCGAATCCTGAATTACTATGCATTTACATTGTTTAGAGATGGAGTACGTCAGTTTTTTTGTCTGTAGATAGACACTAGAATTTACTAGAACACATTTATAAATGCTAATGGATACAGTGCAAATCTTACGTGTGTTAGTCCATGCGTTTTGTTTTTCGTTACATAAAACGCTAATATTCATATCGGGTTTAATTAAACTCGTGGAAACCTTTATCATCTTAGTTCATGGATTATTTGCTGATACTTATTCCAAATCATATTTAAAAAAAATTGGTCTGGAACATCCAGCGACGGAGTCAAAATGCAACACCCACATTTTTGGGAAAGAATTGTGATAAGTTAACAATTTATTCCTAGAGATGTATTAGACTGACTTCAGTAAGTCATACAAATTAACAAAATAAAGGGGCAACGTATTTGAACTATGTGTTGATCTTAACATAGAGACGTGACCTCAGAGTTGATCAACGTATGGATAATATTCAAAATTGGATAGTAAATCGCCAGAGTGCAGAAGTAGCTTAATTATCGGCTAAGGCGGTCAGTTCGTTGTCCACTTAATGTATGTCATTTGCTCGAGGTGTGTGATCCATTGTAGTAACGGTGTTTTCCTCTTAATGTATATCATTTACTTGAAGCGTATCATCCATCTTAGTTACAGAATTGTCCTCTAATATGCATACGGAACACCAGTCATATCAATCAAAAATAAATCTAACGTCCTCTTTTCCCTGCTTAGAACTGAGAATGAATGCATACTTTTCCGATATTTACTGTCAATGAACATGTTGTTTCAAGACAAATATGAACTGTACTTTCATTATCAGAGGGGAAAGAAGTGAGTGTTGTAATGTCATAGAAATGATTCGAAATTACTAAGCACGCTAGTTTGTTTTTCTTTACCCCAACTTCATTGAGAGCCATTTGCCAATCCTTGAAATTAATATCACGTAGCGTAAGCATATGGATATGCACTAGCAACAAAAAATAAATAATATAAATAAATATAAATAAATAGTTAATTAAATAATTAAATAATTAATTAATTAAATAATTAATTAAATAATTAAATAATTAATTAAATAATTAATTAATTAAATAAATACTTAAATAAATAAATAAATAAATAAATAAATAAATAAATAAATAAATAAATAAATAATGTAATTAATTAATTAAATAATTAAATAATTAATAAATAAATAATAAATAAATAAATAAGTCGTTTACCTTACCTAAAAAAAACTGGAACAACAATTGATTTGTCATTTTAGCAACGCTATCACGGTTCACGTTTTAGAGAAAGAGACATGGATGGAGAGATGCTCACTAGAAGGAATAAGTTTCTGTTTAGGAATTTGCCCCCTTTTCCCTTAAAATCGTAAGGAAGTGATCAGTTTTTAAACATCGTAATTTTCATGTTCTCCATCATGATAACAACAAGCATTAGTTATACGTAAATTCTACCAGAACAAAGTAGATTGTTGCGTTCTTATTTCATTCTTATGAGATCCTAAACATAATTAATAAACTGTCTTTACGATGGGCTCTCTTTCCAACGTGACAGTGAGCAGCATATATTTATTTTACTTGGAAAAAGGAATAATGTTGCCACGAAATGGGCACAATTTACCTCCACGCAGCCAGCGTATGTACATAAGAAAACTCTCCTACCGAAACATTTATATATTTTTACACTGAATATTTATCTATGCGCTAATCTCGAGCACAATTGGGCTAAGCGCATGTTTCCGATTCTAGTTTTTATAGCACGCAATTGGTATAACTTTAACGTTTGAAATAAATATGGCACAAACTCAACTGGCAAAACAATTTTTGTCCGTTGTAAGTTTTCAGTTTTTATTCAAATAGAATTTGATTAGCATGATTAGTCAACCAATTAAAAGATCTGTTTCTTTACAGTCGGGATTTTGTAAAATACTTTTAAACGAATCATGACCATTGGAAGGAGACGTTTCATTAAGTTGTGCGGATTGGACGAGATACGTTAAAGTTATAACGAGTTAAAGTTGTATGAATTATTGCAGGAAAACCTGAATAGGTGATCCATGGGGCTCTCTCACATACAGCTTGTCCAATCCAAATTGTGATGGAAAAAAATGATATGAGGTAAATTACATAAGATGTCATTGGGAACGAGAACAAGGTTCTTGACCCAAGCACAGTGTTCTTGTAGTTCATCACACCCTAACGCCAAAAGTCTTTCACGTGAAAAGTCAGTAACATCCTTTTTGGTTTGGGAATACATACCATCTCTCAAGAACGAGTAGACAAAAACAAAGATGGCGGGACACGCTCTGCGTTCTTCCGCCATATATTTTTGTTTCGAGATCAGTTCGGGTTGGTAGTGCAAACATGCGAGAACGTGTTCTTGGCGTTTCAGTGAGATTCTTAAAGGATCTCCCAAAAAATGACCCTATCCTGATAACGACAGTTGTCGGTGGATCATTTAAATGTTCTGATAAGGGACATTTATTTGACAGTCACAGCTCAAGGCCAAGAGGTCAGTTTTAATATCGACCTTAAGCGCTGCGACAGAATACGTCCTGCTTCCGCTGTATGTCAGTAAATCCTCTCGTTCATTTTCACGCGAAACCATAATTGAACTATCTGGAAGTGGACTGAGCAAAGGGCGATAATAATCGTCAATCGGCCGAGAGGCCCAACCTTTGATAACCTATTTATATTGTCATGCACCAATAGAGTTGTTTCCCTTTCTGCTTTTTTCATTCTAATCGTGTAATTCTTTTAAGCTCGAATTTATTAACGAGGCAATGGTTAGACTTTACCGATTTCCGCATTTTTATTGGACTAGTAAAATTTTCCTGCACAACTAGTGGTTCTGGTACATTGAGGAACATAATTTTGGAATATAACAAATTTAGTTCTGCCTTTCATTTCAATACGAACTTACGGCGATATAGGAACCTAATGTCTAATTTATTAATTTTAACAAATTAACATAATAAATAAAATGAAGACGCGTATTTTTGTTCTAGTTTACACCCAGAATGTCGTATATGACAAAATGCAGTTTCAAAACATATATTACAGGGTCTGTGTTGATGCATGTCTGTCCAGTTTTTTTCCACAGTTTGTTTTGTTTCTTTTTATCCTCGTACTGTGAAGGATGTTTAATACTTTTGTGTTGCAATTGTGTATATCAATAGGCGTTGTGGATAGATTTCAAAGTCTTTTTATTTCGTCCATTCAAATCGTCTTAGTTTACATGACAATAATAATATTTTATGTACCAAAATACTTTGAAAGAATAATGTAACCATCATGATGATAGAAGTAATGGAAAAGGGGGCTTCCCCCCACCCCCTCAGATCACGCATATTTTGAGAACTTTTCAATTTTGTGCACTTATTTCTGATTAAGTACATTCTGCAGAGTGCATAAGTACAAAACAATTCAGCATTTTATATTGCTTAACTAATTTAAAGACCAAAAAATGTTTTCTTCATTTTTTCATTAACTAAACTAGAATTAAATTATACACCATACTCTAACATTAAACGTGAAAACTAAACTGATTATAAATTTGTCTGCGAGGGTAGGTGGAAGTCCACATCCGTATTACTACGTTTTTGTTGACTGATCATGTTGCAATCTGTTTTTTTTTTTTTTTTTTTTTTTGGGGGGGGGGGAGAAACCCCTCGTTGTTTTTAGATGATGACGCTGGTAATAACTTTGCTGCGCTAAATTACTACATCATTTTATTCATGCGCTCACTCAGCTCTCTCACTCGCTCATTAAACTCATTCACAGCGTTTTCATTTTTGTCCAGGAATTTTCTCTAACGTTTGTTTCCGTACAGATCCAATTCTTAATTCAACCACTTTTTTGGCTTGTCTTGCGAGCTTACGCACATCATCTGACATTATCTTAATTACTTGACAAACTTTTGTAATGACCATATGTTAGTGTGTGAACATCATCAGAATAATATCTAATGATGATAATCCCTTTTTTTTTGGCACTCTAGTTTTTATCTCAAGTTGATAATCCCTTTTGTTTACTAATCTAGTTTTTATCTCATGATGATAATCCCTTCATGTTTAGCACCCTAGGTTTTAGCTCATGATGATATTTCCTTTTTGTTTAGCACTCTATTTTTTGTTTCATGATGATAACCTTTTTTATTTAGCACTCTAGTTTTTATCTCATGATGATAATCCCTTTTGTTTAATACTCTAGTTTTTATCTCATGATGATAATCCCTTTTTGTTTAGCAGTCTAGTTTTTATCGCATGATGATCTGATCTGATGGTGGTCATTGTTAAGTTTTCAACATTCCCATTTATCACATCTCTCTCATATTCATCGTAAGTAACATTGTTTTTGAGATCATATTTCTTTATTCCTTTACAGGTTTTCTTTTGACCTTAATTAGTCAATAACAGACAATACAGTTTAGATCTCAATCCACTATATTTATCAACTGCTACTAGATTTGTCTCGTCTTTGAACTTGCCAGTCACTTTCTTATTTGTATCATCATGAAACTAAGAATCAACTGGATAATCTGATAAATTATATAATTCGTATTCTTTCTCATGTCGTAGTAAATTGCATTTGTCTTAACCTAATAAACCATTCTATCTGTGTCAGTGAACAACAATTATGATCGATCTCCATATTTCATTTTCATCGTGTTGTAGTGAAAATCGTACATCAGCATCTTAGACAAATCAAGAACAACGGCGCCAACATAGATTGGTTTATCAAGAACTAAATTTGTTTTCTTTTACGTCGTATCGCGACTAAATTCTCGTCAAATAGTTTGATGCTCACAAACGAATCACTCGACACCAATTTGTTTCTTCGTTCAGCGTCATTTACTATCTCGATGTTAAGTCGTTTCCAGATGTTTTCCACTGCTTTACCAAAAGCAGCGTTATTCATCAGCTTGAATAAATCTTTCTCAAAATTTATCCTAGCCATCTTTCTTTGTTCTGTATTGAAATTGAAATACGGTTCCATCCATCTATCTCGTCTGTAATTTGATTGCTCGATGAACTTTATATATCACTAATCCATGATCAACAACTTATTTCAACGCTGCATGATGAATCACGCAGTTTTTTCGTTTATCAGATTCGGTTTCAATTTCTTCACTTTCATTTCTCTTTGTTGATCGCTCAACATGTCGTCTGTGACCAACAATGTTTCCGCGCAAAATGGATAATCATTGTGCAGATCGTGAATTTGCTACGGGTAATAGAGATCAACTTCAACAAAATATTCGACATTATCGTCTGCTCCATTTTTTTCTTTCCCATATTGATCACGGCTTATCCAGCTAAATTCACCAGTTGGCAGAATCTGGCTCATAGCGTAATTATAAAGATTGTTTGTATCCAGATTGATGATGTACTTTGATGATGAGTGATCATCATAATTTGGCAATTATTTATTGTTTACTATAGTCTATTTCTTTGTGATAACACTTATTACGCCTCGTATTCCACGATCAATGAAAATGAAAATGTCAGCGTCAGTAAACAAGTCTAATTTTATTTTGCTCTGTTGATACACGCGTCCCAACTGAATCCTGGTGATGAAAAGTTCCAAGCAGGATCAAGCTTGTAATACTTTTGACAGACCTCTGAAAGTTTCAACTACATCAGCTAGCAGTAAAACATCAGTGGTCAAATACAAGTCATGATACTCACCAAGATTTGTTATCTGAAACTTATTCCCAGATCATCGTAGCAAACTCATATTCCTCACCTATGAAATTCTCATTTGATAATTTTGAACAAAACTTCCTTCTGATGGTAGATCAGTTTCATTAAATCTCGACTATCTGCCTATGTACTCATAATGTTAAATTCCTTTTTATTTAAGATCAGTTGAGGATTCACTAAAGTAATCATCAAGGTTCTGACCGGCATCGCAATACTTAACGATACTTTCTAGTGAGCTCGCCATGAACTGAAATTAATAAATGAATCTTAGTCCACCGATGCAAAAACAACGTGTATTCTTCAAAATTGTCCGGTATTGCGGTTATTTTGCTCTTACCCATCAGTTTTATTATTTCATCATCGCCAAGTGCTTTAACAATCATGTGGGTTTCGTAACCTCTCAGGTTATTAAACACAACTGGAATGAAACTGCGTAATATTAAATAAAGATTATACTTGTCATGTTCAGCAACACGTTATTGACCTGTTATGTGACAGTGATCTCTCACTCTGTCTTCACCAAATGTGGCAATTTACCATTGTCTTCAAGTCATTCGCTTGTTTCTTTGTTAACTTTATCAGCTTAGCTTATTCACTCTTTTTCTACCTCACCAAGCTCAATCTGCACATTTTGTAATAACCATTGTGCTTGATAGGGTCCTCTGTAGAGTTTTCTTTTTTGTTTGTTTTGATCAACTTAAAATACCAGTTTGTAGGCGGCAGAACATTAAATAAGATTTTGAATAGTTGTTGTGCAAGATGTGCTAGAATCATTTAATGGTGCTTCAACTGGCTCAAGTAACGCTTCGAAGTCAGGTAAATTACAAATGGTATCATTAGTTTTCTGTTATTATTTTTGAACTCAAATAAAGGCTTTTCCTCTTTTGGCATTGCGACAGCTTGAACTTCTAGACAAAACTAAACTATTGTTCTGCATATCCATCATCTCACTTGACTGGAATCCGTGTAAACATTTGAAACAGAAGAACTTAGCTGTCTTGTGTTAATTGTATTTTTTATTGACAAACCTGGAAACATTCTTAATCAACAGGTAGTGGTTGTTATACAACAACAAATTCATTGTTTTATCATCAGTATTTTTTATTGATCAATCTGGGATAAACAACAAATTGTCTTTCTGAATCAGCTCTTTCCTCAATACCAAAGACATTGAAGATTAATCCTGGATTTAACTGTTCAAGCTTGGTACATCTTTCTCAGCAAGTGGAAACTGAAACTCAGTGATGTTTGCATTATTAAGATGTTCTCTGTATTTTGCAACTCTCTCTGGAAGATGACAATCTGCTGGATAAAGATGAAGCAGATCACACCACAAGAAGCGGGATTTTTAATATTCAAACACAATTTTCGTTTTGAATAATTTCAGGTAATTTGACATAAGATGATTCTCTCAATGGCGCTGTTTTCCCAGTGTGAAATGTTATCCTGTTAAATTTTTCAGATGTCCATGCTGAGCCACTTTGCTGATAAGCCTCTACTTTGCTCATTATCTCCTGGTACAACTGGTCAGCTATCTCAGCAACATTACAGTTTGGATAAATTGAAATCGATTTCGTGTTAAGCCTGGGGGCCATCTCTTTTTCCTCTTCGCTAACCTATATTTTCATGAGCGCATTAAATCCAATAATTAATTTTATTCCGCCATGTTTTCTAACTTAACTGCCAACAATCGGATTCAGCAGAGTAAATAGATGATGTTGACCAAATCCATCACTCATTATATGTTCATTATCAAACTCTTATGACTTATCAAATCCAACAAAAGCTGACTCAATTTCTCGTGCAACAATTTGTCTTTGTGTAATGTCTCTCAACTTAACACGTTGTGCTTGTATATCTTGTTTTCAATTTTGTTTATTTGTTGTTGTTGTTGTTGTTGTTGTTGTAGTCTATTAAGATTATCACGCAGTTGTCTTATCTCAATGTTTGCCAGTAGCTTCTCTTGGGTCGGTGGTTCTTTCCAGGGTTTTCCCGGTCTCTTCCATCACCATTTATACTTGCCGCCATGTATAGCTTATCTTGTGCTGAGAAATGGCATTAAACCCTACAGCAACAACAACAACAACAACAACAACAATCTCAATGTTTGTTTTTTGGGTAATTAACAAAAGTTTTTTGACAGAGCAAAATATTGTTCCATAAGACCTCGAGCTAATTCAAATCGTGTTATCACGTCCAAGCTCATTAAGTCGTTGAACTTATCAGCGAATTTAATTCTCTTTGATCTGTTCGGGGCCAATAAGACTGGGCAGATTGTAAATATCAAAAACCAAGAAACATTTTGGTCGATAAACGGCTTTTGGTCTCGTCGTCATGGTGAGAGTTTTGAGACAGATTGGTTTGCTGAAATGTTATTATGTCGTTGTATCTTCGATGTGTTTAACGGAGATGTACCTGAAGGAAAACGAGTCTGTCATGTCGATGGTGACAGAAAGAACAACAATATTGATAATTTGGCTTTGGAGGATGAATACACGGGTCACCCAATTTATGCGAACTATGAAGCGAACGAAGACTGCGTCATTGGAGACAAGTAATGAATAAAGCATTAGAGACAATAAACAATTCAGGTTATTTACATATAACATGATGAAGATAAACCAAGAAAAGATTATCTCTCTCATCGTTTTGTATACGAATGTTTTAATGGCTCCATACCAGCTGGTTTTATCACTGATCATCTGAACATTATCAAAACCGACAATCGAAGTTTAAATCTCGAGGTGGTGACATCACAAGAAAATACTTTACGAGGAAATGCTGGAAGAAATGTGAAAACACAGAGGGCATTTCTTTCGATAAACCTTGAAACAGACGAAAGGACTGAATTAAAATCGCTTTATGATGCAGGAAAACATTTATGTATTAACCGCAAATCAATTAAGTTAGTCTGTGATGGTGTATAGAACACAGCGATATAAAAACTGTGGTCGAATTAGAATCAAGTTCATCTACTTGTAATATAGTTGTATTTATCAAATCGTCTTGGTAATTTATACAAGATGGCCGATCAGTCAAGTTAAAAAACCAGTTATCACACAACCAACACCAATTTGTGATGAGGAACCAGTCTACGTTCCTGATCAAGGTGACGTTGTTGACGATGATCAAACTGTTATCATAAAACGAAGAACAAGTATGTGTCCAAGTATCATGTGTCAAAAAAGCTGAAGAAATTCGATTTAACCCTCGATGATAAGGAGGATTTTTAATACTGTCGTGCGTCTGTTTATCAACATTACGATAGAAGGTATCATGAAAAACATAACATTTAACTACATTTTTTCAAAAATCTTTGACATGATGCACCAATAAAAACTTGATAGCAAATGAGAGGAAAATCGAGGTAAATGCGCTTTTTAGACCAGTTAAGTGTAAACCAATATTACTTAAGTACGTGATAATGTTTGCTAGTATTATACAAAAGCATTGCACTTTGTTTATTTTGCTAGTCAAAACCCAGCTGTTGAATGAGTCTGGGTATCCTCTCCACTTGACTAAGCTTTTGTTGCATCCCTTCATTCTAACCCTTAAGACATTTTTCCCCTTTCTTAAGTGTTACAGGATCAACTGTTTTACGAGTAGATTGCTCACCAAGTATGGTGGTTGTAACTGGTTTGAACAGTTTTACAGTCTCCTCAGACTTCTGCTCACCTTGCCTGGCTGCAGTCCACACCTGTTTCAATTTGTTTTTGCCGTTTACTCAGCTAAAGCAATATTTCTTTCTTGTCCGCATTACTCAAGTCACAAAACATTTATCTAGGTCGTGACGAAATATTTTTTATCTATCGTTACAAAAGTTGTCGAATGGTGATAATAATCAGCAAAGTTTTCTTTTCAAACATCACCGCCTTGTTCTCAAGCAATGTTTTGAACATCGGTGTTGTTTAACCCAGAAAACAAAATGAAACATCATGAAAAGTCACTGTGCTAGGCAGATTGTGTTGCAACATTTATTTCCTGACAAACATAAATATGATTTTATCTATTGCATCTCACTGTTCTCAAGGGGTATATCATCAAACAGAACAATTTTACTTTCGGTTGCATTCAAAACAGAAACTGGTGTCAATTGATCTGGGTCCTTTAGCATAAAAATGTCCTCAACAACACCTATTTCATCACGCAATTTGTCTTTGTTATCTTGAAGTAACTGATATTTGTCCTGTTGTTGCTTAACCGTGCAAATATAAATCTTGTCATAATTAAGGCCGTTGTTCAGTAAAAGGTTCATTAACAAGTTTGTTTTGCCAGATCCAGTTCGGTCGACTATCAAGTGATGGCAGTTGGGAAAGTTAAAATTGTGTCTATGAGACATAACGTTCACAGTATAAAAAATAATTATGCTCATTTTATATTTAAGTTTTATACAAAATATATCAATAAAATGAGCTATTTTATTATATTTGGGACAATAATTCGTGCTACGAGACGGTGACAGCATGACGGGTCATCTGAACATGACAGACAAAAAGAGATTAAATCTTGAGACAACTTATCCTTGGTTAATGCTGATTTAACACAATTACAGCTAGCTTAAGTCAGTTAAACACACTAAGTGGACTGAAGGTAAGCAAGAGCGGTGACAACATCACAAATGATCTAAACATGGACGGCTACACTTAGACATTGTTTATCTACAACCAAACTGTATTATAACTCAGGTTGTTAGCTTAAATCAACTGGACACAGTTAATAACTCAGACGTAAGCAAAAGCGGTGATACAATGACAGGTGATGTCAACATGTCAAATAAAAAGATAATAAATCTTCCAAGTGGTAATCTATCTCACGCTGCTAGTTTAAATTACTTAAACACAGTAAAAAATGTGAAGGTAAGTAAAGCCGGCGATACAATGACAGGTAATTTAGTGTTTACTAGTGGTAAGATAACGGGTTTACCAAGCAATTTTCTACCAGTTGATAGTGATGCTGTTAATCACATATAAGTTAAATCAGTATTAACAAAATACGCCACATTCAATGGATTTCAAATGGCCGGATCAATTTACATGAACAACAGACTGATAAATAGGTCAAACGCAGTCAACACCAGTTGATGATACATATGAAGCGAGTGTTGGTTACGTGAAAGGTTATGCTCTGAATAAAGCTGGTAGTATCATGACAGGTGATCTCAACATGGGAGCCAACAAAGTAAAATCAACAGCTGTGGCAAGCTATGCAAGAAAACATCAGTAGACCAGATAGACTCGATGGCGTTGTTTCAGAAATTAAATATTACTAGTACAACCATACGTTTCGTTTTATAAACGATAGGAACAGCTTGTGTGCATTTTTCCTGGATAGTTTGTACAAAACAATATAATGATCTCTACAAATTTGGACGAAATTAAAATTCTCTTAGAATCGTAGCAATATTGTACACAATTTTAACTGAAAAATGAACAATTTGTTTCATCAGCAAGGCATTACACGTTGTACATATTACGATCTAAGTTGCAGACAGAAAATATCGCTGACAAAGCATGATATTAGATTGTTTCATCTAAGGCACAATTTTATCCATGCATAGTCCTTGGCAAACAACTCTTAGAAAATTGTACGTTGTTTAACTGTGTGAGACACGGTTTTAACAGTTTCATGCAACAAATTACTGACAAAGTTATTTATTTACAAGATAGAATCACCATCTCAATCCTCTTATGCAAGGGGTGAACTGCTTGAACTGCCACCGCCTTTACCTATGTCAGAGTCTATCTAGTTCACTGATTTGTTTTAGGTGAAAGTATTAATCTGAAGACTTACATGTATATATTATTTTGGGTACTCCTACTTCATTAATCAGAGTCTTCATTTTGATTTTTGTAAGTTAATCTGAAGACTTACATGTATATATTATTTTGGGTACTCCTACTTCATTAATCAGAGTCTTCATTTTGATTTTTGTAAGTATAACTCTTTCAGCTTGTATATTTAACTATATGATATATGAATGAGTGTGTGATTTTGACCTTTGCCATACATTTCAGGACAACCTATCTGTTATTCTGATCTGTGAAATATTTGGCTCATACATCTCTAATACATCTTACCACACACTGGGACCGATGCTCTTATAAAAATCAAACAAAGCAAGAAAGCCCAAATAATTTAACAGTTATAATTGTTATGTCTTGTAAGTATTGTACCATGAGCGTTAGGAGTCACGCGCTATTGCATTGAGAGTATCGCGCATTAATATAAATACGTTAATGAGGAGATTGGTTTAGCCTGTTGACTGAAAGTACACAAGTTCTAAACATCAGAAAAAAAAACAGCATACAACATTTGATAGTATTGCTGCAGTATCACATTTAATATATATATTCCATACACATATAACGATAACTTTTAACGATTGACTCGGTGGGATTGATTATTCATGGATAATGAAACAATTGTGTCACTATCATATATACCGGGACAAAGTTTGAAGAAAGCTGGTGTGACATAACACATGTCTTGATGTTATTACGTGTGCGGTACGTATTGAGAATTATACTATTGCTCATTTGGCCCAGGTTCATCCGCATGAATTGCATGGGTAACGTAAAATGGAGGGTTGGGTCACAAACATCACTGGAACGTTTGTTCTTATAACATTTATTGATCCAGGATACCTATCGCGTAATATGGGGTTAGAGTATATCCTTGGATTTTCATTTCTTGTCTTTCTGACATACTCTCGAGTCTATATCTTTCTTTGTATCTTGGTAACAGCAAATATTCTAAATTAATTTTACAATCTTGCTTTACGGAGTTATCTCCCCATTGATGATTCTGTGTTCTTTTGCCCTCATCGTACACCAAAGTGCAATGTATTGTTAACCATAAAGTGATTAATAAATCGGATAGTGTATTTGAACACAACGGCGAAGTTTCAAACAGTTTAATGAAGTCTTCATCACTGACTTCATCGGCAGTGTTTGTTTGGTTTTCTTTCCCTTTCAAATCTTTCTTCTTCAAGTCTTTATGTTACCTTTTAAGATCTCTCTTGATTGGTAAACTTCAGGGCCATACGCCAAGCTACATTTCTGTCTGTGTCATCTCAAGTGCCATTCAAAACGTTCCATAATACCTATTACAAATAAATGTGAAAAATATATTTAGCTAGAAGTAATTTTCTAAATATGAAGAAAGAAGTAAATATTTGTAGGATATACAATTATTTATGATCAGCGACAAATTTGCTAGACTGTTTTTCTGTCTGTTTGTCTTTCTGTCTCAAAATGTTTTGTATGATGTGTTATCCACATGAGTGAAGTTCATTTCGTTACATCTCGTTGTTGCTTCTTTGTTTTTTGTCTTTTATTATCGTTGACGTTTGATTGTAAAACAACTCCGTCAGGCACAGCAAAAACACAACAACGGTTGCTTCCCTTTACAAAGTCCTTTCTAGTCTGCGGACACCATGACTGGGACAACATGACTATGACAAACAGACTGAGATTTAAAAACCAGGTTAACGAATCATCTTGATTTTTGTGTCGCATGGGTGAGAAAAGATTCGTCGCGTTTGCTAACGCTGAATTTGAAGGATTGATGACGACGGTTGCTATGTTAGATCAGTCGAGATATCGCTGAATCACTTTAAACTACAGGACATGTGCAACCGTATCTAAAAATTAAAGTTGAACAGCGTTCTCCCATTTTCCCATGCCCTTATAATCTGAAATAATTCCAGTTAATATGATGCTGTAATCTTCCTACTTGACTGAATCCATTTAGCCCAATTAACGAGAGAGAGAGAGAGAGAGAGAGAGAGAGAGAGAGAGAGAGAGAGCGTTTGTATGTTCTTGCATGTGTATAAATCGAATCATAATAAATATAACTGGCTGTTTATTTAATTAATAGATTGGACAACACTCCTCTGGGTGAAAGCGGAAGCGGGAGTGAGCCCCCTTGACGTATGGATTAATTCTAGCTATCCAACTAACTCCAGCAATTTGGATATGTCTCTGGAAAGACTGTTGTCAACAAATGTCACAGTATTTCGAAGTGGCAAAATAGACAACTGGTCCGTTCGGAAGCCTTCTCGGGTAGGTATAATTACACACCGTTATTTGTACACCGATGGGAATTTACAACCGGTCAAACCACGTCATGTTAGTATTTAAAACCGATCAAACCACGTCATGTTAGTATTTAAAACCGATCAAACCACGTCATGTTAGTATTTAAAACCGACCAAACCACGTCATGTTAGTATTTAAAACCGATCAAACCACGTCATGTTAGTATTTAAAACCGATCAAACCACGTCATGTTAGTATTTAAAACCGATCAAACCACGTCATGTTAGTATTTAAAACCGATCAAAGTACGTCTTGTTAGTATTAGGGTTCCAGACCATAAATACTCTATAAATTGAATAATAATTTTGGGCACGACAAATCTGGAAGCCTTGCACAAAATACTATAATAACTGTAATTATATGGTGTCTTCAATCTGTACTGATTAAAAGGTTTGAAGTAAATTCATCTCCATGATTGTTTGTGATGATAATCAAGTAAATTACAATTAGTGAAGTCCTTTGGTAAACACACTAGACGTCCCTAGGCGGTATTGATTTTTAATTTTCAGTTCTAAATATTTGCAAAATGTGTAGAATCGACTATCTAAAAAAATAAGATTTGCATACTGTGAAGAATAAAGATGAATGAAATGCAGAAAGGGACAATACTAAATCTGTATGAAGCTCTAATGATGATGATCAATTGAATTCGCTAAAAGATTGTCTTTGGTACACAAATTGGTAACTGTATTTACATAATTTCAAAACTTTAGAGCATGAATGGCCATATATATCCAACTCAATGCCCACTTTTGTGCTATATTCACGGAGAAAAGCGTACAGCTTTCCGTACGTTGTTGGAGTTTAAGTCAGTAGTATGAAAATAGAACTTTTAGACATTTTGTTACTGACTTTGATCAAAGCCCTTTACCCCTTATGACTTTGTCTTCACATCACAAACCAGCGATTATAATATGTGAGCGTTACCATGAACCAACCCCATCCCCACACCCGCCATGTCTACATTCGCGTACACGATTATGATTTACATCAACTCTCGCGTGTTGAACAGACCGATGGGCTACAACATAATAAGTATACTGACGGTCACAGCAATTTGTCAGTTGCTTTTCCAACAGTTCTTCTCAGATTTCTTGTTTAACGTCACCTAAAATTTCTTCTGTCATATCTTTGCCTCCTTCTTTCCATCGTTGTTTAGTAAAATGCTCTATGATTTAAATAACAAAGCGTCCAGCAACTGCCAGTGTTAGGAACTTTTGTAATAGTATAATATTTTCGTCGTTTGCTAATATATGTTATCCAGCTCTGATATTTTGTCTTCCATAAAAATGAATTCATCCATTGTTATTTCGAGATTATAAATTATGAGCTTTTGATCTCTTTTGTCGATGTCAAATGTTTCTATAAATAGATTTTTTTCGGGATCAAATCTTTTTATCGACGTAATACTTTCCGGTTGATGCCGATGCTTTGACAGTTGGACAATATTTGAGAGCATTCCATATCTAATATAGTCTGATTAACTTGATTCAATACATTCCTTTGACTTCTTCTGCAGGAATATTTCCGGAATAATTTGTGGTGTATGGTCTGATTGTTTCTATAGTATTTGTATACTTCTATGCTGTAAAAGTACATCACTCGACTTTCACTGCTTGTAATTGCGCTACCTATTTTAGCTCGCGCCGGTTCCGATCTGCGCTTTGGGTCGCCGGTGGTTTTCTGATTCCACGAAAACGGTGTCTAACTCAGTTATGCAAATCGTTTTAACATCAATACCCATAGAGTACAACTTGGCAATTGTGTTGAGATTAATTTGTGTCGTCGCGAGAATTTTTGAATAGACACAAATTCACGAATGCAGCCGTACTGAAACAATTTTACCAGTGTTGCCATTCACATCGGTTAATACTGATATAGCTCCAATTGCATTATAATAGTTGTCGTACTCATGATTTCCAACACACCAAGTCCAACGGTGGTTGCTGAGGTGAGTATATAAAATGCATCTACAACCACACACATGTGTTTGTATATCACGAGTAGAGCCTTTCTCGTGGTGATTTTATCCCACAGCTGTTGCTCCGCTTCGATTTTATTTTATCGCGTCGGAAACAGTGTGGGTCTATCATAGTTCTTCTATTAATGCGATCGCGAAATATAATTGCTGGACAATCTTAAGTTCTTCAGATGCCACACGCATATGCGCTCTATAACCAATCATTCTTTTCTACTGGTACAACTGTCTTACGATTATAGAAAACATCTGCATGACCAATGTTTAAGTTTACGGCGATTGTGTACTCTGTGTAAATAGCACTCGGTTCATATAGAAACACACCGATTACACTACTGAAACGGTTATTCGTCATCGTCCAAAAACGGTTGCACAGACAATTGAGTCTTTGTTGAATAACAGCCAAAACTTTTTTCTTCTTGGTTAAGTCAATGTTAGTGAAACATAACCGTCGGGGAATACAACCCGGTTGAATTTGACGGTGAATTTCACCTGTAGAAACAATCCTTAAATATTTTCATGCATGGCTGTGCAGGTAGTGATCGGGCATTTTCACATAATAATGCTTTAGCGCCAAGTTGGCATATGGTTGGTATTGGGTACATCAAGAGGTCCCAATTGCAGATTTCTGTTTGGGTCTCTTCAAGATTGTATTTCAGTGTATGCCATGTTTTATTTAATACCAGTCAGATATTCGTTTACAAGTGGAATGAAATCACCATTAATGTTAGCATCTGATGTCAACAGCTCCAACACCCGTGAGCACATTTTGCAACGACAACACCGCGGTCAGAATTCATCACTTTCATGTCATGATAAACACAAAAACCAAAGACGGTTAAATTTTCGTATATATAGATGTCGAATGCTTCAAAGTAAAGTTCATCTTTGATGACTAATGATACTGATATTATATATGTATCGTGCAGATTGTTACTTATTATTATTCATCGACCAGGCCGATTATTTATCAAGAGAGGTAATTGACCCCATACATTATAATAACCAGATACAATAAATGAATATGACTCAGACTCACTTACTGTTAGGATCTGTGATTTAGGTTTATCAAGACCATTCATACGTGTAAAACAAATTCAACCATTTGTTAATACATCATTATTTTTCAGCTCCTTTGGTCAGCAACTTTAGGTATTGTGTACATGAAATAATTACGCGTTCTGGTGAGGGTACCTTAGCGATCTTTACATCTACATATTGCTTGATTGCTGAATTAGTATCATCAATGGGCTCTTTAATCACTTGAATTCGATAATTGTCCATAATAACGTCTCCACTCTTTTCATCGATAGACTTTAAAACTTTTAATACCGAATATGTATCGACGTATTTTTTTGACAAAAACAATCGACATTCAGAGTCTCTGATTTCCCCGATGTCATTGATTTCGGACGGAGATCTGCAATTGTGCCTAACACCTTTAAAATAATATCTTGAATGTTCACGTTGGTCTTCTGAGGCTTCCAGTTTGATCTTGGTAAATCACAGGCTCGTCCGGGCCGACATCAATAGCAACCCGGCTGGTAAACTAATTTAAATCCGATTCAGTGGCAAACCTAGCCACATCCTCATCAAGATCGCGTTAGGTTTTTACGAATTCACGTACGTGAATATCATCGTTCATTTTTTATTGTATCTTGCGTAGTTTTGATATGATGGTGTAAAAGTAGAAAGCATTTGCAGGTTTGATATACGTTCAAATGCATGCAACAACAAGAGGTCAACATGTGGGACCATCAAGATGAGTTTGTAATTGCAGCGTTGAATAAAGTAGGTGTCATCTGTTTTCATCACTGTGAAAATAATCAACAACTTTTCGTGGCTGTGCAAGCCCGTATGAGTCAAGTATAGATGATGTTTGGGTGTCACCACGTATACGACATAGTAAATTCCAGGTCCTGTTGTTGAATCTAGGTTAATGATTCCAGTTACCCAGTTGGGTGAAGAGCCATTGGCCCCAATCTTATCCCGCATAAAGACACATCGGAAATATGGCATTGATTTTATTATTGGAAGTAAATCAAGATTAGTTCATGGACTTGAGCTCACAGAGGAAGACATTGACCCCAAATGTGGTCATGAGGCCAATGTGACTGAGACAAATCGATTTTCCACCGTCGTGTTTCATCGCGGTGACACTGGCCTCTGAAAAATTAAGAGTAATTCCGCATCATATATGTTTGGCTGTTCTAAATTGTTGTGCCTGCGTTGGTGTCAACAACAGTGAGTTGGTCTCGGATAACCTGTCTCATAAGGAACGTTTCAAATAAACTCTGGTTTGGCTTTTTATCGCAGCTGATATCTTTTAGATTTGTCCTCTTCTTAACGTGACATGTTTACGCAAAAGGGACATTTCATTTGAAACGTAACAGGTTCAATTACAAATTTATGAAGACACTATTTGTTTCCCAAAAGCGTGACTTGTTTAGCGATCGGTGCAGAGCGCAAGGCCAAATCTAAGAGAACCTTTGGGGATCGTGTGAGAAATCCAAGGAAAACATCGCCAAGACCAATTGCATAATATAAGCGTAAACGGGTTTTCTGGCGTTAACAACACACACGTCTCTTACGACTTTCATTGAATTAAATAGGTCAATATCTAGTTAAAAGTTGTATCGTCATAGTCTCCCTGTAAATGTCCGACATGTGCCTGTTCCAGTCCACAAGAGTTAAACAAAATACTGTCAAGCGGAGATTTTTGCATGGGAGATATACATGTGACACAGGAGTAATTGAGATCAGATTATCAGGGGTCACATTAGGGGAGAACCCAAACAATATATAACCATAAGAGGCTAACACTTGTTAACGATCCGATTTCGTAATTGCCGCTAATGGCATCACATATAAGAATAACATGGATCGTCGATGTAATCCCGATGATGACTGGCGTGATAGTATAATTGGTACAGTCAGATGCTGCATGCGACATTGGCTCGTTTGGGGAAATCTCATTAATATCTTCAGGTCAACAAAGACCTTTTCCCAGCTAAGACTGAGCTGCGCAATATCAACCTCATAATGTGTACATTTAATTGAGATAGCATAGCTGGTTGAAGGCTGGTGTTCACTGATTAAAACGTTAGGGCCTTTTCGGTCACTAATGTGATCTTCCGTCGAATCTCAGTTTTGATTTTTTCAATCTTGTTCGCGCACGTGGTGAATCCAGCAATGTCCCAGATACTTTCTCAACCACCCTCTGCCAAAATAAATCGAATTATTCGCCGGGAAACAATCGAATATTAAGCCAACTGCTATAAACAAACTCCAACAATCATGCGATCTCGAGTCTGCTGAATTTTCCTCGGCGATTGTTGTAGATAAACGTTGGGTTTCGATGATAAGATTGTAACCATGTGGTACTTGGGATTGTATTTGCAATTATACGGTGCACCCCAGCACTGATTTAACATAACACGTAAATGGCTTCAGACATCATCGTCTGTGTTATATACATCATTACTGACTTCATTGTGTTCGCACGTCAACGAGCAAAACCTATTCGGGTACATGATACTCTTGGTAAAAAACCGCTGGCAAATCGATGCGGCTTCATAATGACCACCTTGTTTCCAGCGCGATGCGACCCCACTAGTTTTTCCAACCTTTTTACGAGTTCATGACCTGCGGTTGAGCAATTAACAATGGGCAAACCGATACCTCCGCTAGATAGTACATCTGCTTCTTCCGGTTGTGCTCTCCTGTTTAGATTTTTTTAATACATTTTGACATTTGGAAACAATTCCTTCAACCCTATTACAACAGTCTTTATAAACCTCTCCCGATATATCGATTTAGCCCAATTGTCAGATGCTACCTCGTCGTTACGTGTATTATAATATGATCCCGTTATATAACCTTTCCAGTCGCTGTAAGAACATGCGAAAATTCTACATCTTTTTCAATCAATTTGCTGCCTAGATAGTTAAATATGCTAGGGCGTGATAACATTGACTTCTGCTTGGGTGGCGTCATTGCCTCGGTCTCCTTTTTCTGGAACAAAGCCATCGTTTGACGTACAACCGCTTCTGGATACACGGGCAACTGCTAATTTACTATTCTGAGAATCGGAACAAGTTCTGGTTCTGTTCCAATCATTGCGGCGGTTGTTTCTGCGACTTTCTGTACTTGTACCGCTGTGTCGTACGCGAGTTTGATCAGCTGCGCAACGATAGTCCAAAACCTGCCTTGAGGTCTTCCCGTTAGTTCTGTCGGTCTTCTCGTGGCGCAAACATATCTCGGAAGCATTAATGGACATCTCTGTTTCAGTAGATCCTGGGCAACTTTGTCCCATCGGCCAGCATATTTCATTATGACATTGGTGGCGGTGGTTATTATATACATCAAGTGGATGTGTCTAAACCATCGAAATGCGCGCGATGAAATCAATCGTGAGGAAGCTATATTCGTCCTGGGTGATTTCCTGCAAACATACTTCGAAATTCCTCCTCCGAGTAATCAACAGCACACCAGATCCAATGAATGTTTTCGAAGTAATGTGCGCTAATGTCACGAAAAGTGTTATTAACATGTTAAAGTTGTCGAGAATCATTTTACGCGTATCGTTGTGGTGTAAAATCACGCCTGCTTCTCAGTGTAGGCCCCGGGAAAATATTCTTGCGGGGTTGTATAGGTATTGAAACATCACATCGTCGTACATGATAAGGTCATTCTCACTAGGATCACGGTCAAAGCCGGTAGAAATTTTATCGACTGTGAATAAGAAATCAATGACAAACGATTTGCTTCCTTGCAACGAATGAAGCGTTTCCGTAAAGTCCATCATACCGAGGTTGATCGTTCGCTAACGGCGCATTTACATGTAGGCTATCCCATGGTAACAAAAACTCATAACTAAATACAATACAGTTGGATTTGTTCTGATTTCTGACCAAGTTGGGCCAATGATTAGGCCTAACGCTCGAACTAAGTTTGAAAGAAATGATTCTGTGCTTTCCTGCGCAGAGGTCAATGACGATGAAATCATTCTCGATTTGTTTCTCGTGATGCCAAGTTAAATGTCAGTTGTTGCATAGTACAATCGTGCCTTGATACTGTGTGTGATGGACGTACTATGAATCCAGCTGTGACTAACACATAATGGTCAAGCCGGTATCTCGGGAACTTGAGTTGATATTGAACAGTAAGAGCGGCTGAATATTACCTTTGTTTCCTTTTTACATGTTTTTTTTCTGTTGTTTTTATTATTTTGTTTTGTTTCCGGATGCTCGTGATTTACTTTGTATGACTACTTCAGAGGAGATTGTAAAATCCAGAACAATGCAATCAAATTAAGATTTACTTTTAAACGCAAAGATGAACGTTCTTTTACACAGGACAAAGAATGTGCACGTGCCTTTATGCAAAACATTTTAATCGAGTCAAGAATTTATTGCTGTTTTCCCCGTGCCGTTCTCCACTTCATGGAAAATGTGGCCAGTTGTGACACGCATGCGTCGGTTAGTAAACTCGTAATATGCGCTCATTTAGGGGATTTGACTTATTGGTATTTTTTCGTAACATTTATTTCGCAGAGAGAATTTCATGTAACGTTTTGATAATTTGTGACCAAACTCTATTTGCATATTAGGTCAACTGAATCATTCATATTAGTGTAGTTTCAGTTGTGGCGCAAATGATTCAGTAAATGGTAAACAAGCATGTATATACATCCAATGCAAATAATGTCTGACGTAAAAAGATAAAGAAGGCACAGTTGACGCTGAGAATTGCCATTTTCTTCAGAGATTTTCGTGTTATCTGCAAAGACTAATTTTATCATGCTGCAGTAGTTGTTGTCTTTTTCAGCTTCGCCTGCTTTTCCTGAGTGAGACTGGTTCGCCGTTAATTATGCTCGAATTCAACTCCAGTGATGCCAATAGCGCTGAATGGTTCTCTGCTACCAACTTGCTGCAGACATCACTTCCGTCACCTGAGCAATTCAACATCAGCTATGACTTGGATTTAACTTCTTTGTCCAGGTACTTACATATATAGATAAATTTAGATTATAATTGCCTCTCTTTTCAATCTTTTCTTTTCTGTTCATTTTATTGCATGTTAGAGAACGTATATTTTCAAACAATATTTAAAATGCCAAATGCTAAAGGCATTAGTAAATCATTTACAATAGAATATGGTGTACCCGCAGCAAAGAAACAGCTGTCCTTGCTTCGAAAATAATTTTGTTCTTGCCAATTACATTTTTAATAAGAACATTTCCTCTACAATGGAAATGTTAAAAAAAAATAAATAATAATTTCGTGACAAAAATATTCCAATTTGCGGAAGAAAATTGAAAATTATGGCGTAAATTTTAATTCGCTATCTTGCTGCGTACTAAAGTAATGACATATGTATGAGGTAGGTTATGTCACTTTTGTTTTGAATTTCAGGCTTGAAGTCACCTTTGGAGTACGTTCTCAACCAGACGGAGTGTTTGGTTTACATGCAGGCGCATTAAAATACAACTCCAGCCAATATTTCCTATTCTCCGCAGACGGTTCGCTTTTATACCTACCAGGCCCCAGTAATACGATTTTTGGTAAGGAGGATTCTTTATTATATGGCTAAAAAAATTGACTGTAGATTGTTTAAAGAAGTTTTAAAGAATAATAAAGATTTTTAAAAAAATAGTTATCTAATCTGCAATTGATGTAAGATAGAAATCGTCATTTCAAGAAAATCATTAAAACTAACGCATGGTGTATTTAACTGTCACATAAAATATTTTATGATTTTTCAAACAATCGTGCCGTATTCACAGATATAACACACATTTGAAAGAAAATTAAGGAGTGGGAACTCTATGCAGGGATTTGAACGTTAGCTGTATCTATATTCGTTCACGTTAAATATGTATGAATGAGTGTGAGACGATACCTAATTATGTGTATGAACCATTAGTTTGGGTCGTTTTTCTTAACATAGCAATTACAAAACTTGAGGACCACATGGCAAATGGGTCAGCCATGACCAAATGTGTTGTCCTCGTTAAATAAATATTATTATTATTATTATTATCCGTACACTCACATCGAAGACAATTTCCATGTGTGGTCAACCTGTTAGTATCACGTGTCTATCATTCAAGTTTGAAGACACGACTCTCATTATCAAAATATTGCATATCCTACTTAATAATAAATGCACACGGTGATTTGGGGGCCCCTCATTACTAGCACAGTGTCTGGTGGTCATTGGCAATGATAGAAAAGAATCTCTGGCCCAAATTATCTAAAATAAAAATAAAATAATAAATAAATAAATAAATTAATACAATGATGAAATGAGAGTTCGGATGGCGAGTCATCGTAGCTCTATCCAGCATTGCTTGAATTTCAGGAAAATACATTCTTTGTGTATTATATTTTGTAAATGGGATCTTGCTCTTTGAATTATTAAAGACAATGCTGCTTCAGAACAAAATTGTGTCTGTTCTACCTTAATCAAATAATTGTATCCGTTCACTCCACAAACCTTACAGAACATGTCTGAAATTGTACAAAACATAAAAAATTAAGAACTTTTATACTTTTGTTTTTCCTTTTTTCAGGTAACAATTGCATGTCATTGAACTTGTTTAAAGCCGAGTTTGACATGATGAAACATTTTACGCGTAACAGGTGGAATCTATGCGCATCATTCTGCAGACAACACAACTTCACATACTCGTTTCTTTACGTAAGTACTATTCTATGTTGACAACCTACGTCAAGGGCATTCAAAACACCTAGAGTTTGTCTTGTCGAGTTTTTAACATTAGGCAGTTCCAATAACTGGTCTAACCATTTGAAACATCCTGAGTCACTCATGGAAAAAATAACTAAATAAATAAATAAATAAATAAATAAACATAAATATGATTTATTTATTAAAATCAAAAGCTTCTATTTTAGTGTATTTGGTATGCGATATCATTTTTGCTGAACATTACTGATAGCAAATAAATGTAGGCAAAAAGAGACATTGATCGATACGGACATTGACAACCTTGAAAGAAACGTTTGAGCAGATTTTAGTATTCTTCTTTACGTCCATTATCAGCTGAGATAAAAAGCTTCTGTCAAAGGCAATAGGTGATTTAAATGTCCGTGACATTTGTTGTGAACATAACTTCGTTGTGACTTTCATTGTATTTTGGTAAGTAAATATACGCATACATTACGATTGTTAACATTTGTTTCTTCGTTTTTCATTTCTATAAAGACTGATTATATATATTAATGACAATAGATGCAAAGAGCTTCCGTTGATGTTCGCCCATCGGTGTCGATCATGACAAGAGTTTTATTTATATGTTGTCAAGCGGTGTGTACACAGATGACTAGTGAGGCCAAGGATTGGTATCGATGTAGAGGTGTTTGCAGTTCTGGGCTTACTATCGGCACGTTTTCCCTGCGCATCAGCAATGTTATGCTGTTCTACTGCGCGGGTGCTAGGTGTGATCTTTTTGCACCAGGAGGAGTCTTGAGCAAGAGTCTCCCACAATGCTGATATGCAGGTGTTTTAAGGACATCTTCATTGAGTCCCTGAAGCGCCTCTATTGTCCTCCAACAGTACGCTTTCCCTCTCAAAGTTTTTAATAGAGGAGCTATTGGGGATAATGTCCTCGGGTATGCGGGCGATGTGTTCTCTGTCCATCTAACTTGGGCCCTCTGGAGCAACGTGAAGACAGACATACATGATGGTGGTGAGCACTACAGCACAGTACATTTTCTGCTTTGTGGTAAGACTGAAACCTCTTCTGTCCAATACATTTCACACGAAGTCTCCCTAAGGCTGAGCTGGCTTTAACAATTCTACTGTTGACTTCACTAGCAATGTTAAATGCTTTTGAGAATCTGCTTCCTAGATACGTGAAACTGTCGACAGCTTGGAGTTTCTGACCATTCACTGTGATGCTCAGTTCGCAAAATAGCTTCCCCGGAGGAGGTTGGTACATGAATTTAGTCTTTTTGGTGCCGATCGTGAGGCCGTAGTTGTCGCATGCCTCGGCGAACCTCTCCATGCTGGTTAGTATGTTTAGAACTGACACTGAGAACCCAGTTGTCAGTAAAGAGGGAGTCTGTGAGCAACCGTCAGTAATTGTCGCAGCACTGAAGGTTGCTCCTTGGCTTGTAAAAGTGGTCTGTGTAGGCATCCTTATATTCTTGTGGGTCCGCTCCTCTTTACAATATCTATTGGAAGAGGTATGTGAACTTCTGAAGCAGTACAGAACCCCCAGATTTGTACGTCATTGTGTTACCTAAATGACAAGTAGGTACCCATTTTTATTTTAAACATTACGTTTCCATAGAAAATACACAAACATAAAGTCATTTAATGCATGTATGTATTTGGTTTGTGTATGTATGTACCTATTTTTGTATGTATGTCAGATGGATGGTTGAATGATTATAAAACCTTAGAATGTCATCGAAACGATAAATAATCAATTACTCATTACAATTATTATGATACAATTCTAGAGTTATCATCCTCAGTAAGGACCTATAGCGTGATATTTTGTCCCTAAAAAAGTTTATATTGCATTGTAAGATTCTCATTGAGATCGTCGACATTACGAAGATCTGACAGGCATCGATAGAAGTTCATGTTTTCGTGACGTTTGGAATTCCATTGTCCACTTATATTTCGAAGCCTGCCAGATAAATAGTTGCGTATCGTGTTGGGGAGATTTATCGTTTCCAACGATGTTTCAAATGATGTTGATTCACTTTCAGTAGTAAGAAATGTGCAATTTAATTGGTTAACCAAAAGATCAACATAACATGACCTTGTATAGTTCGGTGAAAATTTAACTGTACAGTATTCTTCATATTTTATGATGTATTAATTTTTAAGTCACATATGCAATACATATACAAAGCTTACCTGAAAGCTTTCATCCTCCTACTTAAGACTTCATCAGCATACTGATATGTTATCTACTGACTGTTAACATCACCCGAGGGAATAGTTAGCGATGTTAAAATATCGTCTCAGATATGCCGCAGATTGTATCGGCCCCCGACCCTGTTCAGTGTCGGTTTTTGCGCACAGACAAAGGTAGGTTCTCGAAACACCTCCCATCCCACTAAGACCAGGCTTGTTCTCGATGTATTATTTTTTGCTGTGTCCTAAGATACAGTTTGGCCAGAGAAATCATTGACGATGTGCCGTGATACCTCGCACGAGCTTGAACTTGGTCTTCACTGTGTATTAAATCTCATTTTCAATGTCCTGTCTGTTTCCCCAATATACTCATGGTGGTACTGACTTTCACCCCGACCTTCATACTCTATGTGATAGATAGCTCCACAAATATCTTTCATATCAGTCTTATCTTTTGGATGAACTAGCTTGTTAGGGTCGGGTATGGATTAAAACAAACACTAATTTTGTGTCACTAAAAAACGCGCTTCAGGCATTCTGTAATCCCTTTCACATATGGTATGATTGTGTAACCGTTCGAGTCCATTTTCATACTTATTGATCGACTCTTCTTGACTAGTGTTCAGCCTGTTGGAAACATTCTTAATCGCCCATTCTGGACAATGATGCCTCTTGAGGGCAGCACTGACATGACCGGATTTTCGCTTTAAATCCGTGTGGTCAGGTATAATGACATTGGCTCTATTATGTAATGTTCTCATGACCCCGCGTTTCTGATCTATTGGATGGTGCGAGTCAAGCCTAGAGTACTGGTTGGTATGTGTAGGTTTACGATCAACAGTAATCATCAACGTGCAGTCGATGTTTCTTAGGGTGTTTGTGTCTAAAAATGCTAAGCCGCCATATTTCTCTTATATGGCGAGAGTAATATCTGAATCAGTTCTGTTAATGTGATCTGTGAATTCAGTTACATATTCTAACTTCTCCTTTGTGTGTGCCATCAACATTGCTGTACCATCAACCCGGAGGATTGGAAGCTGAGGTGAGCGCTAACGACTCCAAGCGTTCTATATATAAATTACACACTATAGGGATAACTGGTGACTACATAATAGTGTCAAGTATTAGAAGGTAACAAGTTTCATCGTATACAAAATATGTGCATTTCATGCAAAATTCAAACAGCATTGTTACTTGTTGTGGTGAGTTGGATGTCCTCCTCGTAAGGGTAATGTCAGATGATAATCTGTCATTAATACCTGACAAAATCCTATCAACCAGTACACAAGTACACAAAGTGCTTACATCGTATGAAAACAAGACCTCATCCTCTACAAATTCTTATCGTTAATCAGGCTGGCAATTTTTGTTTGAGTTTTTAATATGATAATGAGTTTTATCAACCGAAAAGGTGATAAAATCTTGGTCAAATATTTTTCACATTTACAGATAATAGGGCTCACACTACTGACTACCAGGCGCAACGGCATATTCTGTTTATGGATCTTTGGTAAAACATTGAACTTTAGTAGGTGTTTCAGTGGTAGGATATACTTGTTTAAATAGTAAGAAACTGGCGTTTTTGCCCCACCGGCCCACTTGGAGGCCTTTCAACCCGTTTTCACCTCTACTCACCATAATCAGTTAGACCATATGTGAGCATTGTCTTTTGTTCACTTTTAATTTGACCTCACGCAGGCAAACAGACATGTAACGCGAGTGATCCAGTCGTG
Source organism: Sinohyriopsis cumingii (assembly GCA_028554795.2). Classification (NCBI taxonomy): domain Eukaryota; kingdom Metazoa; phylum Mollusca; class Bivalvia; order Unionida; family Unionidae; genus Sinohyriopsis; species Sinohyriopsis cumingii. The sequence continues at coordinate 23,653,194 of CM068834.1, forward strand.
GTGAGAAGAGTCTCGTCCGGATGGAAATGTCCACAAAGAAGGACAGTGGGACCAACTCCGACCATTTGTATTAATGTACGTGATTGTAGAAACGACAACAAATCATGCAGAGAGTAATTTACTCAAACAGGCAAGTCTATGGTAACGATCAATATATGCACGCTGAATGAAGACTGATTTTTATTTGACTTTTTCGTTTGTAAATCCGCGCATGTTTCTTATTTGTTATCGTAACTGCCTCATAATTTTCATTTCCTCCATCAGAGTCTCAAACTAAGCCGCACTGAATATTTTATCTTCGCTTGCAGCCGAGCACAATTTACTAATCGTATTGAGACTGTTATTTAAGGCCACAAGTAATTCAGAAAAGATGCATACTCAGGAATGTAGTCGCCATAATATTAATTTGCTATCACCACCAGAGGCACCGGTTACTATCCTTGTAGCTCCGATAACAAATCTGATTGGTGCACCTACAATGATTGATGTTCTTGTGATTCTAGTCACACCAAGACCAACAGTTGCTGCCGCCGCAATACCGCAGATGGTATCTACGACCAAACATGCGCGGTTCTATTTTACGATCAGCGCGGTTCTCTTAGTAATTTTATATCGCATCTGTTATTTGTAATTTCTACTTGACCCTTAAGAAATCCATATAACAGTTCATACGAGGGTTTGTTAACACTACTCTAAAGCAGATATTCATTGACAAGTGGAATGCAATTCTTATCACTATTAGCATGCGCTGCCAGTTGGTCTAACACCCTGTTGGTGAATGCCGCATCTTCATCACCGCAGTAAGATTCCATTATTTATATTGAATAATAGGATATAACCTGAAACACACACACCGAAGACGGTTAAGTACCCGACATAATAAACGTTGAGAACTTCAAACTGGAATTTATTTCTATTGACTAAAGATTTTGATACTTCAGATGTGACACAAATCTACAAAATGACCAGATTTATCGATATATGATATAGGTGACAAATATCAACATTACTAGTCTCTCCCGTTAACCTTCACGTCCAGTTATGATAAACAATTGTGATCCAGATTCGCACAACTTTAAGATGTGACGTTTAGGTCTATTAAAACATTTTCAACAAGAGAACTTACAATAATCGACCATTTGCTAAGGTTAAAAAGTTACCGTTTTCCTCTCCTTCTTCGATTTATATTCCTGCGGTTGCGCTCCATGAAATTACCACGCGTGGTCGTGCGATTTCTTCTTGTACGCATAGTCGTATTTCAATATTAGCATTATTAATATTGCCTTGGATAGACGCATCCGACATACCACTGTTTCTACTTCCACTGTGGTTAGTGAGCTCAGTCAGACTCTTTACCACAGATTGCCTTTCAACTTGATAATAATATCTGGAATGTCTACACTTGATTTCACTTTGCCAGTATGATCTTCAAAAATCGCAAGTTCAACTGGATCGACACCAACAACAACACGACTAGTGAACTCATACAAATCTGCTTCGGCGGCCTATCGGCTCAGACCCAAATCAGCACCGTGTCGTGGAGCTGAATAACGTCCGTAATTGTTAGGATACATTGCTATGTAATATTACACGTACTTAAATGTGAAATAAATAAGTGCTCGTGGTGTTGGTGAATGATCCAGTGCACGCAACGCTTCAATGACTAGATGACCGCATATGGTACCAATCAACCGTGTATGTACTGACATTGTCGAATGAAATAGCAGTTGTTGTCAACGCTCTGATAATAATTAACAACTTCAACTGACGGTGTTAAGTCTGTACGAGACAAAATACGACTATGTTGAGGTGTACAACGTATGCAACCCAGTGAATACCTGGATCTGTTGATGAATCGAAATTGACGATGCCGGTTTGGCTTGTGCGTGGCACCATGGATGCAATGTTTATCTCAACACCGCGAAAATGTATGATCGATTTTGCCAGCACGAGGAAATCAAAATTGGTCAATGGACACTTTAGAAGCTTCTCTTCCGCTAACGGCATGATATTTTGCGATCGGGTAACCGAAAACCTTTGCTCGAGTGTATTCGACGACTCGTATCTGGTAGGCAAAGGCCTCGTCCTTTTTAAGTGGCCACCAGCCGCCTTTTTTAACGCCATTCCCAATGCAGTTCAGACAGCACCTAACGCTGAGGCTTTTGCAACCGCAAAGCCCCTACTGCCAACAATGCCGGAATATTTGCAAGGAATGAAAAAATTCCACTGGTCTTTTGCATTTGTGCCACCTCTGACTCTGATAATTGTATAGTTATTGAAATATTTTTGTGTTTTGCCGCATTAAACTGAGCGAGCTCACGGGGGCATTGCGAATTCATTGTTTTATTTTACGTGTTCGATTTTTCCCAGCTGACTTTGCGAAAGCCGACCTTCACTTCGTGATAGGACATTATTATTCATGTACGTAACAGGGTCACTTATGAATGTTTATGAATTGTCTACACGTGCATCGATCACCATCCTTCGATCATCAGCACCCACGAACAACAGTGTCTCTTATTGGAAAGTATCACAGCATAGCATGAATAACCCTCACCAGTGTTACTGACAAGTGCATGAAAATACATGTCGACAACGGACTGTCCAAATAATTCCAAGTGTTCCAGTGAAAAGTAATAAATTGGATACAAAGTACCCAAGCTTTGTTTGGAAATCTGCAAACCCTTGTCATCAGAAGGCTCCTAATGACCTTTTAACCGCAAAGAGACCTCAGTAACTTCTAAGTTGTCAAATATCATGTTACTTTGTGCCCGGTCATTATCTCGTGGTATAAGTTGAAAAGCCACGAAACATTTTTTGGTTCAGTAAGGCCATGCTGAGTTCTAATTTGCCGAGTAAACTCTCACACAAAAGCAGTTTGTAAGTTTGCTTCTGTGGTAAGTGTGACAAAATAGCAATGTTAAAGTGAATCCCGACTGCTTAAATGATAACAAACATGATTCTGTACTCAGTTAAGTGGATAACACAGACGTTCACAACGTTAATGTATCTAACAGAATTTCACCAGCGGTTGTACCTGCATCACGCCAAATTAAATCTTTGGAGTTGTTCTCACGAAACAAAGTGACTGTGTGTATGGCTCCAAATATCACCTTGCGAATCTCACTACGAAACCAAAAGATGTGACTGAGGGAAATTGTGCACGAAAATCGTAACGAAGCACCAATGACGTGTGATCAAAGAGGTGCAAATCCAAGGATAAAGACAGGATTACGAAAGCGGCACATCTTCTACAGCTGCACCAGCATCACTCGCAGCATTTCGAAGCTGTCTGATTATATTTAGTCTATGATTGACTTGATCTGTTCCATCTTTGACAAACATTATGGTTGACCCAGCTGTTCCTGTCTAATCATCCCTATATCGGGCTAGTCAGAGAATCGTTGTGATAACGTCATCATTGTCCCATCATTGTCATGAATGGGTCGATTTCCTTTCCATTAATGGAACTATGTACACTGTTAAACAACACCGTGATTCATTCATTAACAAATCCTACTAGGGTATTGACATCGTAATTCGCATTACTATCACGTACAAATTTTTACGCGATAATAAGGTTAAGCAGCAGGGAGGGCAGACAGACCGATAGTTCCCAACAAAGAATAAACCTTCGACAGAAAACTCTCTCATAGAAAGGTTTTATTTGCCGAATAAAGGCTTCCTGGAGAATTGTATTCGTTACTGGACCCTGTTCCATCAACAAAACCCTAGTCTGAAGATTTTAGCTAGAAAAAAAAGTATTCTACGTGAATTTTAATTTTTTTTTTTGTTTATTGCTGTACGGCCGACCATAGGTAGAGCCCTCCCTGCTGCTATTGTCTAATTGCACAGAATTATACCAATCAGCGTTAAAAGATTTTATCCAAACCTATTCGATACCTTGACCTGGGATCACATAGATTTACCGTTACAAATCCATGAGGTGTAGCTTGAGCTCGTGAGAAGAAATTTTTGAATTTATTTATATCCATGTAGCCACAGCACCAGGTCTGATGAATATTTCTTAATGTATGAACACCGACGCCGTTAAAAATAACCAAAACATTACAATTATCTCTGGTCACTTTAGGTATCTGAGTATACTTTTGAGTCACATAAATGACATCTGTATTTTTATGTCTACCACGGGAAAATATTCTGGCTGGATTAGTTTGTTTATCCAGCATCACGTCGTCGTAGACAACTAAATTATTGATCGACCCATCTAGGTCATCAACTGAAGGAGCCTCCTCAATGTCGGTGATAAATTCAATTATATTTTCACCATTATTCAGCAAGGCTGCATTTTCATTAAATTCTTTCAAAACCTGATAGCAACGTTGACATCCACAGATGGTGCAACCAAATACAATTTATCCCATTTTAGCCATCTCATTATCAGATTCAACAATAATTGAGTTTTTCCACTACCAGATGGACCTATTATTATCATTCTAATTGAATTGGGTAATGCAGCATGATGCTTGACAGGAACGGATTTTTTTGTAACTGAAAAATCAATTACATTCATGATATAATAAATATTATGGATCTATATTGCGTTAGATGTAAAACACGCAAACCAACGGTAGAGCTAACTACGGTTCTTACTCGCAACAAGAGATCAGCTGTTACCGGTAAATGTGAAAAATGCGGCACAAAAAAGTTCAGATTTGCCTCATCAACTAAAAAAAAGATTCCACGGAGGTGACATCACCTCAAAATTACCCTCGCTGCCAGGATTCCCCTGGGCTAAATACTCAGGAGAAAAACACCTACCAGGATACAGCTACTACAGACCAGGTACCAGACTCGATATCAGATTAAATAATCAGGATCAGCCAAATTCAGGTGAGGAGCCAATTAATGCGATTGATCAGGCATGTTTGATTCATGACATAGCATATCGAAATAAAAATATTCAACAACGACATCTTGCTGATATAAATTTAATTCACGCAATAAATTCTATAAAAAATAAATCTATCAAAGAGAGGTTAGATTCGTGGTTAATTAAAAACGCAATGAAGGGTAAATTAATCTTCGGTGCTGGTAATGAATATGGAAGCGATTTATTATTCTCCAGTTGGATTTTGGCTGGGTAAACCAGCTATCAAAAAACTTGCAAAAGCAGGTCGAGTAAAACCATCAACAGCTGCTGCTTGGTTATCTAAACAGGCTATATGGAAAATTTATCTATCACCACCAAAACGAATCGAACACGCACATTTTGATGTTAGTGTGCCAAATGAGGTTCATCAGGCTGATATAATGTTTCTGCCACACGATACTATTGACGATAAAATCTACAAATACGTCCTAACCGTAGTAGATATTGCTAGCAGATACAAAGAAGCTGAGCCATTAACCAAGAAAACAGCCGCTGAGGTAGCTGATGCATTTGAAAAAATATATCAGCGAGGACCAATAACATATCCGATTTAGCTTCAAGTTGATCCAGGACGGGAAGTTTTTGGTGCGGTCCCTCATTAATGAAACAAAAAAATACAAAAATAAGACGCGGTAAGGTTAATATTCATAATGATCAGGCAATTGTGGAGAGATTCAACAAAACATTAGCTGAGCGGTTATTTGGTTATCAGTATGCTATGGAATTTATTCAGGATAAACGATCTAATGATTGGGTTGTTAGGCTACCCGGTGTTATTTCTGCGATAAATAACGAAACAACGAGAGCTATATCAATGAAAACAGCGATTGCCACACAGAAAGATTTTATACCGATAACACGACGCGATTTTTCACCTCGACCTGTTCTTGGTAGTGTCATCGTTAGATATTTATACAGACCAGGTGAGGCTGAGGGTGGCAGAAAAAGAGCAACAGATCCAATCTGGAGCACGACGACACATAAGATAGTATCAGTGACAAAATCATCAGGTAGACCAGCAATTTACATGCTCGATTCGTTAGCGCCTCAACGAGGATTTACTCGCGAGCAATTACAGGTAATACCAGCTGATACTCAATTACCACCTCAGTGACTTAGATAATCAACTCCACGCCGATTACACTCTAAACACATCAGAGTAACATTATCGCGATTGTGACCTAAATTATTATTTATTCTGTCTACTGTAAATTGTCTGGAATCATTTTTTTGATAACTCCACGTCATTATGCAACTGGAACCGGCACAATGATTTTTTTGTTTCTCTTTCAGCGATAAAATAAATTCGACATCTAAATCAAATTCGAGATTATTTTTTTTATCGGTTTGTTTATAGCTGATCAATTTTTTTTAATCACATACTCGTCAATTTCATCGTTAATAAGTATTCTATCTAAAACAATCCGTCCTAGTTGATTTATTTTTCTGACTCTAGATACAGCTAAATACACCAGATTAGACCATTCTATGTGGTCATCAACAATCCAAACTCGAATATCGGTTATGGTTAATCCCTGCGAAGAATGGATCGTCATTGCATATCCTAACGTCCACGGAGATTTTTCTGCACTCAACATATCATTGACAAAATTAACATCGACGATGACTATATCATTCAACACAAGATTCTGCTTTCCTTGTCCTGGTATATCAACGTCAATATTCTGCCATCTGGTATCGGTTGGTCTGTAACATAACGGTAATAGCATCAGCGGATATTTTTCATGATGTAATTTAAATAATCTTTGCTGAAGTACGTCGCATATTATTTTTCTGCTAGCCACAATCAAATCATTTGGAGTCCACGCTGATAAGAAATCTTCCATGGATGTTTTTGGAATTATTTCTCGCATCACACTGCATTGAATTTTATTTGGTTGTAATCGAATTAATCTCATAAATTCGCTCAACCGACCATCAAGAGATCTGTAATTGGTGTTAACTTCCTCATAATAATCAACAAAATTCTTTAGCCATTCATGAGGTGATTCTCCATCAATAGGATTGGGTTGGCCGTGATCGCCGCACATAATTACCGCTGTGTTTTTTGTTAGCGACCAATCCAAAAACATTTTTAACGTTTTAACGAATACAGTGCAAATTTCATCCAATATAATTACTCTGTTCACGTATTTCTCTCCCATTCGCGAAGGATTCCATGTACGAACATTATACTTGAAAAAACTATGATACGTACATGAGTTAACGCGGCGCTGTCTCATTTCTCTCGTTAATCGATGTGTCGGCGTCAATACAATTACATCAACGTTCTTAAATAATTCTATAATTCTGGTTGTTTTACCTCATCCACCCGGCCCATTCACGTAGACTGTTTTGTATCTCAATGCTGGATCATACACAGATGGTGCTGTCGAAATTTCTGTTATACTATCGGAATAATAATTATCTTCAACATGTACATCGGCGTTTTCACAATACCATAAAATATGTTCGTCTTTTACTCGCCATTTACCCCATGATTCATCGTCGGTTAATTTTTTCAACTCTGGTTGGTATTTTTTATCGATATAAAATGAATCAATAGCTACCCTAACAGCGTCATTGGGAATCTGTTTATCATCGATAGCAGATTTATGCTCGCGTACGCCAACATTGATGATCTTAAATGAGTATACTGCGGTGACTCTCCCTCGAGATAGCTAACTACAGTACCTAATTTTGTTCCGTTTGATAAATAAATTTTTTCTCTGTTACAAAATATACCTCTCTCAGCGGTATCAGCGATTATAAAATCTAATTCAGCTTCATCCATAATCAATCTGCAATTATGTCGCTGATGATCACACGAACCACCCTGAGTAAACTTTCCGATTATTTTTCTACCCAAATCTTTCGCGTCGTCATGTTCAGTTGGCAGTCAAATGTCATTTTGTTTTTTATATGATACAATAGCCTCGCTGACAGTCAACGATGTTAGCATCGCAGAATCTAGCACATATCGCAATAAAACAATTGGAACCCATATTTGTTCTGAGAAATGTTTACCAAACCAAGCGTAACATATCTTATGCAAACCATCATTAAATTTAAACGATTAAACACGAGCGAATCCTGTCAGGGGAAAATCTGGCAATGATCCATTAATAGATATTCTGGTCATCTCATCGCGGGGATGACCAAATTGAGTAAAATATTTACTGCACTCACCCATTCCGAGAAAACTACCAGGATAACACGCTATCATGTCAAATGAAATCATCTTCATAGGATTATACTCAGTATTTTACAATCCACCATGACCGTATTCGATTTAGCTCTGTTGAATATCTTTAAGAAATTCACGTCGAGTTGGCTTCCACGAATTTTTCTCTCTCGCTGCGTGAGCAGCAATAGATGGGACGGTAAAGCAGTTAACCAACAAATTTTCATCCGCAGAATACTTTTTTGCCATTGCTGTCATCGAATTATGTAAAGATTCATTTCGATATAATTCTCCGTTAGGCCGTACGAATTGATCGTATTTCTGATCACTGGAAAACAACCAAATAGATACCGGGTCGGATTTACTTATTTCATGAATAAAATCAAAAATATATCCGCTGTAAAATTTAACACCGCGCTCTCGAGGAAAAATTGTTACCGCGCTGCTCCATGCATGTGAATTATGATCAATTATTTCTATGGGTTCTCCTCTGGATTTATACGCGGATGAATATAAAACCTCACCTGATATTGTTTTTACCGTGATGGGAAATTTTAATTTCGCTGATAACGCAGCAACATCGTCAATTGATGCAACATCAGCGACAGATTCTGACCAAGCATTAATCTTTTCTCGCCGCAGATCGGTTAACCCATTCCCGCGTATCGCGTTTGTAAAATGCTCTATTATTCGCTCAGCTACGCAATTTATCTTCGTGGACATCTTCATCTTAGTAAGATTCTCAACGGTGGGTTTATTTAATTTATATACGCCATAAACAACCGCTGTGACAGGATAAGCTTGCACATAATACGGTTTGTCTATGCCGGTCAATAATCCTGGTTTAGATTTTTTACTCACCGTTACAGATTTTTTCCCGCTAATTACAGGATCACGCTTGTCTCGAGTAATGCATACGTCATTATCGTTATATACAATGAATTTGATTCTGAGTATGTATTTGTCATCACCGAGTAAATCAATTAATTTTTAGCTCTTGTATCGTTCATGATATTGTCTATGTCGTTTGTCCTCCACGTGGACCATACATTAGCCGCTCCATCATCGTCGAATTCCTTCTTAGCGAGATCTACCTCAGGAACAACATATTCAATATCATCCAAGTCGAATATTTTCATTATTATATTTTAGACAAATGTGTAGTAAATAAAATGTATCAATGCAAATGGCTAATGGTTGGTTTGTTAAATTACTGCAACAGGTCATGTAGAAAAGAATACTGCGGAATACATTTAGCTTATATGAAGCGAGGTGGAATTGGCCCAACCAGATGTATCAGATGCGGCGTTGGAATTCGAGGGGAAACACGTATTTGTTCAGGTTGTGGCGAAAAAATACAGAGAACTCAAGCGATATTATGATAAAAAATCTTCCGATAGTGATCTCGCTATCAAGCGTGAGGACGATTATCTGAATAGGTTTTCAGACAAACTTCGATTTAGACAAATGGATATTGTATAATGAATCTCGTATTCAGGAAGCATCCAACCATTGATAACTATGAAGCATCTAGAGACGGCGTTGTTAGAAATGTTAGAACAAAGAAATCTGTTGGTAGAGTTAATACTAACGGTTATCGGACATTTAATGCCGGAGGTCCAAGAAATAATCATCTTAACCATAGATTCATTTACGAATGTTTCCATGGACCAATCGAATTTGGTCTTGTAATTAACCATATCGATGGAGATAAACTCAATAATTCTGTAGATGACCTTCAGGTTATTACCCAAAGTGAAAACCTACAAAAGTGTGATACTGGCGGACGCAGAGTCTCTAAGGCGGTTAAATCAATTAATATGGAGACCGGTGAAGAGATGTATTTTCAATCAATGATTCAGCTGGTAAATATTTTGGCATTAATCGAGCTTCAGTATGTAAAGACGCAGATGGAATACATAATTCAGCATTCTCATACAAATTTGGATATTGGGTTAAATTTGGTTATTATCCTCTGATATTAGATTCAGATGAATAAAAAAACTCTGATATTAGATTCTGTATATATCTGAAATCATTATTTTTTTTCGCACATTTAGAATTAAGCTAATATAAATATGAACCAAGAAAATATTAATGAAACAATCAAATCTATTGAGGTACTTCGAATCAAAGAAATTCCTTTATCGGATGATTTAGACGCCGACAAAATTACAATGGATTTTGAAACATTGATTCAGAACAAACAAGAAGGCCGATACACGCTGTCGTCCGAATACAGATTAATCAAAAGAATTCAGTCGGCGATGCACAAATCGCTGATTAATATCGATGATACACAAATATTAGATTTTACCCCGTTGGCGCGTGCCGTTGAGAAAATTCGATCAGCATTGTCTGACGCGTATGAATCTAAAAAAATGATTGATACACGTGCGAGGCAGCTGCGAAAATTAATTTCTGAATAATTTATTTCTGAATAATTTTATTTTATTTCTGAATAATTTTTTTCTGAATAATTTTAAGAAAATCAATCATTTCGGTGGAAAAAATCAACCATTTTATCCGATTTTGTCAAAGAAAAATTATCAATTTTCCTGATTTTTTCAGGTCAAACCTCAAGCGGTTCTCTATTTGATTTATCGATAAAATGTGAAAAAACGTCAAAATTAGCTCAAAACTACCAGAAATTTATCAAAAACAAATCAGTAATTGTTGATTTTTGAGCTAATTTTGTTGATATTTGATGATTTATCGATAAATCAATTAGAAAACCGCTTGGGGTTTGACCTGACAAAATCAGCAAAATTGTGAATTTTTCCTTTGCATTAATCGGATAAAATGGTTGATTTTTTTCACCAAAATGGATGATTTTTCATCAAAAACAGCCGAATTTTTCAAAATCCTCAGAAAAAAACACAAGTATAAAATAAAATTAATTTTTTTTGCTGCTATAATGGATTAAGATATTATTAGCAGATTTATGCTCAGAGTTTCCCCGCGTATATCAAGCAGATTTCCAGACTTGTCTGTTAGTGAGAAATTTACTCTCGACTGTAGATTATTGTGACACCTCAAGTACACAGGATTGATCAGTTCTTGCACAAGTAAAAATCCAGGCGGGGATGCTGGTGAAAACGAAAATAAAACAAATCCCTGTTTTGCCTGATCAGATACAGACGTGTCTGCGCTGTAGCTGTTTTCGATGATATCACAATTGCAATTAACCGCGACAACATTTGTCATATTTACTATATCAGGTGAAATATGCCGTCCGGTACCATCTGGTGCGTTATCGCGCTTAAGAATAGATGGTGTTGGTAGTCTTTTTCTCCATGCAGTGTGTAGTTTGGGAAACATTTCATCAATAGTATCATTGAGAGATTTTTTTAAACTCATATGCGTTATAACCGGGTAATTTATAATTTGGCAACTCAGCCTTAGTTATCCGATACGCCCTCATAAATATTTCTTTGTTATTTATTTTATGATCATCAATTATTATCTGGATTAATAATCGGTGAAATGTTTCTAAGGTAAATGTTAAATAATTCATTATTGCAATGTTTTTAATAATTTTATTACGCGAAATTGAGACATCAGAAATGCACTCATTAAAATGTCGCTTCAAATTATCTAATTCACTGTGATATTTTTTACTGTGTTCATTAAACATTCTAGTAAAATCATGAGTGTGAAGGGACATAGTAACAAAACCAACAACGCTGCCATCCGCTAGTATTTTTCCTTCGGAAGAAAATATCCAGTGCATTGTATTACCAAATCATCTGGGATGTGTGTAGTATGTAAAAATATGAAGATTCCCTATTCATTACATAATCAAAAATAGTTGATATTGAAGTCTGTCGGTCTGTGATAAAATCCTCTCTCTTAGGTTCTGGTGGTGCTGGTGGTGTTGGCGGCGCAACCTCAGGCCAACCCAGTACGGTTCTTATTGAACTTGAATAAATATCGACCATGTAATTTGAGCTCACTTCGATAACCGATGTCAGTGTTGGCTCGTGCCCAGATATCTTTATTCCAGGATCCTCTCCGGTTATATTTTTTATTCTCCATGTTAACTCGTCGCTGATTTGCTCAATCTGATAACTGCCTGTGTTTAATCCAACTACGTTCCAATCAGGTATTCCATCGGGTTTATTTTTATTAGCAAAAGCAAATGAATTATTTGATTGTAAATTGCCAAATGATTTAGCTCTGATATTTGGCCAGCTGTAATAAACTCTCAAATGCGCCAATAATATTTCGTTGATAAAAATCGGCGTTGGAAAATTAATACTGAATTCGGGTATAGTCGAGCTCGCCGAGATCATCGTTGTCTTTTGCGGATTTGTGTTCGTCGCTATCTGCGTTAGTAATTCTGCCATTATTTATACTGACGCCTTTAATCGTTTGATTGTAAATTTTAGTCATCAGCGAGAACTCAGCGTCAGATACAATACCATCATTGAGACTTTCTGATAACATCGAGGATAATTTTGAATTCTCCGCCATCGCTGTGTTTAATTTATATTTGTATTCGGTTAACTTTGCGCTGGTACATGAAGATATTTTTTTGTGATTATACCGAACACGCCGGACAACGCGGTGGTCACAGAAACAACGATGGTTAGCGCTATCAACGTTAACGCGGATAATAGTATTCCGGTACCGACAACAACGGCAGATACAGAATAAACGGTAACATCGATTACAACTAACCTGAGCTATTATTATTTTATTTTTATTTGATAAATATCGATGATATTTTTCAGAGACTCCTGCCACGCACGAGCCTGATTGTATCGGTATTTTGATGCACTCATTTTATATTAATTAGGATGTTTTAAATATAAACTCCAACGCGTGTGAGTAGGTTGCTGCAAATAAAACATTATCAATTGGCTGTAATTGAAATACTGCTTCAATATCTTTTTGTAATTCAACTGTTACCGGGTGAGGCGATTCAATTGATAATCCAGCTATAATGACCCTAAATTTAATTGAACTAATCACTGTTAATCTGTATATGCCAGCAACAGCTGGAGTATATTTTATTGCATTATCTGTTCTTGTCCACGTTGCAGATGTAGATGATGATGCCACACGAACCACTTCATCGAACAATTTTTTAATTTCTGAGTATTTTATAGTGAATGTAGGTGATCAACCAAAAATTGAAGAGTTATTTTGTTTAGGTCTAAAGTATTTCTTCTAAAACTTGTAAAGGCTGCGAATGTACTTAAGTGTTGATTATATTCTTCACGTAAAATACGTAATTTTAAATTTACATCAGCAACGTATTTTTTTGTTGCGGCATCCTCACCTGCTGTTGGATCTCCCAGTGAAGATATTTTATTTTTACCCATGTTAAGTTCTCCTAAAATTGTATCGCCGGTAATTTTTACGTGATCATCGAATTTTGCATTAATATCGCGAGCATTTTCATTAACCTTTTTGATGGAGTCATCAATTTTTTTTAATATCTTCCTTAGCAGTATTAGAATCACCTACTTGAGTACTGTATTCATCTCGTTTGATTATATCGCCTATCTTAACGTTGCTGGTTTTTAATTTTCCATGCTGATCCTGAAAAATAACAACCTCGTCAGAATCTGCTCCTGCCATCGACAAAAGATTATTTATGTAATCTTTTGTTGCATATTTAGATAAATCAACATCGACGGGTGTTTTTTTTTATTGATCGCGATGAGAGAGATCTACCAAAAATATCAACCATTATTTATACCTGATTGATCTAATTTACTTGACGTGTACTCGTGGACTGTTTTATGGTATGGTTTGTTAGATTTAGATATCGCATCGAGTATATTAATCGCCTCATCACCGCTGATCGGAGGATCAGTTAGTTTTTGTGTTGGTAGCTTAGAATACCATGCTGGTATATTTAATTGAGATATATAATTAAGAAACTCACGAGGCGGAGCTAATCCATATGAGTCGGCGTAGATAATTTCATGTGGATTTATCGCGTAAGCAACCCAGTGAGTACCTGGCCTGTGATTTTATCGAGATTTATAATTCCCGTTTCATAGTTATTGGGGCGAGCTGGTAATTGATCTCGCATAAAAACACCTCTGAAAAATTTTATTTTTTGTTTTTTAGCGGCGCCAATTAAATCAAAATTTGACATCAGTGTTATTTTACTAATCGAGGACCTTTTCCATACCATGAAGGGGGTGTTCCTGGTAGACGATTACCTCGTCCTTTTATTTGCCGTAGTTTCCGGCGACTATTTTATTTACGGCTAATCCTCCTAGTGATCCAGCAGCGCCTAACGCAGCGGCCTTCGCCAGAACTGGTACTGCCGCGGCGGCTAACGCGGGTAACTCAGCGGCTTTTGCTGCGAGCAGCGCTGGTATCGCAGCTAACAGCGGGAAAAATCCACCTGTCTTGGCCATATCTTTAATGGCACCGGCGGATAAATTAACTTGAATTCCTGTGCTACCTGATTTACCTTTACTGAAACGTGCTAGCTGTGTTTTGGTTAGAGATAGTTTATTTGGACCACCTTGAATTTGATTATTTTTCAACGTTAATTTTATCCCGCAGGTTTTTGTTGTACTCGATTGTAATTTTTTTATCTGACCCGGAGTCGGAGTGACGCTAACGTGCTCATACATTTTATAAATAAAACGATTGATTTAAATTACATTCTCTCCACAGGAGCGTCAATGATCCTCATGCGACCACCAATGCCCTCAAGAATCATGGTCCTGTCGCTGACTATGACCGCGATTGTTCTAAACTGAACGGCACCTGCGTTGGTTATTCTTGCTTTAAAATGTATATCAACAACATATTGTTTTATTAAATCAATATGCTCTAATGAAAAATAGTAGATGGGATAAAATGATTTAAAATCCAATTGAGATATTTGCAGGCCGGTATCTATATTTTGATCTCTTCCCATAAAGCTCCATAATCGATGATATCCACGCGTCACGGAATTACCCGTGTAATCTAATGAAATTTCCTCGACTGGTTCCTGATGTCCATTTATTCGCAGTGAGATCTCGCTGGCATCAAAATGATCAAAAATCATATGAGTTCGTTCTTGATTACCCAATCGATCAGCTTGCTGAAGAGCTAAAAAGACATGTCTTGGCGCAGAAACGCCCTGTTGTGATGCTATATGCCAAGTAAAAATACCATTGATGTTACTTTGAATGCTAACCGTGAATGTTGTCAGCCAGGACATCACTGACTTACCACCCTGATTCATAAACGATAGTAATTTTCCTTCTTCGCTCGCTGATGGTGTCATCGATGGCATCCACAAGGTTAGTTTGGTTAATACAACCTTACCGTAGTCAATGCCGGTTGCCCTCCAGATAGCATCGTTACTGTGACCCTTTCGATAAAAGACAACTGTGTGTTTAGCGCCAAAAATAACCTTTCTGAAGTATCTGCAAAAACCAAAAATTGAGATAGTGAAATCGCACATGAAAATCTTCGACGATCACCAGACAGCAAAGATTTACGCGCAGCATATCCGAGGTTGTAAGCGTCAACGGTATTATGAAGATTTATGAAAGCATCACCTGGTCATGGTACTGTTCCAGGCGCAGCATCACGATGCATCCATATCCCAGTAAACATATTTGGTTCAGCACTATTTGAATTATCCTTAGTAAACATCTTACTAGGACCAGCCGATCTGGTAAAATCGTCTGAGTAAACCAATATTTGTTGTTGCCACATCAACATTATCATTGATTGATTCAATTTCTCTTCCATCAATCATATATGCGGCGCTCTTAAATAAGGCCATAATACCGTTGTTAACAAATCCAATATTGTTGCCTGCGGCACAAGCGGTACCATTAGCTAGTTTGACGATCACACCAACAACCTCAATATAAGCCTCGCAGGGGAGAAAATACCGCGTTGTGTCTTGTACTTGTAATTCATTTCTGCTGCTGCTATTTGGAGTAACCGCGTCATATGAGTAAAATTGATAATCCTGAACAGAGAAATCTTTTCTCACTGGCTCATCCATGTTGAAAGCATCATTGGATGTCGGTGAAAACTCATTTTATTAATAAAAATATTCATCGTCTAAAACGAATATTACCTCCTTATGCGCTGGTGCTAATTACATCTTGAGGTTGTACTAATGATTGTACCAGAGCTTCTTGTTGCGCTAACTCCGCTAATTTTTGATTAGCCGCATCATTTACTATCTTACTAACCTCGGCGGGCATCTCGGCGGTGATAGGTAATTTTGCTGGTGGTTTTTTTCGTCGCACTAAATTTGATAATTTTTCCTTGATGGCATCAAAAGCTTTGCTAGCGGTATCACCAAAAGCACTAAAGACTTTATCACGAATGACGCCTATTGCTTTCGCTGATAATTGTTTAGCAATAGATCCAACCTTAGGAGCTATCCTGGTAAATAGATCACCCAATCCTGACCCGTAGTTGTATTTGTATACGGGTAACCGCGAGTTGACCACACGAATCTGCACTGGTCGCTGATTATATTTATGGATAATCATTTTTATTTATTTGATTTGTTTAATCGCTGTAATAATCAACGATCTCATCGTTGAAATCGCGGTAAATAGATGCGTCGATGATACCACTCTGAAATAACCTTCTGCAGATATCGGTTGCTTCATTGATTATTTCGTGAGAATTATTTCCGGCTCTCATTCCTCCAATTAAAACCTCTAATCGAGATGCGTCGTTAACAACGCTATCGGGACAAATAGTATTGTATCCACTGCCTGTTACAGATCTTTGCGCTCGTATTTTATACATATATTCTCTGAAAGATTTATACTTCGGATCATTTAGATCAACATTAGATTTCTTGTGAGCAAAATAAACCGCATGAATCCAATTATCCTCAGTAATCTCAGAATATTTTGGTATCATATATTTTTCTCGATTTTTATACTCAAATGCGGCTATTTCGGTAGCTCTTTCCTCATTTTCAAATTCTTTAGGGTGTTTTTCTTAAATAGCCTGATAATATTCCCCCCCCCCCCCGCTAAATTAGATTTTTCCGGCGGAGCAACAAATTCTTCAGCTTCTTCATAGATTTCTCCCTCTGGCGTTAATTTTTCCTTATTGACCTCCTTGATAAAAAGTCGATAATCCGGATCATTATTATCAAAATCATTATTATAGTATTTGAAATATAATGCGGCAGTCCACTCATCTGGATCCATATTGATCTACCCTGGCAGCAGATATTTATCTTTTTTATCATAATCATGTGCAGCAAGCTCAATTATTCTTTCACGATTTTTGAAAAATTTAGAAACATCCGCTTTGAATACTTCAGCGAGCTCTGGTTGCTGCATGGGTCGAACCTGCTGCACAGGTTGAGATTGTTGTGATCTTGCAGTATATCTATCTATTGCATCCATGTATTTAACAAACTTTGGTTCGGTTGTCATAGCCTTATTGGCATTGTGATGTATATTAAATACCCATGTAAACCATGTTTTGCGAGCTGCCGGTTTATAATCGGGTTTCAATATCGTTCTTTGCTTTTTTAAAATTTTCCACAGCAAATCTAGCAAGATCATCGTCATTTCTGAACGATCTGATTTTATTGATATTTTCTTCGGTAAACTTTTCAATAAAAGGAATTCTAGTAGAAGCTTGTCTTGTTTCATCCTCCTCATATACATCCTCTTCTTCGTCTGCGGTTGGAATTTCCTGTTTAGTTCTTTTTCTAATTCTACTAGGTCCTGCTTCGACAGGTACAGGCCGAGGTCGTGTTTGTTCTTCAATTTTTTTCAGCATAGGAAGAATACCGTGTTTCTTATCCTCAATATCTTTTGTATCGCCCAAAATAATCTTTTCAGTGGTCTCGGTAATTGGTTTAAATAATAATTCGGTCGACTCAGTAAATCCTTGTTTTGCATCTTCGACAGCGCGTACTTTTTGCTTAACCGCTTCTTTTATTGGTATATATTTCTTCAGAGTTTCCTGTCGCTCTCTTGCTATTCTTGTCCTCAATGATTCTCTAACATCCATGATTATTTCATTATTGATGCAAACTCTAATATAATCCTTGTGCAATTAGACAATAGCAGCAGGAAGGGCTCTACCTATGGTCGGCCGTACAGCAATAAACAAAAAAAAAAAATTAAAATTCACGTAAAATACTTTTTTTCCAGCTAAAATCTTCAGACTAGGGTTTTGTTGATGGAACAGGGTTCAGTAACGAATAAAATTCTCCAGGAAGCCTTTATTCGGCAAATAAAACCTTTCTACGAGAGAGTTTTCTGTGGCAGGTTTATTCCTTGTCGGGAACCCTAGGTCTGTCTGCCCTCCCTGCTGCTAAGGTTATGAATGCTTTTATTGCGCTCGCAAATAATCCACGAACATCGCCTAGTCTATTCGATAATAGTTCATGTACACGGAATTTTTCTCGTTAACTACACTAACGGGTTTCACACGTCCTCAAAGTGTCATTGTTATAATTAAATGTCAAGTCGCTATCTAATGTACCTAATGGCCTAGTGGTTAGAGCGTCCATCTCGGAAGCGGGAGGTTGTGGGTTCGATCCTCGGCCGAGTCATACCAAAGACTTACAAAAATGGTACTAACAGCTACCTCCCTTGGCACTCAGCATTAAGAGGTTAGTATTAGGACTGGTCGGCCTGGTGTCAGAATAATGTGACTGGGTGGGATATCATGCTACGTGTCTGTGGCATGATGCCCCAGTGCTATGCATCAATATAAATTGTCACACTGCAGACATCGTAGCGATATGACTGAAAAATTGTTAAAGCTACGTTAAAAATCCTAATCACACACACACACTCTAATGTACAGTTGTATCGACAATGTTTGACTGCGCATCTGAGCTACGTTGCCGTCTTGATCTACAAGAGGAAAACCGATTCGGAACAGCCGATTATTATGGCATGGAGAATACACAAGTGCTGGGGTTGTAATCTATATCAAATCACCTGGATCCATGGTTGATGAAAACCTAAACAGTATGTAACCTTAGGAAACTACGTATCACGCAACTACGTATCACGCAACTACTCATGTCGTAACTACCACTGATGGTTTCACAGGTTAAATTGATCTGCGTTGTTAAGGTAATTCTCTCAATGTCAGGTCCAATATGATACCCAGCCCCTTCAGGTCCTGCGCTCAAAATTTGCTTATTTTCGGAAAGATCTTTGAGCCAGTCAAGCACTGTTCTCAATGAGGACTGTCCATTGTTAACATGATGTTGTAGAGATTCGATGGCTATACTGGCACTGAGTGTGGGGTCATAGGCACCCATAGAATATTGGTGTCTTTGCCAGTCTCCATCGACATTTTAGGTTGAATTTCTTTATTGATTGATTCTATGTTGTACGCGCCAGAGGGAACTCAATAGTATACCACTTCGAGCCAGCGTCTGCTTGAACAACAATTGTGTTATTTGATGGCAGGCCGTCAAACGGTTCCGATCGAATGTTAACCAACTGTAATATCATCGCTGCAGTGTTAGTGCGATCTAGAGTGTGGGCGAGTTCCCAGCGTCACAGGTGCAGAAAGGTCAAACATAATTCTGGTTTCGTGGATGAGATGGGAATCATCAAGGTCACGCTCTGGGCTGTATTTACAACCACATGTTGCATTGAAACATAAATTTTACGTAAAACACTAACCAACTCAATCGTTTCAAAACACATCATCGGTGTTGTATGTCTTGAATATCTTCAACAATTTCATGCGTCAACGTTCGATAAGTCCCTCTGTCCATAAAAGTCACACAGTCTGCCACCACCATTACAAGGCCTTTCCTTGTTGTTTTGCTGATATTGTTCATACTGTTTTACTTGTTCGACCAAAAATATATCGTATTATTTTGTTCGTTCTTCCATGGGAACGGATGTTGATCTTTCAAAATAAAAAGGCTGATTTAAAGATTTAAAAACAAATACTTTTGTCAATGTGATCGCTTCTAAGCAGGTTCGGTTAGACACCTGTTTTGGTGTTACTGATGGAGGAGGACCCTGTGCAGCACGCTGTTATTCCTGATAAAACCTTTCTAAATTTTGTCTTATTTCCAAATTCTGGTTTAGGTTATTGTGCTAGCCAGCTCTTAAATTCCTAAAATCGACGTTGTTTTTGTTTTTCTTCTAGTGTTTCAGTGATTGACCGAGGTATTCGCGATCTAGGACATTGTTCTGCCACGTGTTGATTTGGTACTTCAAGCTGTGGTTGTGGTTGCATTACTGTTTGTGGTGTGAACAGTGTCAAATATTCTCTCCATAACGCATCGCATTCTTCAGTTTTCCCTTCTGTAAATGGTTAATATGCTTGCTTAAAATATTTACAAAGAGTGCCGGTAAATTGCTCCTTTCCGTTGAATACCATTTTAGACTATTCAGCATTTATGCATTTATCATGTGACTTTGATTGCATTTTTATCATATCCTACCTCTAGATAGGACGTCTGCTAAGAGCGACACGCATATGATTTTCACAAGCCGCCTAGCAAGCTACTTCGTTTAAAATTGAGGTGGTGTTGGCAACTCTGACCTGTAATCAGGTGACACGTTTGGTATCCTGGCAATTGCCTCTCTAATGTCATCATCAAGTTCAACAGTGCGTTTGGCGAGTATACTCTGGGCCTCTCAAAATTGTTCAGTGTCTTCCTTGACTTCCTAAGTCGTCTCTGGCAAACGTGCTTTCGTTCTGCAGTTGAGTTTGTGGCTTTCCTTGGTGTGTTTAGCTATCTTACAAACTGGACCAGGGGTGCTTCTGTTCCCTTTAGCGCTGCCACCTGTTGCACGGTTGCTCTGGTGGCCTCAGTAATTTCTTTTGTGAGTTTAATCAGCAGCTCCAGTGTTTGTTCACACCCGCTGTGAGATCTTTTTATGAATTTTGTCCGCGACTGGAAATTTTTTGGTCACTTTTTGGCCTTTGATTACTGTTTAACTAATTCTTGTTGTACACAATTAACTTCACAGGATCGCTTCCCATAATTAGCTATGACATCGCTGCGGAGAATTTTTATGATTTGGGTCTTGATTGTTAAATTGACGCATCCGCGTTTAAACCAGCACGATACTTGCGTCGCCCACCAGCCAAATCAGTGGTGAGAAAACAATACCGATCCGAAGTAATCCACACAAAGATGTCATGAAATTCATTTCACTAATGGTCGTCGGCACACAAAGTCTAATGAATGTTTCTGAGACCATGCGCGGTAATGCCACGAAATATCATCAACATGTTACATTTATCACGGATCACGTTTGGCACATGAGTGTATCGTTGAGTCAAATAAATCACGTCCGTGTTTTTATGTCGATCTCGTGGAAATATTTGCGCCTTTTCAATATCACATCGTCGTACACCACAAGATTGTCTTATTTGCATCAAAATAAGACAATGTTAGGGACTTCGGCCTTAGCGAAAAAGAAATCGATGAAATTTCCGATTCCCGTATATGACAAGTCGTAATTCTGTCGTTACAATTTCTCAACACTTTTTAACACTTTTGAACACATTATAACACGTTTGATCATTAGCGGACGGTTCAATCACATACAATTTATCCCACGTTAACTATCGTAAATCTATATTCAACAACAGTCGAGTTATTACCGGATCCAGCCGGGCCAATGATGAGTGTCCAAACTGACTTTAGAAATACGGTTCCATCACCATGCTTGGTCGGTTCAGGTGTTGTTTCTGCGGAGAAATCGATGACTGAAAAGTTTTTGATTTTTCCAAAATCGGTTATTTTACCAAAATCATCAGTAATGTTCCTTTCAAATGAGGCCATTAAAAATTGTCTGTCGCTATAATACGATCATGTCTTCATGTCGTGTGAGATGTTGCTCGAAAACACGTACCAGAAATCCGACTCAAGTTCAAGCAAATACATGTACTGGAATTTGTATTTAATGTGGAGCACAAACGTTTACGTTTTATTGGAAAGCTGCTAACCATTTTAAAAAAGTCACCGGAGTCGGTGATATCGCGGCTGCATTTCCTAAGTTACCAGGAACACTAGTAAATATCAGGCGAAATAATCTCCCTAGATAGATTTACTGTGAACCTAGTATGCTTCTGGATCTATGGTTCGATTCTAACAACTAAGGTCCGGCCTTTATGCAGCATGTTACCGACATGACAATGAATACTAAGTATCAAAAAATATCCGTGGATGTGAAAGTGCCGACGTAAATCTGATCCATGTCTTTATTTGCAACAGTGGAAGAACGAATCGCACAATGGTTCGTCAATGGAGTTTTGATGCCAAGATTGCACTTGGTTGACAAAGACCACTCGTTTATGCCTCCTGTGGAACTCCTGATTAATAAAAGTATACCAATATACATAATCATACAATGGACGCAAAGAACCGAACATTATCCAAAATATACTAAAGACCACGTGGGTACTGGAAAGTTGAATATGCCGTGGAACAGTTAGCCAGCGCATCCAAAGTCACTCATGCTAAGGCTCGAACATTGTTGGTCAAAAAAGTGCTGTGGGAAATTTATTTACCAGTACCAAAAACGATATCACAGGTTCGTTCGATGTCCTAACTCTAAATGAGGTGCATCAGGTTGATTTTTTATTTCTTCCAAACGATTATGTCTGAGATTAACAATGCCGATTGCCCAGATATGTCGATGTGACCAGCAGATACAAAGAAGCGGAGCCGTTGACATCAAAAGATGTTGCCAATGTTGCAGAAATATTCAAGCGTATTTATTCGCGAAGACCACTAACATTTGGCCACTATTGTTTCATGGGGATCCTGGCAAAGAATTTCTCATGTATAAGGATGTGATGCTGGTCAAACGCCAGGTGCTAATATGTATCGGACATGTCAGTGTGTATCGTGGCCAAGTTTTGTAGAACGATTTAATCGCGCTCTTGCAGAACGGTTATTTGACCAAGAATTGCTGATGAGGCCAGAGCGGTCTAACGAAAGGATTGCACGACTTACATGGTCATAACAGACTTGAACAACGAAGTTCATGTACACGAAGGGATTAAAATAGATCAATGCGATTCGACAAAAGACAAGTTACTGTTACTCACAATTTTTTCCTTCACAGCCATCACTGTTACAACTGCTCGAACACAAGTTTGTTCGGTATCTGAATGTACCTGGAGAGTTGGAAGGTGGGCAACAACGTCGTGCTACTGACTCAGTATCGATACTCCAAAACAACCAACCCGTTTCCGATTGGTGCCATTATCACCTGGTCGACATCGTCCTTCCAGCCGTTTATTTGTGAGAAAGGAATGGCAAGTCGTTTCAGCAGGTATGGAACTACCATTAGGATTTGTGATGGAACTTATTTAAGCAGTGTCAATCATAAGCTGACTCACAATAGCCTGACGACCGAACGCTTTAATGGCAATTCCATCTGGGAGTGTCCCATTGCTTCGTATTCAGCGGGTACAAATTCGCTTTGGTGCATCGCTATACACCCATATGATGGTTCCTGGAACGTATAATATTTGCGGTGTGTGCAAATTCACGATGGTCTAGAAGATCTATGCACAGTTCATTTTTTATAGATCTTCTGTACAAACGCCCGTTTAACACCTTTAGTTTTCTTAATGTTTTATGGGTCTGACCACACTCGAGTACCTTTTGGGTCGTTGCCCCTCATATTCCTCGATTGGCTTAACCAAACATTTAGGCTTTGAACTTGCCAACCACCTTTTATTGGCGGCACTAAACAACGGATGTTCTTTCCTGGTATCAATTTTGGGGATGTAAAAGTCGTGACTGGTAAAGCAGTTCTTGAGTGTTAAATACATGCATGTAACGTCTGCACGGATATTTTTTACCCTTGACCTTGCTGTATCCGTTAAGCAGTCTACCAAGATCATTTATCCACAAATTCTGAGATATCAGTTCTGTTTCTTTCATTTCACTCACAAAAAAACAAATAAATCTGATTTCGGCCATTCTGTCCCTGGGAGATGGCAACAGCGGATAAAAGACATTCGTTATACGTGAAAACATTAACAGTGATCCCCGGGTTAAGTGTTTCAAATTTCTTCAGTGTGGCTTTGTAATCTATACAGGAAACTCGATATCACTAAGGTTGAGTTTCGCCCAGATGTTGCCGATATTTTTGAGGCATATATCGCCGACTGGATCACTCATGTTATGTGTATGTTTTTCTGTGTGAGGTCCATAGGGGCTATATGATCATGGTTGGTAGAAGCATGGACGGGTTGAAAGGCTACAAAGTGGGCTGGGTGGGGAAAATTCCCCACTTCCGTACTACTGTTTACTAAGTGATCAATCAATTACATTCTACTTCTCACCTAAAATTCTGAATAATCCCAAAGGTCTTTCTTGTAGTTGGCAGTGTGGCAGTGTGGTGCCGTGACAGTGTATTATAAATTTTAGAGTCCTGAAGCATCTTCACACATTTCTTGTTATAAGTAGATTTGTCCATTACCTCGGTACACCGATCCTTATCAGCAGGAAGAGTAGTGATACTTTAGTCTCTTGCTTTTGTTTCATCCTTACTAATGTTATGTTAGTTCAGACTGCTCGTCAAGATATCAACCACATTGCCTCTGAGTTCATCGGCATCACTATTAGATAAAATCCACAGGTAGATTCCGAAGCTGCCAGTAAATCAACAACTGGCAGCTTTTCTTCCCAGTGAAACTGCAAATTCAACCCATTTAGTTCCGATTCCGAGAGTGTACACATACTTCAGCCAACTATCCGACAATGAATCACGATCAAACCATGTGCTAACAACACTTTTCGTACATACATTTTCAAACTTATTTTACTTTTGTTTACAATCATCATGCTTCCACAAACGCGCAAACGTCGTCAGTCTTTCAGCTTCCGCCATATCTTCTAACGATAACATTTTGTACAAGCGGTCCGCGACGCTGAACCGGGATTGGGCCGTTACAACCTGCCGAATATCTGGAATAAACTGATCACTATTCCCTCGTGGGTTGTTAACAGTCAGTAGAGAATAGGTAAGTCTGCTGACAAAATCCTTAGTACGAGGACGAAAGCTTCAGGTTATCGTTCTATATTTTTTGTGTATGTGATTTAAAAGTTATCATTATCAAAGATGACCTTACTAAGTAGATATTGACTGTAATCAGATGGTGTGTGACATGATTCTTACATTTTTTTTTCTTCTATAGAATACGTCTTGTGGATGCAACGGCACGGTGGGAAGAAATCCGCAACTTCATTGCAATATCAAATGTCTGGGAAATGCTTCAGAGTTCTGTGGAGGAACACTGGATGGTGGATACACATCCATAACGGTATTAAAAAACAATTGTGAGTTTCATTAGCCGTTTGTTTTCATTTGACGTGAGATCTTTCAAATGTAAATTAGACCGATTCGAAATGAGAGAAAGAGAGGCAGAATATTTTTACATATAACATATTCAAATTATCTGAATTATGTTTTATTAGGCACTTTGTAATTCCAGTGAGTAATAATTTGAATAAATAAATCCAACCAAATTCATAACTGAACAAAACTATCAAATGTTAAGTCAAAGATAAATAATTTTTATGTGAGGAAGATTATATTTCCCTCCACTTTACTTAGATAGCAATTACCAATTTCAAGAAATAGCAATTACCAATTTCAAGAAATAGCAATTACCAATTTCAAGAAATAGCAATTATGAATTTCAAAATTAACGGGAAATTGTCATTATGGAAGTTTCTAAGGTCAGAATATCTTTAACTCAAATTGAAGTAAACATGTTTACAGTAATAATGAACTGAAAGTTTAATCCACAATCATAGAGAAATATTATATAATTATGTATTATGTTGTTTATTAAATAAGTATCACTAGTCAGATACAGTTAACTTGACTTTGGATAAAGGTTAATTACAAAATTCAGATATACATATAAAAATAATCATTAAGAAAATCCAACAAACAGTACAAATTAAATACACACACACACACACACACACACACACAGACACACAAACACACACACACTTATATAGTTATGCGCATTTGTATATCATTTATGCTTATCGATTAAAAATCGATAGTGGGTTACAAACAAGCGGGACAGTGTGCGAATACTACAGGTACCCACATTATTTTCTATTATTAGGAGCTTATCAAATTTACTCGACATCCTTCATCCTTCAGATAATTTGAATAATGTTATGTGTATTATTTTTTCTGCCTCTGCCAGGATTGTTCTATTGTAACATTAACACCTATGCATACAAATATAGCTACATAATATTATCTTGGCCATGTTATCGGTGTCTGTGAATGTAATTTGTAGTGAAACAGAGATTTTGGCCCACTAATACCTAACGTTAAGGAGACTAGCATTAATGCTAGTTGTAAATAACTTTTGGAGGCTATTTCGACCCTAGTAGTAGAAAATTGTGGGCGCCTGTAGTATTCGCACACTGTCCCGCTTGTTTGTAACCCACTATCGATTTTTAAACGAAAAGCATAAAGGATATAAAAATGCGCATAACTACGTAATTTCATTCATCCATTTATAGTTTCTAACCTGATTATCGCTAGGGAGTCAATACCACTCTCAACGTATTCACGTGTCAAACTTAAACTAAATGGAATCTCTTCATGTAAACAAGCAGACAGACTGCTCACTGCCCTTTTCTGGTTTCGAAAATAATCCATTTCAGTATAAACTCTGTCGAATGTGTCCTATATTTGCAATGTCGAGTTTTAAATTGAACAAATAAAAGGGAGGAACTCTTTTACACATGTTCAAAGAGATGTAACTCCCAAATTTACGGATTTATTAAGATCATCAAAGACAGTGAGCTAAGTCACGTCACATAAGTTGCATAAAAACAATATACCCGCCCATTCAAATATGGCAACCTTCTTACTAGAGAAAATCCAGGGGATTTGAAACGCCAACAAATTGTCAATGTTTGGGACACCCTGACGACAAACATGTTAGAAATTATAAATTGACGATTTAAATGAAAACGTTTTTTTATGCCCTTGATGCAGTTCATTTTTTAAATCGGTAGGTGAGGGAAAAAGCAAACGTCAGTTTGCGAATACTATAGTAATAAGAATTTGCGACGGTGTGTGAATATAGAACGTTTGGCGATTATCTTTCACACTAGTCGTAGAAAACGTGCGTCGACTCAATCACATGGTTCATTATGACACGAATACGTGCACGTGGCTGAAACTGGATAGTAAAGATGTATGCGGACAGATGTGTATAAACACGTGTTGCATGGTCCATGCTTCGCGAAGCAGGAAAGGAATGGCGATATTGTCACAAAAGAAATGTAGGGATGATATCGGCCTTAACAATGACACTGAAATAGACACAGACTAATGTGAGGAAATAAATCTGAAAGGTTTTTTCCCTAGGTGCTGACGCTGAATTAGAGTTGGATTTTACAGATGAAAGGAACAGATGGCAAAAAGCTTAGACTCATGCATGTGGCCCAGCTCGAAAAGGCTACACCTGACCAGGGTTATCAAAGAGTGCATAAAAAAATTACATGTGCGAATGGTTCAGCTGGCAAGTCACAAGCTGCGTGTAACTAGAACTCAACATTTCAAAGCACCGCCCGTTTCAAGATTGAGCTAACTACCGTCGTCAAAGTGTATTATCATTGTGAAAAATACTGACAGTGGATCATTTGAGTCTCTAAGTCCTGAACCATACGATGACTACGTCAACCGGCCACGCTTGAATAGCCAGCACCTATGTGATCTCAAGTTCAATGACATCCAATTCAGAGCTAAAGTCCTAGATATCGGCAAGTTCGAACTCCTTAACCTGGAAATCGCGATCATCATATTTTGACTTTAATAACGGTCTTCACCGATTGCGCATTAGTAAGAAATTAAGATCACAGGTTGTGGTCGGCTTTCCATTATCTGAAATGGAAGGCAATGCAAACATACACTACTAACTCGGGATGTAAGATCTGGCCTAGCAGGTACACAACACAGCAAGTATGTAGGTATGTTGCAGGAAGCTTTCGGTACTTGCAAACCTTAACCCGGGTCAACCGGCTAGAGGCCAATGCAAATGACTGCGCGGGATAAGCAAGAAGGCGTCATGCAGAGCCGGGCTAAAGCATCACTCCTGCCAGTTGCGTGACCGGTTTATTCGTTTAAGGCTACCTCTGGAACAAAAGCAATATGAGTATGTCAGAAACAGCCGACCAGTTCCCTTGCGGTTTTCTGATATGTTATCGTCTGGGCCAATGGTGTAATCAGGCAAAGAGACGGTTGTGATATTTGGAGAGTCCTTGCTCCCATCTAAGCTATTCGTTCTCCCTCCGTGTCTTTGCAGAAGGCAAAGGGCTGCTAGGTCTGCGGCAACTCCATAGGGAAGGACTGTTTGCGGGACCAATGCCACATCAGATGCAATTACTGCTGCCCGTCACACAATGTGCGCAATATCCACTTGCGTATCATCCCACAGAAAACTAAGAAGCCAGTCTTAATCTACAACTTCTGCGGCTACGACAAACACAGCATCATGTAAGCAATCTGAAAGGCATCCGCGTCCGGCATCAATGCCATTTCCATCAACATGAAGAAATATGTAGCGCTCCACCAACGAAATCAGCAGTTTTTGACAACCTCCTGTTCCTTAACAGAATCCTTGAGAAAATGGTAGCTAACGTCCCAAAAAAAGCTTTTCACATCACGAGCCCTTATACAGCGTACGAATTCAGCCTAGTAAACACCTCAGGCGTATACCCCTAGGAGGGTATAAAGTGCTAGAAGCGTTTCGTGGATACGCACCTCCCCGAATAGATGCATTTTATGGCCAGATCAGTCACGCTGACATCGATGTAAGCAACCACGAGCAATCTCTATTGGTTTGGAAGGAGTTCCCTTATCAAAACCCGAAAGAATACCACCAGTTTACCTTCCAACAGTATATCTCTTGCTTAAGGAAAGTGTTTTAGGTCTTACGCGTCATCTCTATGACAAACTACGGCCTTGACCCCACCCACTTCTATCGCTCTCTCTGGTTGAGATTGGTCGCCAGGAAGACAAGTGCGCAACTCGAGCTGCTCACTGTTATTGGGATGCTTAGCGGGTAGAAGTGGTACCGTGCATATCATCTTCGAGATGCATTCACCGGCTAGTTAAAGCTTATTCCAAATCTTCTGACATGAAGCGCGACGTGGTCCACTACCTTTTTTCTCATCCGTTGCTAAAACCGGAATGCACTTCTCTAATGTCCATCTGTCATTGCATTTTCAGAAGAAAGGGTGGACATTGCCAAACAATCAGACCATCACCAGCCTGTCAAGGCAAAGAACACGCGTAGGCAGGACTGCTTTAAAGCCATGAGGATAGCCCGAGGGTGAGGATGACACGCTAGGGTGCCAGGTAGTCTTCCCAGCATATATAACGTGTAAATCCTCTGACAGAATTCTCGTCAGGGTCTATTTGACAGAGGTCTGCCAGATCAACACCGTGAATTTGATCCTGGACCGCTATAATAATGACTTTTACTATAACCACGCAAAGGCGCAAAAGGTCAACATTCCCCAGCAACCCACACGGCGATCAACATAGCAAACGTGCAATATGGACGCGGATTGTAGGCTCCTATCGGTCTATATGGGTGTGGGTTTGGCGGCATGATTCGGGTTAATGTAGATGAAAATCCCATTTGCCGTCTCACCCGCAAGGGCCATGACTGCACAATGTCAAAGGCATCAAGACGTTTGCAATCAATGAAGGGATGATTGATCTCGCAACCGTCGATAGCAAACAGACGTGTGAAAAAAGCGAACTATCTTTGTTTACGGTCAAACCCACACAGGTCAAATCCGAGAATGATGCCGTACACGAGGGTCACCAAGAAATCGACTGGGTGAGCGACGAAATAATCTCGAATTTTACCATGAATCAAGGCGTACGCTATTCCTTTAATAGAGTCACCTCGTGGTCGCCATACACATGATAGCCTCGTTCCTAGACGTGAAAAGATCCGCCTACGACATGGGGAACAGCCTGAAAATTTCGATGGATCCTTGTCCCCTGCAAGCTCAAAAAGAAATCGGCGGCACTCGAAGAATGGTCGGGTTTCCAAGCTGCAGCTCGTCTTTGGCGACCTTTACGTGCGTTACTCTGTCATATGGAGATTTGTCAATGTCAAGCTACTCTAGTCGGCCGCTATTCCAATGTGCGATGTCGATTTATCTTCTGTGGCTGTGATCCTGAGGGATATGGTCAAGGAAGACGGAATCTTATCCCTGTTGACCCTTCTTGGTACGGTCAAAACGGTCACCCAGGAATCTGCCCAAGAGACACTCTATCACAACTTCGGCAGCAACGGTCAGAAAAAATAGACAAGGACCTTCCCCTAATGCTGCGGTGAGGACTATATTCAACTTTAACCTGTTCGGGTAACGCACACCTTGAAGCACTTCATTGGAATCTACATGCGCAATAGGCTGGTCAGCTGCAGCACCTTACCAAACCGTGGTATGCTTTGGATGGCTTTGACTCTTACGGCCTCTACCCCGCCACCCGAGATAGTCAAGGACTTCCCCATACGCGCACGCTGATTTGCACCACGCTCCCTTTTTAGATAAAGGCTAGCTAGTCGATTTGCGACCACAAGTCTGCCAAGGCCCGCAGCTTTCTCTGATACGCCGTCAATTGGAAATATGCGGTCTTGCGGCATGCGTGCAATGTCTGTAGCCATCTTTAGATGCTCGCAGAAAAACGCGTCCCCTCCCTCCTGGGCATCCTGACTGATCTCTCATAATACATTAAAAAGACAGACCTCACAGAGTGTATCAGCAACGTCGGCGACGTAGACCCGAATAACCCGGTTGCTTTCGCCGACGCCCTCAAGAACGTAAAATTATCTGGCTTGACCGTCTATTCGCTGATACCTAACCCGGTAAACCAGGAGCAGCCATTCATCATGAGTATTTTTAAGCCGAAGACACGCTGAGCTACTGCGACAAGCCCATGGGGCGAAGTCTGAGGAGGCTGACCGTCGTTACCTTGCAAAGTGACCAATCTCGGTTGTCTGACGTCACAAACTGATACGTTCATCGCCGAGACGACAGAAAGGAGTATGTCGTCGACCAAGACGCTCACGCAAGGAAGAAAGGTAATCAGGGATGACGATGCAGCCCTGAAAAGATACGTCGACAAGGCGCTTTTGACCGTAGTAGAAGGTGTGAACCCATCAGAAGTGTCCCAGTATGCAAGCAGGGACTACCTGGCATTTTTTGTACCTCAAGGCGCATAATGTGACCCAATTGAGTACTTAATAGGTCCTTCCGCTACTGCGACAACTGCGTCAGTTTTGACCGACGAGATGCAACGCACAATGTTGGTGTGGTCGTCGGCAACAATGAGGACACTAATCCTTCAGCGGCGACATCAGCGAGAGTAACCTTCCACGAGTACGGCGTTTTGGCCGTGGGTGACTTTTCTCATTAGCTTGAATGTGTGTCTGATGGTTAAAGAAGATAGATGTGGCCAGGTGGCCGCCATCGAAAACGAGGGCTTCGCAACCAGCTATGGTTCCATTTTATTCGTAATCCAGGACCTTAACGCCGAAATGCAGGTAACAAGGGCATTAGCCGCTTTATTCATTTTCGCCACACAAAGATAACCGCCCAGGCGAAAATATGGCAGAGCGGCTAAGTAACCCTTTTGAAGACGATTGTGCAGAACTAATATAATAAATGCCCGACATCGACAATAAGTAGAAGTTGGTGGTACTAGAATGCCTTCGCCAGCACAGTTTCAGGTTGTTCACGTTCATGTTATAGTGAAACGATGTCGCGAGCCTGATAAACATAGAACTCGAGTACCCTCAATCTTGCAACGACAAGTCGAGGACCATGCTTTCGCTTCATCAAAACATTCCTCTTGTGGGGCGGCCGTGGTGCAATTGTAGCAATAACGACATAGCTGAGCTTTTCATAACATTCATCAGCCAAAAACACACCAATCGCTAAGATTTCGGGTAGACGGTCCGTTTGCTTTATTACTTGGCGAAATATCCTTCTATCGTTTCAACAACTGTTTTACAGCGGGGACTGTAAAGATCAAGGAAAGCCCAGCATCCACCTTATCATTGTTATTGTCGCCTTGGCTTGCCAGGCTGATAAGCTAGAGGTGCTGAACAGCGGGATCACCATAACAGTTAGCTTCGCTATAAAATTAAAGTTCCACCTCGTCCTGCTCATCAAGAAGCAATGACTCTGTACATGCAGGTCGGACGCCTGCAGGACTTCCACTTGAAGGGAATATCAGAGATGGAAGGTGCCATATGCGTGGTACTTGAACGACGACGGAACCTCTCAAAAAAGTACTTTCGTCCTGTCAGCGTGAACGACAGTGTTGATGGAGCACTGACTGTGGATTGGAGGGAGGGCAGGAGCCGTCCAGTTGTTCACCATGTGCGTCGCCCAAATCGCGATCAGCCTCGAAATGATGTTAATAGACTACAGCCTGCAATCCATCGGTAACGCTGAGAGATGGGGACGGCGAGCAAAAAAAAAAAAAAAGAAAAAAAAAAACATGATGAAATCTGCACACGGGCTAAGGCCAAGCTCAAAATTATCCTGAACCAACCTTAGCAAGAACGATTGATCAACAGCAATTCCATCACGCCTGACCGTGTTAGGATACGAAATTGTGAAGCCCTCAATTATCAGGCTTCTTGAATATTTTCTTTAACGCGCCGAAATAATAATGTATTGAATACGTCGATGTGATATTGGACTCATACGACCCAAGGCAGATGAAACGCACTAACCAATGCATGTATATTTGGATGCAGATAACAGAGTTGAGGCATTCTGCCCACCACACCGTTATGGCTCATATTCAGTGCCGGATTACCAAATAGGCAGAGTAGGCACCGGCCTATGGGCCCCACGCCTTTTAGCGGCTCGGCGACAAAAAATATTTAATAATTTTTGTTTAATAACATAAAATTTCGATTTGTTTATTAACTTTAATAACTGTTAATCTTTGTTTTGTGTAATAAAATTGGTTTATTAAAATTGCTGGTTGGTAAAATTAAAAACGTATTAGGAGATAATTTGCGAGGGGGGCCCCAAGATTTTGACTGCCTATGGGCCTCCACGGAGTTTAATCCGGCACTGCCGACATTGATACCCTTTGCCAAACATTTTTATTGGCTCGTATACAAAACAGTATTCCCAAATCGAAGTAGTCACCGCAACAACTGCGTTAACGCTAGTCACCAAATGTGTTGTACGACTCTAGTCGAAGTTCGACTTGTGGTGAAGCTAGTCACCAAACGTGTTGTA
The DNA here is from genome assembly GCA_028554795.2 of Sinohyriopsis cumingii. Lineage (NCBI taxonomy): Eukaryota > Metazoa > Mollusca > Bivalvia > Unionida > Unionidae > Sinohyriopsis > Sinohyriopsis cumingii. The sequence continues at coordinate 23,686,524 of CM068834.1, forward strand.
CGATTTGAACATCTACTGCCCTATTACTGATGTAAATGTATGCAGTCAACAAGCAATGTGACTTTGCTTCTGTTCGAAGTTCTGTCATATTCTAGATGAGTATATATATATATATATATATATATATATATATATATATATATATATATATATATATATATATATAATGTAAGCGTGTATCCATTGACAACTATAGTTAGACATTACCTTCATGTTTGTTCGAACTTACAATTATATAAGTGTGGTGACATATACATTTAAAACATTTATTATCAAATCTACTATTTCTAAGTTGGGTACGGCGGAGTAAAATTATTAATTGATATTTATTATTAGTGGATGTTGCTGCATTCAACCCAGAAACGATTGAAGAAAAAGCATGGACATTACAAACTGGAGATCAGGTTGGTTATTTTGTTACTTCTTATCGCTTAAACGCTACAATCCATATTTGTTCTGTTCTGTTCGAATTTCTGACTCGCCACCTGATGAGCTGCGTTAGCTGATATGGTGTCTCTGTGCAAGACATCTTTAGATAGTTACCTGGGCACGATATAACCTTTGCGCGTTGCTGCGCCATAAAACACGAAATTGAAAATCAAACCAAATCCATAGCATTTTCTTGTATATTATTCTATTCAAATCCATTTCATTCTGTTCAATTACATTATGTTTTAGTATTGCAGCACCTTTTCTTTTTGTATAAATATTGTTCTATTCTGCCTGAGATCATATGAATCGCGTGACAACTAACGAACCTTCGAGTGCAATTTATTGTCGCAAACTTCACAGCGAAAATATTTTACAGCTACGAATTCTATTGTGGAAACAAGGTGTAGCTTTGTTACACGTGATCTTTTTTATGAGTAAAAGAAGTCAAATTCAGTTAGAAAAGAAAACTATTCGTACTTCAAATACAAAGTCTCAGCGGACAAAATAATATGTGGTATGCTAAATTTCTTGCTCCAGACAGTAAAATGATTATTTTGGCGCCATTTTTAAGTCATATACAACCTCTCATACAATATGCAACCTGTAGTTTCTTCATATATTCCTCTTCCTCTTATTATTCTTCCTCTTCCTATTTTCAGCCTCTGTTGTTATAAAAGAAATATTTTCTTACTGATTTTACTCGATTATAAAAATAACGAAGTAAGGACAAGATTATTTAGACATGGTATGTTCGACTTCAAAAAGTTCCTTTAAGACTTCTGGCCCATTACTGAAATGAATTTGACAAAGGATGTCTTAAAACGGTACAGTTAGTCGTGGCAAATTACTGAAACGATCTTATATAACATTCATTCATTGCCTTGCCCTGCATCTGGCGTGCACCTTTGTCATCCTTTATTTTTTTATTCTTCTTCTTCTAACAATCAGCTGAAGCACTTTTTACCAAATTTTTACAGAAAGTATTAAAGCGTCCCTGCTTATAGTTTTTAAATTAGGGCCACATTTAAAAAAATAAAGAAAGAACAAAAGAAATAAAAAAGGATAAATAAACACACAGATAAGAAACATTACTCTTCTTTTAATCTTCAAATACTTCTCATCCCATAGCCATTAAAAAGAACGCCACTTAGCAGATCTTGAATGAATTAAGAAAGGACCATGACATTGTTCAAACGATCCGCCAATAGTTATTGCCGCGATTATTAAATATAGTACTGTCAATTGTACATTATACTTCATCCCATGTATAGTAGTTCAATGTGTAGGTTCTAGAAGGAGATGGTTGAATCGGGAGATTCGTGACCAACGGGTCTCAAAGACTTGTATCTTGGCCAATGTATGCCATCTTGAACTAAACTATGCAAAAACCATTATTTTCTTAGTGGATTTACCATTACCGTGACTTTTGACCTTCTGACCCCTGAATCTAGAGGTTCATGTAGTCTTTACATGCAAACCAGACACAATGTTGAGTAACGAAACACACTCTAGAATAAACTTAATTCTTCGAAATCCATTTTTATTTTAACCACAATGACCTGGACCTTTTGACTCCCTAAAAAAGTTCATGACTTACGTGGAAGCACAGACAAACTTCTCAAGGTACGTGGTTAGAATTATGCAAAATCATCTTTATTTTTTTTAGTCATATTAGCTAGACAGATTATTAACAATTTAAAAACAAAGGCATGGTCGAATTAAGGCTTGTCAAGTTTATACAAGCTATACCGATTAACATATAAATATTTCTGCCTTTACTATAATTAAACTTCTTCTCAAAATCTGCTCACAACTTTAGATCAAATGTGATAGAAACCATCAAAGTAAACCAAAATGTCTCGCTAATTTAGAAAAAGGTACAGTTTGCAACGATTCCGTTCCGCGTTTTCATAATGAGTCGGTTTCGTATATTGAATGCCCTTTTCGACAAAATAACCCTTATTTCCAATTGAGGCAAAATTATCAAAACGTAAATTATTTCAATATCTCGGCTATCATTATAGGAAAAATAATATTTTTTTATATTATCAATTTCCAGTTCATATTAATAAAAAGAAAATTTTTAGGATACAATTTCGCATACAGATGTTCATTTTGCTCCATTTTGTAAAAAGAAACTCCATTACGCATTTATGACCGACCGCAAATACAAAGAAAAAAAAATATGGTCAACCAGTTGAGGTCTAGAGGATGGGCAAATCAATTTGCCAAATCTGGATTTATAGCAAGTCTATATGGAACAGTATTTGATGTTAATGAAAATAGTTGCGGGTGTTAATAAGTTAACTGTTCCATTTCTAAAGCAGGAATATCTACTGAAGAAGCATGTGGCCCCACCAACAAAAAAAGAAACGATTGGGTAAAAGCAATGATGGAACAATTCAGTTAAATAGGAAACATGGCTATTTTTTTCAAACTGTAGCAACTATTTCAAACACCGATCTCCACTTTCTAGCCAATGTAAACAATTGGTCTGCTGGCACCAAAAAGGATATCGGAAAGATGAATGATCTCAGCCAGATTTGGGCCTCTTGTTTTCACTGTATGTATAATTGTTTGATTTACTACGCGGTTTAGACCGCAACATTTACTTAATTAAAGTTTATTACGCTTTTTCATATTTATTGTTCCAGTTTGATTTGGAGCGTCCTTTCTATTTTCGGAACGGTTCCATCACAGTTCCTGAGAATGTAACTGTTGGGTCCAATTTAGCTTTGGAAATGTCCTACAAACTAGTGGCATGTAATGATTCCAAGGAGGACTTCCATATCAAGACCATCGTAAGTCATCCTCAATTTAAAGTTCTTTATAAAAAGTGTACAGAAATCATAGTGCGGCCAATTTCATTAAATGATTTAGTGATTGGTTTTCCATACATACTCTCCTTGTATATCTGGACATTAAGATTTTATATCACATTTTAATTCAATAGCAATAACATGACGGTCACAAATATGGAAACTATGTTTCCTAATCAGCTAGTAATTGCTCTGTTAATTATCGATTGTAACTTTTGGTATCTTGGTTCCCTTGTCAAATTCCGTGACTTTATGACGCAGTCTGTCCGTCGGTTTTTTTTTCTGCAGCGTAACATCTCGTTCTAGACACATATTCTAGCCAAACCTTATGAATGGCTTGCACGTTGGATAAGAACGAAACGCGTACATTTTGGATAAGATGGGAAAGGCAAATGCCACAATGACACAAAGAAACTTGGTTTCTGCACTATAATTTAGGTGTATAACACACGTCCTGACAATTACGCCTTTTGTTTCCTTTGTTTAAAAAAGATACTAAAAATGCAATCAAGATCTTGAGAATTCTCTCTCTCAGTGAGAAAGGAAAGAAAATCTCTCTATCGAGTTAAAATACCAGATCAATTTAGTTTTGAAAATGTAAATCCGTAAACGTATCGGATTTTATACGAGTACGCTGTGAACAGTAACTTTATTTTGCACACCCAACGGCGGCAAATATTAGTAAGCGCATATCTGTTCACAGGTTAATTGTCCTTAAATATTATATTTACCTGAAAATCCTCAATCAATTAATTTAACTTGATAGTGTTATCGCAAAGTTAACATCGTAAACAGCTCCTTGGTTTGTTTTATTAAAAATTCACTGTGACCTATCTTTTAAATACATTGTTTGTATTAATTTCTGACTACACCTGTTTATCAGGAACCCGAACACTATGAACACTTCCCCCAGTTGCCTTATTTTCTTCTATCCGGTTTGACTATGCCTTTATTGCAGAATATAACAAACAATGGTTCCACAACGCATTTTCATTTTCGAGAGACAATTGGAATTGTTTGCCTCAAACTGAAGCTGGAAGGTACATCAGGGATTGTCAATTACAACATTACAGTGAAGGCTTCGTACATCAAAGGTAGGAATGCTTGTTGCTCGTGCGTGAGTTTTCAAAACTGAGGACTGCAATGTAGTATAAATGGACAAGGGAGGTTTAAAGTGCGTTTGTACCCGAAGAGGTCAGTTGTTTTCATTGTCATTTGTTTATCATGTTTTTTGTTCTATATCAGTCACGAGTAGTATCTCTGTTACTTGTATTTTGACGTTTAAACAAAACAGTTACAGGAGCGGTTGGAATATATACAAAACGAGAGAGGAAATAAATGCTCTAAGAATAGACTCGGACTACATTAGTGGGTTACTGACCAATAATTAATAAATGTGCTCTGAGTCAGATCAGACCAACTTATGTACTGTAAATTTGGTCAAATTCGTATATTTGCATGCCACACATATTTCAGCTTTACTCATGGTTTGATTTTCGTAGTCAAACAAGATATGTGACACTGTTCGAAGTGTGTAGTGTTGATGTTCCACGGAATGCATTTATTGGACCAAGAACTGTTGAGATGCTACATCTTCCTAGTTATACGAATCTTTCAATGCAGTTAAACATATTTGTAATAAAAGATAATTTGTATCTGAAAATACGTCTGAAATTTATAAATCATTGATAGATTCAATTTTAATATATTTTTTATCAAAATGAATTTCCATGTAAAATTACATTTTCATGCAAATTTTAGAAATGAAACAAAAAATTATCAACAACAGAGTTGACCAATCAATGATATCTAAAAGAAATGGTATCTTGGGCATACACTACTTATGGGCATTACTTAATACATTTTATCCAGGGGTAAAGATGCAAGACAGCAAATATTAATGTTCAAATGTATAAAGGTATTCACACAAAAGAAGGAAAGACATCTGTATCCGGTATTCAGTCAGCTATTCGAGTAAATAAAAGAGCGTTCAAATGTTCCATTTTGATATGACCAGTACCGTGTGTTATGGCTAAAATAAATTGCATTCAATGTAAATAACCACAAAATGCGACAATGTAACATAAATTAATACAGCCCCAGATAGACTTACCATACTAAACAGTGACGCCTATCTCTCTCGTGACGACCTAAACCATGTCTTTGAAGCGCTAAATATCAATGTGGTAGTATTAACTCATACTGGTAAATTATGGCGGATACATTGGACATGTCGTAACGAGACCATTGTATTACCGCCTGACTGCCGGGGGTGGGGGTGGGCTTTCAAGCTAATCCAACTATTCCACCTTGTTCCAAATACCAGGCTAGAACTAAAAGATGTAATATTTTTACTTAGTTTTATATATTAGTAAACTGTACGTACGTTAAGTTAAACTTTCAAGATATAAAGATTTCATAATAAGGGTGCAAGCATAGGAGAAACATTAAACTTGAATAATGACACTCAAATATTAGAGGCAATGAACATATATTAAAGTGACTATTCAACCCAGAAATATATGAGGTTGCTAGAAGTAATAAGATACACTATGTATCATAAATTTTAAGACACTGTGCGGAAGGTGAGTTTTGGTTATATGTCCAACAATTAGTACATAAGGTCTACAGGGAAGATAAGTGACAATGTAGATATTAAGTTAAAAGATGTTACTATACATTAGCTAATTCAATATAGAAATAACACTTTTTAAAATTTCAAGTGCATAATGCCAATTACGTGTCTCACAGATATATTAAAGGTACAAATATATACTAAATGATCAAATATATTTGACATTTCGATCACCAATATTTGAAAACAAGGATGAACACTTGCATATATAGGACATGTACCATGTACTTCTGTTATATATATTTGATTTAATTATATCTGATCTCATATATATATATATATATATATATATATATATATATATATATATATATATATATATATATATATATATATATATATATATATATATATATATATAAATTTAATTGATTTTTTTCAGCATTAGAAAATTTTCATTACATGCTAGTGTAATGTAAATTAATTCACTAGAGATGATATCTTATTCAGAAACTCGTTTGACCTTGACTGTTCGTTCTGTAAACACCAGGTGTTGACCTAGATCCTGACCTTGATTCAAAATTTGTTGTTGTTGTTGTTGTGGAGTTTAACGCCATTTTTCAGCACACGATAGGCTATACATGGCGGCCAGTATTAGTGGTGGAGGAAGAACCCGGGAAAACTCCGGAAAGAACCACCGACCCACGAGAAGCTACTGGCAAGCTTTCTCACATACTCACATTAGCCGAATCCGAGAATCGAACCCACGCAGACAGAGGTGAGATGGCAGTGATCCGTAACGTAGAGCGTTTTAGACTACTCGGCCACTCAAGGTCCCCAAAATTAGTAGCAGCCACGCAGATAAGTTCTATTTTTATTTTCAAATGTTTGGTTGTTGTCGAGGTCATTATGGGATTACGTGTTTAAGATGTAAACAATTTTTTAACAAATTTTTATTTCTTGGAGTAAAATGATTGGTTATCGTCAGGCCCACACTAGGTGTACGTGATCATTAACAAGTAAATAATTTCGATGAGGTTCTGGAACATGATCACGTAACCTCCTTTTTGCGTTTTAGAATACGATATAACCTTTGTTTGGGAGAGATATTCTCATTAGTTGGGCTTTTTCTTTAGACTGGATGGTGTATGTTGTGCTGTTTGGAAATATTTCAAATTACTTGGATTCGAAAGGATTTTTAAAAAATCTTTGAAAATACGCGTGCTCATATGAAATTGTTGAACAAAGACAGCTCTTATAAAAATTTATTCTGATTTCCAGTAGAGGTTACAGCATACGTCATCGTCTTCCATCTAGGATTCTTCGTAGGGACTCGAACTTGAAATCAGTAGAACATTTTATTATTAGGACTACTAAAATTTTATTCGTGGGTTATTGTTTGGATTATTTATGGATTTGATTCTTAAAACCGTAAGTTTCTAAAACAATTCTTTATTTTTTTACAGAATTTTTCCAGGGAAATAAATTATCATATTTTTCAAAGCTTGTTGTTTTCATTCTTTCTTGTGTTACTATTTATTCTAGCTTAAACACGTGACATAAGACTTTGTAAGATCAATTGCATAAGCATAATTTGAACGATCTGTTGTATTTTTAAGGGTGTCAATTAACAATTATTAAGTAGAATGATTAATTTAAATGTGATATCAGCTATTACTGCAATGCAAAAATTAATTAAAATATATTGCCGTACCTAAGCAAATTCATGATGGAAAGAGTATTTTTGGATATTTCAAGTGCATAGGGCCAAATATGTACCGAACAGATTATCTATAGGTACAGTTAGATCCAAAATGAAGTACTAAATGTAAAATTCCGATTTCCAGATATTCCAAAAAATATGTAAATTTGCTGGTTTGGTACATCTAGCCATCTTAACATTAGTTTTCCAAAGTTAATTCAAATGATCTGTTCAATATTTCTGGAGTCAATTTTATAGTGTTAGTTATTAATTATTGTTAAATATTGCTCAAAGCAAAATAGTTCATTATTATGGGATATCATCTTATACGCCAATGCCGCACTATGTGAATCAATGTCTTCACCAAAATTAACAATAAAAAGGAATGCACTCTTTGTTAGACTTCATTTTGCTACTATCATATATCGAAAGCTAAATAGATCTAGGGAAATTCCATTAGGTCACTCTGACCTATATTTTGACATTTTTCATCCTTTTGCACTTTTAAAATGGTTTAGTAGACAACCCGGTATGCCCTACAAAGAGTTTTCATTTCCATCCTCTCATTAAGTACCATATAATTATAGTTATAAAAGAATTATTGAAAGTCATAAAAGCAGAAATGGTTTACTCACATAATCACCCCCCATTATAATAAAAAAATATAAGTTAACTGTTTGAACCCATGCTAATTAGTGTATTATAAAGGCACAGTGCCATCTAGAAAGATGTGGCCAGTGTTTTCAATAAAGGCCTAATCCTGACATTTAAAGATTTTTTCTCTGACAGCATTTGAATATTATCCACAATTTTGAACGTGAATAAGCTGTGTTGTGTGGCAATGCATACATGATCATAATAACTTGCATCAGTTCCATACAGACTATACATATGAATATATTTAAACAGTTTAAAAGTTTACAAATCTTTAAAAAATTTTTAACTATTCACATTTTTTAATTTTATTAGTTCTATTTTGAATGTCAATATACAAAAATCTTTCAAAATTGAATGTGTTTACCTGCAATAATCAACCTGGGATTTCAGTTGCAATTGCATTCAATAGGCTGACAGGACTCAGATCTCAGTTATATATCCTATATAGTTAATATATTTGTTTCTCAGTTCTGAACTGTCCAGTGTGTCCAAATCCTAATAAATAATATGTCAGTCTAAAGTATCCACTAAGATGAACCGTAAAGTTTTGTCATGGGTTATCCACCGTCTTTTGGAGAGACGCGACTGTAACGTAACGGTGTACAATAAGTCACAGACTTCATTTCCAGACAGCAATACTGCAACATTCCCAATTGTGCACTATCGCCAAATGCACACACACAACCTCACCATAATGTTCGTATTCCAAAAAGTAAAACATTTTCATTAAATCAAGAATGACTAAATCTAAATCATGTCTCACTAGTAAAGGAGAGATAAATGTTGTGCAAAGAGACTGGGACTATATTCGTGGGTACTGACCAGGAAGTAATAATTCTGAACTGTCCAAATGTGCCTTATTCTGTTTTTGATAGCAAGACATCAGATTAAATGAAACCTGCCCGGTGGAAACTAATTACTTTCTAACCAATGGTTAGTACAATCGCATGCATTTAATGCTCTGATATTATTCTAGGATTATCTTAGCGAATTAATTACCGCAGATTGTTATATTGCGTCGAATAGTACACTGTGTTCAATCATAGAAGCTAGGAATGATTTACGATTTAATGCCTTGCGAATTTTGCCATTCCTTTCTCAACCAACTTAAACACTACTAATGAGGGACTTCTCCAAACAATACTCAATCGAAAGGATTCATTAAGCACACGATATGAAGATTTACAGGGACAAAATCTAGTCTTGGTCATAACCAACAGAAAAACACCCCTATAACCAAATAATGTACACTTCCTTGCGTATTAATAATGCATAACGGCATGCGCACACTGAAACACTATGCTGCTTATCAAATGTTGTTCTTAAGAAAAGAGAGTATGTGCGTTATGACTGGCAGGACTATACAACATTAGCCCTAGATTACCAAGTAACCAGTTCGTGTAACTGCGATAGTTTCTTCCTTTATTTGGTAAGTTTGAATATATGGGTCGATTCTTTTGTCCTATGCCACCAAGTAAACATGTAGAGTGCCGCCATTTTGTCTTAAGATGGCAGAGTAGCCTGCTTGAACCGCTATATGCATTCTCAAAAGAGTTTCATTTATTTTTCTCTCGGTGGAAACATTGTTAATGAGCATTGAGCGCGACATTCCATTATTTAAAGAAGAGCGAAATACATTACCGTAGGCAGAAGATTTGTAGCTGGCCATTTCAATGGTTGATTGTACATTGTGTATTTCTTCATGAACGTCATTCCTTTACTACCCTTGTTTTGTGTGAGATATGAAGATTTGTTCACCCAATGCGAATAATATCCTACTAGAGTGAAGCTTGAGCGGAACATGACTTGTCGCGGTTGACGAAACTTTCGTATCCTCCTACAAGGGCAAGGAGTTATTGTATATACTGAATCGTACTTGATAGGGAAACAAGTATTCGAAGGGTACACGACTGCGCGTGGGAGACACAATCGAGTATTGAGGTTACCATGTGTATTTCCTGACACGTGGCAGTCTGTGAGCCAATCGTTGACACTTTTATTTTTATGATGACTTGTATGACTTAATTGTATTTTCTGGGCATATTCTCCTTTACCAGCTGTTTTTTTTTGTTGTTGTAGCTTTTTGTAATGATACTGATGATATATGATTCTAGGGCCAGCCTTGTTGACAGCTCCAATACTAGCGGTGCAGGCAGCTTGGGGTAAGTAGTCGTAATTTGTAAGTACTTTTGTCTTGAAGTAGAATTATATATTCTAATATTAGAATTATCGGCTCTCATTTTTTTCCATGAGACATTAAGTCACTTGCTTAGCATGTAGCAACTTGACTCACAGCTGACAATTGCGTCAGTAAAACTGTTTAGAATGATGATGCTATTTTGGGGTTTAACACCATTTTTGCGCATGATAGGTAATACACGGCGGCCAGTACAACTAGTGGAGCAAGAACTCAGGAAAACCATGATAATAATCGAAACAAGTTTATAAATGCAAAATTAAATTAGCTTACGTTAAATCTTTTTCTGTGATTTTCACGATGAACTGTTTTGAATATGATAATAATGTCACTCTACCACACGTTTGTTTCTTTTACTGCGGATCATATGTACAACAGTATAAGGGCGCTCACCAGTTATTATGTACTTTTGAGAGTGACGTATGTAAGGTGAAATTGTTTGCATTTGAAACATGCACAGTGGAGAGAATGTTGGCGTGCTTCTATGCTACTTTGATGTAATGTGGCTGACAATTCTTTGGATATTGTAATGTTGGCATGCTTCTATGCTATTTTGATGTAATGTGGCTGTCAGTTCTATGGACATTGTACTTATGGAAATTGTACATGATCTAAGCACACTGCTAACTAAAACAAATGCCCCCTTGTGATAAAAATATCAGCCGGAATTAGTATAAGATACACTATCTTTAGTACCTATTACAATAGGAAAAATGAATGTTGCCGAACTAGACAATACCAGCTTCAGAAAGAGCAGTGGATGAATTACCAAATATATCAAACGTAAAAAAAGGTATCGGCTTTTCTTTACAATTTACCACTGAAATCCAGGAGTGAAAATGACCAAGTGGAGCTAGCAGCTTTCTGAAAGGTGCACATCTGGAGTAAGGCCAAGCAGTATACTCTATAACCCATATTACACCCATCAATCATACACCAAAATAAAAGGAATAAAAGATTCGTTGAACAGTACCAGAGACATACAAGGTCTTTTTTAAATAGCCAGTATAACCAATGAGGAAACCCGGGGAAACTATTTAAAATTCTAACCCTATGCAAAATACGAAACTGTAGAGCGCCACCAGAAGTAGATTCATAGGAAGTGCATCAAAATGCATGGTCACGCTATCTTTTCGATAGAGTGTCACCTAATTATAAGCACGTGGGTTGTTGGCAGTGCCGGGTTACCCATAAAGCTCAATAAGCACGTGCTTATGGCACCAGCACAACAGGGGCATCAGAAAACATTCCAATTAAGTGTTGATGATAAAGATGAATGAATTATATATGACCATTTCGATCTGCATGTACGAGTATTTTGATTTGGAATGATGGCAACACTGGTATTTTCCCACCTGTTTAGCTTTTAACATTGTTTCTTGGAGAGTTTCCCATTTTGTAGGAGGGACGTGTACGATAATATTTTCAGCGTTTAGGGCCCTAGAAAGCATTCATCAAGTACTGGTTGTTAGCATGCCAAGAGGAGCACGAGACCTTGACCTTTAGTTACATGTTTAAGAAAAATAACTTATCATTCAAAACTAAAAAGAAGATTATCAGTCTGAATGGAGTATATTTCTGACAAAGTGAAGGTAAGTGCTTAAATGAATTAAAACCAATGACTCCAGAAAACTGTCTTTAAATCGAATTAAAAAAAATAAAAAAATAAAGTTCATTATGAAGACATTAAAATTTAATAAAAACTTTTGTATTTCGTTTGTTGCCAATCTACATATCAGATCGGTTACGATGACCTAGTAACTTCCTAAAACTCAAATTCAAAATAGCAAATACTATTTTTGGGAAAGATAAAAGTCCCATTTACTGGCATCAAAATTTAATGAATAAGTTTTGTCTTCCAATATTGGAAATATTAAGATTCACTTTGATTCTACAGCGTTGATAAAAAAAACCCCAGTAGATTGCGTCATTCTTCGAAGAAATTTGATTTATTGTAATTATCTGCGTTAAGGTCACTCAATCGATTGAAGAATGTTCTAAAATATAGTATATACTTTCTTGACGTCAGTAAGTATATTATTATTCCATATTTTCTAATTAGTTATTTCTCGAAGGAAGAGAACTAACAAGTGTTGAAAACTTTAGTGTCTGATTCATTTATTTATAGTTGCAATATATGTTGAAACTAAACCAGGCAAAGAGTAATTTGAAAGCAAGCTTAAAATCAGGAAAAGCATCCGATTATGATATTCTTTCTAAAGTAAAATTTGATCGTAACTTTACCATCGAAACAGATTTGCAAACCATTTAAGAAACTTGTTTGTTGTCATGTAAAAGGTTGTGTCCAAAATACGGATAGGTATGTAGTCTTCTGCTTTACGTAAGTAAAATTTTCGCTTTTCTTCTATATACAGCAAAACATGTCTTTAGCAACCATCTCTGGAAGGTACGAAAATGGCTTTTGAAGATAAGTGATTGTTTAACAGATGTTTGTTTCTAATATAACTTGGTTTACGGGATCTTAAAATAAACTGCTGTTGAAGATATGCGATTGATTAATACTGGTAACCTCTTAGGAAGGTACAACTGTATGTATGGTACCAAGTTTGCTTCAAAAATAAATTATGAAGTGAAACGTTTAAATTTTATTTATTTCACATTTGGCAAACAAGATCTGGTAACTGATAGTACATACTCTTAATGATGCAGATGATGGCGGAAAAGCCATTCCAATATTTGCTGCCCGACCACATCTTGTTACACCTGTAGAAACAATGGATTAACCCATAACTGTGGAGAGTCACCTTATTTGAAAATATTGGACACTAAGATGACATTTCCTTTCTGCAGAAATGTGTGATTGCGATTGCTGGATGTACCAACTACTATATGGAGACTCTCCTTACAAGAACATGACATATGCTGAAAAAGAACAAGCATTGCAGGATACGATTGTAAAGGTATGTATTAGAGTCGAAGGTATACTAATGTTGATACTAAAGCACCGAGATGACAATGCTAGCATTTATGCTTGTATTGAGGCTAGAATCTTGAAAGTGCTTGTGATTCTTTTTGCTTCCTTCTTTCTTTACTTTTGCGGAAGCCATATATTCTAAAACGTTACAGTGTCACGTTGACATCCGCATGCAACCTTTAGGAGTTCGAATTTCAAAACATGTAACTACTATTTAAATAAACTTGTCGGCCATATCTAAGACAAGCAAAGCAAATCACACAAAGAAACAATTTGCAATGAATTAAAAGTAAGTCCAAAAATGTGTTACAATCCAACAGGTTGCCAACACAACTTTTATAGACAATGAGAGAGAGAGAGAGAGAGAGAGAGAGAGAGAGAGAGAGAGAGAGAGAGAGAAGTGAAATTTCTTCTAGAAGTTATTTTTGGTGTACGATCGCGACATTGCATTACTACGTAGCACTTAAAAGTGTATCTGGCAATATATATATATATATATATATATATATATATATATATATATATATATATATATATATATATATCACATTATCATGTAGATCAAGAAGGTATTGGCAGTAAATAAATTGGAGTTGTCAGCAAATATTCGGAAGAAGACAAGTGCAGAAGACTCCAGAGTGTCAGCCGTACTTATTGGTTCCACGCTTGGCGTTGCTGTTCTCTGTTGCATCGCGGGATCGATCATTCTGTTTGACCTTCCAAAACTTCTCGAAGGATTTCGAGCTCTCGTCCACAATCTAACTGGACGTTAATGCCAAACCCTGCATGAATCGTCTTGATAATGCTCGAATGCTTCAGTGAAATTACTAACAAACCTGTGCTGAATATTAAAAGATTCTTGGTAGTTTTAGGAATTGGAGATGAGCTTTTTGGTTTGTAATAAAAAAATGCTCCACAGGAAAAAGATTTAGTTCGAAGATCGAATCGGAGATTTTACGGCATGGTGAAATTGAAAACTATATTACTAATTTCAATTTAAAATATTTTTCTTCTTATATATATATATATATATATATATATATATATATATATATATATATATATATATATATATATATATATATATATATATATATATATATATATATATATATATAAATATTGTGCGCTTAATATTTTTGTCCGTGAATGAGGGCAGGCGTTTTGCTTTCCCGACTTTTGACATGTTTTCTTTTTCTAAAATATTTTTTCTAAGCTTTAGTTCAATCCGTAACCTTAGATGGTTCTAGAAAGAAACTTTTTTACAATTTTGTGGAATGTTCAATTTGAATTTTTATTGTTCCAGACCAATCTATTGTGGCATAGGTCAAATGAAATATTTATATAAATTATTTGGTAAACAATTATTTATTCCTCTTTAATATAAATCTTTGAGAATCTATGCTCAAAGTGTATATTTGTTTTCCAATATAATTTGAGAGGAATTATTTATTTAAATTATTCGATGAATTACGTTGTGTTCATTAAGGTTTTGGACCAAAACACAACTCTGAGAATTTGAGTACTCATTCAAAACGTTCTGTATAATAGCAGTGTAGCACATCAAGACATTCAAAACCGTTAGAATTCAGTCCGATCATTCTATACACTTGGACTTTTGATATGACATTTAGGTTTATTTCGAATTATTTCACAATACTCTGCCTTTTAAATTTTTACATTGAATTTTAAGCAAATGTATTATTTGTTGAATTTTGCTTGTTCATCTCACTGCTTTTCAGTAACATGGTTCAAGGCATAGAGTCGTAATTATGTATCTTGTTTGCTGCTTGTTAATATGGTTCCATTAATTCATTACAGGAATCGAATGTTGAGTACTAATATAATTCAGATGTATCCAGTTTTATAAGGTGTACGAGATATTCAAATCCATATCCCTGGAAAGACCGTATACTGTAAATTTAATGAACGGTTAATCTCATTAGTTCAATTTTGCCTCGAGAATATAGGTATCTTCCCTGTGGACTTTTAACTAATAGGAGTTACTTCCCGTATGTCTAGATAGCAGATAATCGATACAGTCGATATGAAATTTAAAATTAAACGATTTTTGTAACTGAAAGACGGAGACGCAAAGACAGATATACAGTGAAAGTTACATAATTAGGTCATCAAAGAACCACAATTATCGTGTCTAATAGGTGTGAAAACCCCCCCAGAAATATCTACATTTAAATGAAACAGCGATAGCTTTTTGTAGTGACACTTGCGTGTGACACTTTTGAGCTGTTTCGTATCATTTTTCCGACATTTCCTTTTATACGACGATTATGTTTTTGGAACTATTTGCATTAGATTTATTAGTCCTAAGTATTTTAGCTATAATATACCTATCATGTCAATCTAGAAAGTTTAAGAACATTTTAATATAGAACGTCGTGTTCGTGCATCACTTTTGTCTGGACAGTTTACCTGTTGCTTGCACAGGAATCAGTGAAAATGTTTTGTCTGCTTACGAACATGTCACCTTTGTTTCTTAGCCGTGGATGGTTCCAAAATTACAATGATGTACATCCAGATCTACAATCTTGTACTCAATAATGATATATTTATCTAACACTTTTATGTCCATCCGTGGGTGCATAGGTGAGTTCATATATAGTCTATCCGTGGGTGCATGTGTGAGTGCAGCTATAGTCCATCCGTTGCTGCATGTGTGCGTACATACATAGTCCATCCGGAGGTGCATATGTGAGTGCGTGTATGGTCCATCCGTAGGTACACATGTGTATGCATGCATAGTCCATCCTGGGTGCATATGTGCGTGCATGCATAATCCATCCGGAGGTGCAAATGTGCATGCATATCCCATCAACATTGATCCGAAGTCTTCAGAAGAGCACACAGATCTCTCCACCTGGGCGAGTCTTCTCCATACTGAAGCTACTAACCTTGTACGGAAGAGATTTGCAGAGGAAGTGAACAAGCGCGAGCAGTGGAAATCTTATAACTGTAACACGTGCTTTATTGATCAAGCATGCCCGAGCAACATCTCCTGTCAAGTATGCCACATTCAGCTCAGAGCACAAATTTGTCTGATCAGTCAGTCATTCAGGTACTCACAGAAATCTAACTACTTAGTGATGTCATGGTCAGCTTCGAACTCCAAGGACAAACAATAAATATAAGTTACCTGACAGGTGGAAAGAAAAAACTTATTTATGTTCTATCGTGTGCTGAGACGGGGATTAAAACTTTACTAAAAACGTAACCCATAATTTAGTTTTGCATTAGAGTAGAGTGATAATTGCGGCATAATCATTATAGGAGAGTGTTCAGTTCACGGACAATTCAAATTCAAATGACTACTTCGGAATTGGGTGCTAATTTACAGGCATAAGAAAAGTCTTTAAATCATAAATCATTCAATTTTACTTTTCATAAAGGTCGTTAAAGCACAAAGCATTCAATTATACTTTTACATATAAATCATGGACATGTTTGGAAAAGGATATGATTAGCGTTCTATATTCACTTCTTAGGTGAGGGTCACTCAGGTGGGTTAATGTTAAATTACCTGATTTTTTGCCCACCTGCACAGGTGTAAATATAATGATGGCATATATACACATATGCAAACGATTAAAGAAGAAAACGGTATGAAATGTGTATTATGTCCATTACATTATGTATGTCTGTCTGTCTGTCTGTCTGTATGTATATATGTATGTATGGATGTATGTATGTATGTACGTATGTATGTAGTTACCACTGTATGGTCTTAAACTAAGTACAGAAAAAGCAAAGCCAACAAGTCAGGTAAATTTCATCCATTATTTTTTTTCCTATAATTCGAAGTGAAAAGTAGAAGGAGCTTGCAGTATTGTGAATTAAATATAAATATATTCCTATCCTCTCTACGTAGATAGTGACCAATTGACCAGACCCAAAACGAAAGATAGCTCCTCCGACCAATCAAATTGTCACACACTTTAACTGTACCCTGTTAAAAGTTATTCGACAAACATTGAGACATTATCTGTATTAGATTTTCGTTCTAATGGCTAATCCGAGAATTGTATATCTTATAAAGCAATCCTTCTCCAACATTAGAAAGCAAGATGGTTTCGAAAACGTGGATTTGTATAGTCCGTTCAATTCTAAGTTGGATATGATAAGGATTCCAATAGAATACAATGACTATGAAAGCGCCGAGGACAAAACTTGCGGAAGTTTATTTGACTGTTTATCCTCTTTTAATCCCAAAATATATTAAAGCATGTGAGTTTGATTTGTTCTTTTAAACTTTAAGAGATCCAACTAAAATGTGTGCAGTGAGCTAACTTATGTGAGATTGTGTAATTGTATCTTATAGCTATCGTTACGTTCTCATGGTGTAGAATGATGAAGGAAATATTCTTATTATATGCTCCTTTTGTTCTCCGTTAACTTTACATTGTCAGAATAGTGCAATATTTCACGATATTGCACACCTTCATATTGCGCGCACGTGCACTACACGTGTGCATAATAGTAGTAAAGTGTATTAGGAACTACTTTGTAAACAAACCACGTGCACTCGTCTAGCAGACGCTTTACGATTAAATTTCTGTCTGAATGAACTAAAGCAGTTGTGTCTTGGACTGGCACATACCAGCTGCTTTGCAATATTCCGCGTTAACTTTTATCATACAATGTTTCCAATTTAGGCTCGCGATAGACGTCATACAGGTCATAAATTGATTGGGTCCTGCAAATAGCATGCAGGTAATAAGAATGGCAAAAAAATATACTTACAGTTTTACATCCTGAATTTCCTCAAAATGTACTTTCTTAGTTCTGCAAATCCGAATTACATGAGCTATGTTATGGGTTCTAAGGCTTGATTACACATTTCGAAATTGTACTTTAATTTCGACTACATTCCAAGTACAATAACATCCTCCTTACTGCACTCAATATGAAATGAACATTATATTCCATAGCGTCTTTTTGATAATTAGCATTGACACAGTTCATATTTTCCCCACATTATAATTCCAAACATTCAATGACAGAACAGAAACACCCATGTAAATAAGTCAAATCGCTGCTCCCTTGCTGCACAAAATCAGACGTTTCTTCATGTAGAATTGACACAGATAAATCCAGTCCATAATCACTAAATATAGTAGAATCAATAAACATAGCCAAACCTATTCATTCCAGACCAAATGGAAAAGTTGTTGCAATGGGCATTCATTCACAATATGACTCTGAATTTCAATCTGAAATAGACCAAAACGACAACTTATTTCGAAAGTGTCGAAGACCGCTCGACTAAGTTCAAATTTAGCTATGCGGAGTTATGTGCCATTAATATTATAGTTGTGTGCTGATGAATCTGTGTTTTTGTATTTAGTTTAAAATACAGCATAAATTAATTTACTTTTGTTTCTTTTATTGTATTTTTGTTTATACAATTAAGCCTTAGGATGAATAAGAAAATGAGCATATAATAAGATGTTTACTTCCTTTGTATGGGAAACTATGAACTCATTTTCTCGGATGGATATACCGCACTTTCCAATCGGTCATGCAGTATATCTATTCGAAAAAAACTCATTCATATTTACCCATACAAATGCAGTAACCTATACATACTTTTTCAACGGTTTGCATTTTCTCCTTTATTTGCATGCTCAATGTGCATTTTACAACTTTACTAACAATGTATTTTGTATTTGATGTGGGTTTTTTTCTTACATTACTGCAAAGTTTTCGATTGTTCATTTATTATACATTATGTATGAGTGACTGCACTCTTTGTGTGAAATAAATCAATCAGTCTCTCGTGATTGTGGTACTTATTGTCTTGTACATCTCAGTGTATTTCTATATAATTTGATTAATTTAATAAGTACTTCATATCTAATTATTGTTTCTGTCTACAGTAAAAGTGACTTAATAATGTAATCAGTTTAGGTCTGGTCGATCAGAGCACAAGCAGCGTTTCATGAGCAACATTTTACCAACCAAAGTAGACTAAAGGAAACTCATGTTAAACTGACATTACCACCCAAGGCTGACTAAAGGGAACTGATGTTACACCGACAATAACACCAAAGGCTGACTAAAGGGACTACTGAGATTAACACTCAATATTGACTTAAGGGAAGTGACGTTAAACTGACATTAACGCCAAAGGCTGACTACAGGGAACTGTTGTTAAACTGACATTAACACTCAATATTGACTTAAGGGAACTGATGTTAAACTGACATTATCACCCAAGGCTGACTAAAGGGACTACTGAGATTAACACTCAATATTGACTTAAGGGAACTGACGTTAAACTGACATTAACACCAAAGGATGACTATATGGAACTGATGTTAAACTGAGATTAACACTCAATATTGACTTAAGGGAACTGATGTTAAACTGACATTATCACCCAAGGCTGACTAAAGGGAACTGATGTTACACTGACATTACCATCCAAGGCTGACTAAAGGGACTACTGAGATTAACACTCAGTACTGACTTAAGGGAACTGACGTTAAACTGACATTAACACCAAAGGATGACTACATGGAACTGATGTTAAACTGACATTATCACCCAAGGCTGACTTAAGGGAACTGATGTTAAAATGACATTATCACCCAAGGCTGACTAAAGGGAACTGATGTTACACTGACATTACCATCCAAGGCTGACTAAAGGGACTACTGATGTTAAACTTACAAGTATTTATAATGAAAGCATACAGTGGTAATAAATATGTTTAAAATATATTGTTACATAGGGCAAGCTAAAGAACATACACGTCTTTATATTACCCATCCCTATATTGTTCTTTTTGTCTTGTAGCTTAATATATTGTATGACACAATTTTGATAGCTCAATCATTCGTGCAATTTGTCTTCGGCAGTTTTTATTGGATCGAAGTGAAACTTGATACATATTATGGTCATGATATAGGGACCTACATATTGAAAAATTACTGTGTCCCCCGTGATGTTTGCACAATTAACTACCCCTTTCGCTTTACAGCTGTACGCAATGAGTAACTTTTGTGAATGCAACTAATTTTTCAATTCCCTTCTTACTAGATTGCAGTGAAACTTAGGACGTTTTTTTATGGTCATAAATCAAAGATATGCATGTAGGCAAATCACTGTACTATAATTATTTCCAAGAACTATGTGTTTATACACAATTTGGCATCCACGGGCCAATATCATGTAACCAAAGAAAATTAAGTATGCATTTTTCTTAAGACACCATCTATACTCGCTTATAAGTTTTGTTCAACTGCAAACAAAATAATCCCTGTTCTTCTGGCACATTACGCGACGGCAAATCTGAGTCTGAGTAGATTGCATTTGGACTCGACTTCAAAGCGCGTATAGACGGTACTGTTGAAAGTAAGCTTGGGTGGATCAGACATTATATGATATCCGTCTTCAAATTTAATGTAACCTAAGAAATATAGCAGTCATTTCTAGCAGCAGGGGGGGCGAATCGGACATTTTGTCCAATCGTTATTTTGCTTAATTATTACTTTCTGCACTCAGCGGATCCGGTGTAGTCAGCGCCTGGTAAAAAAAAACGACGACGGTCCATCCTACACAACGGTGACGTCATTTGGTTTAATTAATACTTTCTGCGCGCCGATCCCAGCGTCGTCAGCGTCCGGTAAACACAGCGACGACCGCGTCGATGTCATTACCCCCCCTGCTGCTAAGAAGTTATTTACAATGAAAATTATTTACAACTAACCGAATATTTGGTCAAGTCCGATACGATATCGTGTCCGAGGATCATGTAAATTTATCGTTACAAATCCATGTGGGGTCGACTGAGCATGACTAAAAAAGTTTCGAAAACCATTAAAGTCCATGTCACCGCCACACCAAGTTTGCCAGATATTTCGTAGCGTGTGTGTATCAACGCCGTTGAATACAGCAAGAATATTACAGTTGTCTCTGATTACTTTTGGAATCTGAGTGTATCGTTGAGTGACATATATCACGTCGGTGTTTTTATGCCTGCCTCTGGAAAATATCCTAGCTGGGTTTTTTTGATTGTCTAACATAACATCATCGTACACGACTAGATTGTTAACGTCGCCATCAATATCATCAATACCTGGTGCATCATTGATATCTGTAATAAACTCAATAACATTTTTTTCAGCGATCGCTGATGCATTCTCGTTAAAATCTTTCAACACCTCGTAGCATCGTTGATCATCTACGCTAGGGGCGATTAAATACAACTTATCCCACTTCATCCATCTCATTATTAAATTGAGTAACAATTGCGTCTTGCCGGATCCAGATGGTCCGATGATAATCATCCGGATCGAGTTTGGTAACGCTGCAACATGCTTAACTGGTTCTCTCGTTTTAGTCGCCGAAAAATCAATTATATTCATATCTCTATACATAAATTATGGATCTATATTGTGTGAAGTGTAGAGTGCGTACTGGCACAAATGATATGACAACCGTTACAACAAGAAATAACAGATCGGCGCTTACTGGTAAGTGTGTACAATGCGGTACAAAGAAATTTAGATTTATTTCTGCTAGACCCGGGGATGTTTTAAAAAAAAGCGAGGAGGTGATATTGCAGCCAAGTTATCAAAACTCCCCGGATCACCGTGGGCAAAGTATCCAGGAGAAAAGCACCTCCCAGGATATAACTACTGTGGCCCCGGAACACGATTAGATATCAGACTCGATGATCAAAATCAGCCCAAACCCGGTGAGTATCCAATAAACGCTATCGATAAGGCGTGTCATGCTCATGATGTTGCTTACAAAAGTAGCGATTTGCAACAGCGTCATATCGCGGATGTAAAATTAATTCACGCATTAAATGCTATTCCTGATAAATCCGTCAAAGAAAAATTGGCCTCATGGTTGGTAAAATCGGCTATGAAAGGTAAATTAATGATTGGAAGCGGAGCTTCTCGCGCTGGCAATTGAAAACGCTAGCGTTTATAATAACAACATGGAATCCATCTATTATTCTCCGAGAGGATACTGGAAGGGGAAGGCCGCAATTGGTAAGCTTGCAAGCGCTGCAAAGGTAACAAAGACCACTGCGGCTAATTGGTTATCCAAACAGGCTATATGGCAAATCTATCTACCACCGCCTAAACAAATCAACTTCTCGCGCTTTGATGTCAGCGTACCTAATGAAGTTCATCAGGCTGATATACTATTTTTGCCGCATGACAACGGTTACAAATACGCGCTAACCGTAGTTGATGTTGCGAGTCGATACAAACAAGCGGAGCCGTTAAAAACAAAGTCGGCAACTGAAGTAGCCGCTGCGTTTGAAAGAATTTATCGAAGAGGCCCTCTGCGCTGGCCAAATCTATTACAAGTTGATCCCGGTAGTGAATTTCGCGGTGCTGTTTTATCAACGCTGAAACATCATAGCGTCGCGATACGACGAGGTCATACTGCGCTACATCGTGATCAGGCAATTGTTGAACGATTCAATCGGACTCTCGCTGAACGGTTATTTGGATATCAATACGCGAAGGAATTCATCCAAGAAAAACGATCTCGTGAATGGGTTAAAAGGTTGCCAGGTGTAATTGCAGCGTTAAATAACGAGATTACCCGAGCAATCAACATGAAGCCCAGCGACGCGATTAAATACGAGTATATACCCGGAAAATCAAAAATAAATAGCGTTTCCAAGCCGATTCTTGGCGATGTCACCGTGAGATATCTGTATGAACCAGGAGAGCTTGAAGGCGGTAAAAAAAGAGCTACTGATCCTATTTGGAGTGTTACCACACATAACATATCAACGATAACACGATCAACTGATAGACCACCGATCTATAGACTGGATTCAACTGCCCCACAGCGGGGGTTTACACGCGAGCAACTACAAGTGATACCTGACGATACTCAATTACCCCCGCGTGGTCTTAACTAGCGCCGTTGCGTCTATTGCACTCAAGACAGGTCAACCTCACATTGTTTTTGACATGACCGAGACTGTTATCGATCCTATCCACGGTAAATTGGCGAGCGTCTTTATCCGAATAACGCCAGCGCATTACACAATTACAACTCGCGCAGTGATTATTCTGTTGTTGTCGTAACGCAATTATTAATTCGACATCAATATCAAAACGCCGCTGTTTTTTTTTATCCTGTTGACGGTAACCCGAGAGTTTTCTATTAATGACGCTTGCATCGATGATGTCGTTGGTGACTCCGTCACTGACTCCGTCAACAACAATTCTTCGAAGCTGATTTATCCTCCGTACTCGGGACACTGCAAGATAGACTAGATTTGACCATTCGATGCGATTATCAACCATCCAAACAATTGTGTCCGTGATGGTTAGTCCCTGCGAGGAATGTATTGTTGTTGCGTATCCTAGCGTCCACGGGGATTTATCAGCACGTAGCGCGTCCTCGACGACGCTGATATCAACGAGCACGATATCATTCAGCACGAGAATTTGTTTTTTTGTCCCCGACGCTGTCGGGGCTGGAATTTCAACTTCAATGTTCTGCCGCCGTGTATCCGCGGGTCTATAACATAACGGCACTGGACGCGTTGGAAACTTTTCCTTATGCAACGTAAACAACTTCCGCTGAAGTGTGTCCCTGACTATCTTTCTACTCGCTACAATCAAATCGTTTGGTCTCCATGTTTCCCAGAATTCATTTAACGGCGTTTCCGGAATCACCTCGCGGATTATTTCACACTGAATTCTATCCGGCTGTAATCTGATTAATTTTTTAACCCCGCGCAGTTGTTCATCAAGTGCCCGGTAATCAGTATCGGTTTCTTCATAATAGTCCACAAAACCCTTTAACCAATCATGTGGGCCCTCGCCGACAAATGGTGGTGGTTGACCATGGTCGCCACACATGATTACCGCTGTATTCGCGAGCAGCAACCAATCAAGAAACATTTGTAAAGTATCTAACGAAACAGTACATATCTCATCCCAGATGATAATGTCGGGAATAAATTTTTCACCCATTCGATCAGGAGTCCACTCACCGCCGCTGTATCGAGAAAAGCTGTGATAAGTAACGGCGTCAACATTTCGTTGTTTTATCTCTCGCGCTAGTCTATGGGTCGGTGTGAGCACGATTATACTTGCCCGCGTACGAAATAATTCAATTGCCCGAGTCGTCTTTCCTGACCCGCCACAGCCGCTTAAATAAACTGTTTTGTGTCTACAAATTGGATCAGAACACGATGGTGCATTAGACCATTCTGACAATTTATCACCGCGTAAGTAGTTGTTCTCAACGGTGACATCTGCTGACGGGGAATAATCGCGTGGTATTTCATTTTTAATTCTCCATGTACTCCAACTCTCGTCCGGACTAGTAAACTCGGCTACGTTTTCCTTATACGATACGTCAACATAAAACGAATCAACGGCTACTCTAACCGCGGTATCGGGAAATCTATTTATCATCGAGAATAAATTGATAGCGGCATAACCCAGCATAGACGCCCTCAAATGTGGATACGCCGGGCTGTCTCCATCGCTGTAGGTAACAACTGTACCCAACTTTGTTCCATTGGACAAGAAAGCTGTTTTGCAGTTCACGTATCTATTTTTTGCCACTGCGTCCTTGATTACGAAATCATATTCTGCGTCATCTATAATCAGCCGTGAGCAATATCGTTTGTAGTCGTGGTTTTTTCCACCTTGTGTGAACTTACCAATTATTCTTCTACCGAGATCTTTTGCCTCGCGGTTTCGTTGGTTAAATATCCTCCTGGACCATTCGATGATATATTCCTCGTCGGCATCAATGCTTTTTCTGGACTCGTCAATTATGCTATCTAGACGCTCCGGTTCTGGTAACCAGACTTCAGTCTGTGCCCGGTATGATATAATCGCGTCACTGACAATCAACGAAACTAGCATGCTACAATCAATCATATACCGTAGCAGCGCTATTGGCAACCACTTCTTTTCAGCCATGTGTCTACCGATCCAAATATAGCAACAGCGATGGAGTCCTGCCGCGAATTCAAATGATACTATGCGAGCGAATCCTGTTAAATCAAAATCAGGCAGTGGTCCATTAATAGCAACACGAGTCATTTCATGACTGGGGTGTCCAAATCGTCTAAAGTACTTAGCGGCGGATCCATACCCGAGAAAACTCGCTGGATAACAGGCAACCATATCAACGGAAATCATAGCGTCGCGGTTGTATTCAGTGTTCCATAGTCCACCGTGATAATACTCCAAACAACTGGATTGTATATCCGGCAGAAATTCCTTGCGCGTTGGTCTCCACGCATTTTTCCTTGCTGCAACATGAGCTACAACCGATGGAATCGTGAAACAATTTGTTAGCAGTTGTTCATCATGCTCCTCAAATTCTATGGCGGTTTTTTTCATCCTGTTGTGAAATGCTTCAGTGCGATATAATTCACCGTTTGGTCTTACAAACTGATCAAAGGTATCCACATCGTTTTCAGCGCTGCGAAGTAACCACACTGATACAGGGTCGTTTTTACACAAGTAGGCAATAGCATCAAATAGTTTCCTCTCCGCGAGAAAACCGTTCTCTTCCAGGAATTCTTCGGGTATATACTTTACTGTTCTATCCCGTGGAAATATTATGATCGCGGGCGTCCATGCGTGTTCGTTATGATCAATAATTTTGATTGGGGCTCCCTTCGATTTATACTTTGATTCGTATAATACTTCACCGGTTATCGTTGTAACGGTTATTGGAAATCTCAGCGATGTTTCTAATCTCGCTATGTCGCTGATGGTTGCTCCACGCTCTTTTACGGTTAGTTCCCACTGGTTGATTTTGCTACGTCGTAAATCAGTCAATTTGTTTCCTCGACACGCATTTGTAAAATGCTCTATTACTCGTTCTGCTACACAATTTATCCCCGTTGACTGTTTCATTGGTTTCAGTTTTCGGATATCAGGTTTCTTATTTAACGGGTATATTCCATAAACAACTGCTGTTTCAGGATACGCTCGTTCATAGTATGGTCTATCAATTCCGGTTAACAACCCCGGCTTGGAGTCGCGGCTGACAATGACTGTTTTCTTGTCGCTGAGAACTGGTTCAAATTTATCACGTATGATCCAATCGCCTGATTCCACCCGGACAATGAATTTTACTCTGAAGAAATACCTTTTACCGTCAAGTTGTGATATTATCGTTGCTGCGCGGTTGTCGTTCATGGTAGCATCAACAACGCCATCAATTCGAAATGTTGACCAACTATGAGATGCACCATCACGCTTGAATTCATTGATACAATCGCGTATTTTATTCAACAGGGTTCTATCGTTTATTAACGCTTTTGGTGTGTCCTTGAGGACTCTATCGAGATTGAACTTAATATTTTTCCGGGGCTTAATTGCTGCTAATCTCTCGAACTCATCCATATAATTAAAACAAGTATTTAAATGAAAGAATATAGTATAATGAATAAATGCAAATGGTTGATGATTGGGTCGACAACCCCGTGCAATAAATCATGCAGAGGTGAATTCTGCGGGTACCATTTACAAAGCGTTCGTAATGGTTCTCTTGGCCCCCTCCCGTGCTTGGTTTGCCACGTCGGTGTAAGAGGAAAATCACAGTTATGTATTAATTGTGGCGGAAAGCGATACAGGGAACTAAAACGCTATTATGACAAGCGAATTAAAAACGCCGTCATTGACCCCACCGCCGACTTCGTCATCAAAACCCCCCAAGACTATGTTGAAAGATTTATAATTAAACCAAATAATGAATTAGACAAGTAGTATTATTATACAAATGGACCAAGAATTTCAGCCGCATCCTGTGCTCGTCAATTACGAGGCGTCTCGCGACGGCATTGTTAGAAATCGTAGACTGAAGAAGCTGGTTGGTACCGTAAATAATCACGGGTATTTGATGTTTGGTGCCGGGGGAAAAATTTATCTTGTTCACAGGGTGGTATTTGAAGCATTTAACGGATTAATCGAGAATGGGCTTGTGATTGATCATATTAATAATAATAAGACTGATAATTCTCTTATAAACTTGCAAGCCATCTCTCAGAGTGAAAACAATAAAAAAGGCCAAACCGGTAAATACCCAAAGAAAGCAAAACCCGTAAAGTCATTTGATACAACAACTCACGAAGAAAAAACATTTCAGTCGATGAATGAGGCAGGAAAATATTTCGATATTTGTAGAACCTCAGTTCGAGATGTTGCAGAGAATATAACTAAAACAGCGATCTCAAAAAAGACGGGCCATAGAATTCGATTTTCATATATAACAGAAATTAGCGAGTGACAAGGTCACCGTGACAAGGCCACCATGACAGTGTGAAACGTTATTGTCTGTTCCGGAAGAAAACAAAGTATGAACACCTCGGAATTGATACAAGGGGTTTCATTTTTTTTTATTTAAAAACAAGATGTTCTATAAGAATAATGAATATCGAAGACATCAATAATATATTAGCCGAGATTTCAAAATTAAAAAATCAAGGAATTGAATTATCTGATGGTCTCAACACTGAAAAAATATTATCCGATTACGAGATTATTAACGAACAGTCGAAACGGGGGCGTTTTACCCTGGCCCGCGAGTACTTTTTTATAAAACGATTACAACATACGATCAATGAAAACTTGTACCACAATGACGCAAATGCATTCATTGGACTATTCACTGCCGTTGAAATAATACGAAAAAAACTCGGACGTGTTTATGAACGACGCCGGGAGATTTCTAGTAAGATCAAAAACATTAGAAGGATTATAGACGAAAACTCCGGCGAGAAATTAGAAATTGCTTCGCAATTGCAATAATGGTAGGCGAATCACTTACTACTCGGCTAGCCAGAGAGCGGCTAGCAGCGCTTAAAAAGTTTATACCGTTACGAGACAGGGTCCGAGAACAACTTCAAACGCGGCAGCAACTACAAACCGATTTTACTGTTGGAAGCGAACAACTCTTTGCCCCGGTAACTAAAGCGACCAAAGATGTTACGGCGGCAACAGTACCCGTCCTCGATGCGCTTGAAAAGATAGCGGCTCAGACCGAACAAACAAAAAGGTCTTTAGAAACACTAGCGGCTGCTACAACACGGAGGCCACCACCACTCGCTATAACGGAACCACAAGAACCTTATGTTACAATGGCCGACGAAGAAGAATTAGGTGCTACTGCGAAAGAACCAGAAGAAGAAATACCAGAAGAAGAAATACCGGAAGAAGAACTAGGCGCCACCGGAAGAGAACCGGAAGAAAAAGAGGAGAATATACCCCGTGTTATACTCAAGAAGAGCACAATAGATCAAATTAGAGGCTTCAGCAGCAGGGAAGAATTAATTAATTTTGCTGCCAACAATTTTGCTAAGAGCATACGAGATAAGAAGCATATCAATAGCGGTTACGAGAAAAATATAAAGTCGTTAAAGGACTGGGCAAGAATAGTGTATTTAGCGAGTAAACATAGAGACGCATTACTACATCGTGGTGATCCCGATTACGACACATTCCACAAGGAAGTTAAGAGTAGAACACCAAAAAAAGGAAAAGGATACCCTGTTGGTAAAGAATCCTACGGCGTTACCTGTCCTGGTAGTGTTCTCAGTGATATATCACGGCTAGAGGTACTAATTGGAGGAAAACGAGCCGGAAATAACTCTACGGAAATAATCAATGAGGCCGCTGATATTTGCAAGCGTTTATTTGCAGGCGGTATCATGGACATTAATGCATATCGAACGCTCATAGACGAGCTCGTGGATGATTAATTGGAAAACTGGTGTTTTTAATAAGGATGATCATACACTACAACCATGATAAACCAGTACTCGTCTACGTGGTAAACTCGCGATTGCCTGTTTACCGCGCGTACTATGGAGATGGTCTCGGTAGCACCATTGCGGGGTTATTTACAAGAATGGCTCCAAAAGTAGCGCCGTTAGCCAAACAATTAGGGATGAAGGCTATTGATGTTATTCGTGATAAGGGTATTAGTGCCATTGGAGATGTTGCCGGAAAGACGCTTTCAGCCGCGCGGGACAAACTAATGTCATTGGTGAAATCCAAGAGATTTTCAAAAAGAAAACAGAAACCACCGGTAATGCCATCAACGACAGTGATGCCTGCAAATGTCAGTAAAGTAATAAATAACGCCGTGGAAGAAAAACTAGCGTCGTTGGTAAACAATAATCAAGATGACATCGCAAACATAATAGCGGGAAGTGGTTTAAAACCACGACGATGATTTAGATGCATCAGCGTATTATTAAATAAAATGTTTAAACGAACAGCTGACCCGGCGTTTGATATGGACGCACCAGTGCACAAGGATGATTCTGTCCGTAATTATCAATTTTATTCCTATCATGCAGTACAACCCGACATACGATCGCGAATTGAACTTCAAGTCCATGATACCAGTAAATATTTTTTACCGTGTGAAGCGTTTATTGAAATCGAAGGAGAACTTGTAACAGAGGCCGATACTCCTGCTGTACCAGCACCGTATCCAGATGATACCAAAGTTGGCTTAGTCAATAACGGCGTAATGGCGCTATTTGAGAGCGCAAAATATCTCATTGATGGAAGAGAGATCGAGTCTATAGAACGCGATGTTGATGTTGCTACAACAATAATCGGGCTAGCAAGATATTCCGACGATTATACAAGATCAGCGGGTCCATCTATGATGTTTGCAAAGGATACTAGAAACACTGCTGGAAACTCGCAATTTGTGGTAAGACGACCAAGAAATAATGCTGATAACGCTAACGCTGATGTTGAGAATATGATTATAAACAGCGATCCTAATTTTAACATCGGAGCTGCAACACGCATATCAATGTTAACAGGGCCGCGTAGATCTTTCTCATGCGCGATTCCACTGCATCATATATTTGGATTTTGTAGGAACGTGCGAAAAGTTATCTACGGAGCAAAGCATACCGTGGTACTTGTGCGAAAAGGTGATGATAGAAATGCAATTTGGAGAATTCCAGCGGATCTTGCGAATCCAAATAATGACCCTGGTAAAGTCGTTTTAACTAAAATGTCATTGTGGATGCCAGTAATGACTCCATCCATTACCACAGAGGCACGATTGCTATCCTTTATGGAGCAAGGAGGAAAATCATTACTAAGTTGGCTAACAACAACAACAGATACTAAGCAATCAAATATCAATGGTATATTCACATGGAACCTGGCATCACAACAAGGCATTTCGGCTCCGCGTCATATATTTGTTGCGTTGCAGGATATGACGAGAGTTGATAATCAACTATCCAGCCATATGATATTTGATCGATTAGGCGTTACTGACGTCTCGCTGAGAATAAACGGCCAGCAGGAACCATCTGAGGATATACAACTTAATTACGGTCAAAACCATATCGCACGTGTGTACCATCGGTTGCTGTCATATATGAGTCGTGATCAAAACGTCGACACTGGTTTGCAAATATCACAACATGATTTCAAAGAACTATATCCGATCTATTACTTTTCGCTGGAACATCTTGATTTAACAAGACAATCCGTCGTTGATATACACTTCCGAGCTAATGTAACTCGCGGCGTTATTGCTAATTATAGAGCTATTGCTGTCATTCTCAGCGATAAATCAATGCTGTTGGAAGGCGTTGGTGGACGAATGAGAATCGTTGATGCACCAGTGGAAAACATGTAATTGAAAGCATAAACGCGTTTACAATAAAATGTCGTATAGTGTCGTCAGTGTAGAGTTGACTGATGGTCAAGTCAAGAAATTACGATCAAAGTCGGCTAAACAATGCGGGACCACAATAACGCTGAAGCCGTCACAGATGGCGGGTGGTAATCATAAGATATCGTTGACGGCGCGTCAAATAAAACATTTCAATAATGCGATGAAGAATAAAAAAGGTGTTCAAATAGATTTTTCCGCCGCAGCAATTAAAAACATGGAAAAGACCGGTGGGATATTTCCGCTGTAAGCTGCGATTCCAGCGTTGATTGCCGCGGCGGCCCCAGCAGTGGCTAAGGCGGCGGCGTTGGGGGCCGTTGGTACCGCGGCGGGAATGGCATTGAAGAAGGCAACCGGGAAAGGCTACAAAAAAAAACGACCCGTGGCCGGAAAGGGTCTAAGACTACCGGGAACCCCGTATTCATGGTATTCGGGAAAGGGTCTAAGACTACCGGGAACCGTTTATTGACTCGGGAGTCAATGACTCCTGAGTCTATGACTCCCATGTCTAATTTTGATTTAATAGACGCCACAAACGCGCTAGCGATAAAAAACTTCAGGGGTGTTTTTATGAGGGATCAATTACCGGCGGCACCAAGGAATATTGAAACCGGCATAATTAACCTCGATGGGTCCTCCGGAGCGGGAACTCATTGGGTTGCATACGCGATTGATCCGCGTGCGATCGTCTATTTTGATTCATACGGGTTAGCCCCGCCGAACGAGTTTATGCGGTATATCCGGGCGTGTTCAGCCCCGGCGTGTTCAACCCGGGTTTTTTATTCCACGCTGCCAACACAGCAATTAAGTGACCCACCGATATGTGGCCGTGAGGTATTGAACGTACTTGCGGCGATTTCATCATCGCGAAAACCACCTCATGTGGTTGTAAACGAATACACTAGTGGGGTCGTAGAGGCCCGGCGGGTTAATTAGAAACGCCGTTTTTTTCTACAATAACGATGATTGATATTTGGGGACGACCGGTTTCGGCGCTGAAAAAACCCACGGAAACGCCCGCCACCGATGACATAAAAAAACTAATCGAGGATGAAATCGCTGATACGTTGAATTTAACAAGTGTTGACCCAGGCGAAATAGTTGTATTTCAAGACCGCCAGGGTAAATTGAAATCCAGTAATGTGTCGCTGGATGACGTTTTAATACGACAGCGTGATGCTGCCGAGAACACTATCGCGCTGTATACCAGCGACGGACGACTCAGACCGGGTAAACATATATTGGAGATAGAGAGAATGATAGACTTATTACAAGACGGTCTTATAAGGTTGGATAGATCAATTATTGAACTCAACGCGAATGTGAGAATAATTATCGGTAATTTTTTTGTGAACCTGACGGTAATCGAACCAAATCTTGCAACAATAAAAAATACTATTTCGGAGTTTACAACGCTGTCGGGCCAATTTTACACGTTACGAAAAAATTTTAACAGGGTTGATAGCGCCGTTGATAAATTCCTTGGTAAAAAAAATGTCAAACCGGATGAGATTACAATAACTATAAATGATATTACTGCGTATAGACAGGAAATAGAAACAATCAAAACTGATGTTGCAACGAACAAAAGGAGTGTAGACGTGCATGAACGGGAAATAGGAATAATCGGCGCTAATGTTGCAACGATCATAAATAATGTAGACTCGCATGGACGGAAAATAGAAACAATCAAAACTGATGTTACAACGATCATAAATAATACGGACACGCATACACAGGAAATAGGAACAATCAAAACTGATATTGAAGCGAACAAAAAAAATATAGACGCGTATTGGCGGGGAATAGGATTAATCAAAACTGATGTTGCAGCGAACAAAAAGGGTATAGACGTGCATACATATGAAATAGGAACAATCAAACTTGATGTTGCAGCAAACAAAAAAAGTATGACCGAGAATACACGGGAAATAGAAACAATCAAAACTAATGTTGCAGCGAACAAGAATAATATAGACGCGCATTGGCAGGAAGTAGGAATAATCAGAACTGATGTTGAAGCGATTAAAGACGGGCTACCGAGAGTAGCAGAGCAATTCGAAAAAATAAAAATCCCTCATGAGAACATCATCAACACAGTATACACAATTCGGCATGGATCATTCGATTGGACTCCTACACAGAATACAGTAAATATCACCGCAACTGTTAAGGGCATTTATCGACTGACACTGGTTTCAATGATGCAGTTTAATATATTATCGTCGAGTTCATCCGGGTTTAACAATACAATATCAACAATTATAGACACGAACGCAACTGAACTGTTTACAATTTATGCCGTTGATAGAAATCTAGCCGGGGCAAACATTACATGGTATGTGGAATTTGTAGCGAATCTAAGTAATTAAAAACACTAGCTCTTTTAAAATAAAAATGACCACCAAGGAAATTGAATCAGAGGTATCACCGACGTCACATCAATATCGATTCGATACCGCAAAAGAATTTTCCGCGAACTTGAAAACGCTTTCCGAACAATACCGTGCAAAAATAAAAAAATACCGCAGAAAAATAACCACCATCGACGCGGTCGTGTACTCGGTGTCGGGTATAGTGGCCGGTACCGGCGTCGTTTTATCCACGGTGACCACGATAGCCCCGATCGCTGTTCCAATCGCTGTCTCCGCAATGACAACAATTGCTGGAGTTGCCAACGCAATCACTAGGAAGATATCATCGTGTTTTCAGAAAAAACTCAACGAGTATACAGTAAAACATCAAATAGTATCCGACGCGTACTCGAAATTATCCGGGTTGATCTCGTTATCGATTGATAATTTGTTCGTATCCGATGTTGAATTCTCCACGATGGTCCAGTTGTATAGCTCCGCGATGTCAAAAATCGAGGATTTTCAACTGGAAGCCGGAACCACCTGGTTGTTGAAATTAGACTCTAAAGACAACAAATAATAATAATGTCGCTGAACCCCGAAGGGTTTCAATTACTTCAGCGGATCGCGGAGAACACCACTCCGGTACAAACAAGTATGATATCGATAACGTCAACGAAACCCGAATTCAGTGTGAACTTCCCATCGCCGGTTCCAGTGAAGGAAATAGCGCTGGCAAAATTGCGAGTATATCACAGTTGGCCTAATATCCGAGCGGACGCATTTAACGGACAACAACCTAATAACTCGCTGGTTTTTGCACGGACAAATAAACCCGATGGAACCCCAGACTGGGAGGAGGTTACAATACCAACTGGGTCATACCAAATAGAACAAATCAATAAAGAATTTCAACGCAGAATAAAATCGATCACAGGAAAAGAATCAAAAATCGCTATTACGGTTCATGAACCGACGTTATCGTCGACGATTGAAATAAGCACACCGGGGTATATGGTTGATATTTATAACAGTTCAATAAGAACCATACTAGGATGGCCTAAGGAAATCCCCGCGGACTTGCACACGAATGAGCAATCGTATCATGAGATTAATCCCTGGTATCGAGATGATTGGTCTGTTATAAGGAGCGCGTTATTATTCAGTTGGTTTACATTTCGAGACAGGAATACCATGCAATGGTATTTTCAGTATAAGAAAACTCCTGAATTATCCGCCGTAGTCACAGTTAATTTAAATGATATCACTGATGCGTTTGCCGAGATTAATCGTATTTACCAATCACAACTAGAACAGCTACGGGAGACAAAAGCACGAAAACACGTTGAGGTGTTAAATCAACTTATATCAGACATGGAATATATCAATGAACTAATCGTTAAAACAATATCCGATAACAGCGATGATAATAAACAACGATTCCTAACCGAGTATAATATCATAGAAGCCGATTTACCCGATTTCAAGTTTCCAGGATACAACGCGCCAGAACTAAGAAAGTCTCTTAATGATTTTCTCGGTCCATCAACTTATATCCTCAAACACGATAACGGAGATGGTGGTAGGCATATTGCTCCATACAACGTAAATATTGCATCGGTGATAGCGATTAATCTAGTGTGTGATGTTATCGAAGGGAGTTACCAGGTGGATACCAAGCAATCAAATCAGGCTCAACAGGGATATATCCTTTATTCGTTTTCACCAACAGCCCCCCCGGGATTTTTAATCGTTGAGAGTCCAATTAATCCGGTCTATATGAGATGCCATAATCGGTTTTTAACGAGAATTAATTTTAGAATTACCGATCAGTCAAATAACCTAATTGACCTACAAGAGGAGGAGTTGGTGATCACTCTGTTTGTAAGATCATAGCAGCAGAGGGGGCGATGACATCGACGCGGTCGTCGATGTGCTTACCGGACGCTGACGACGCTGGGGATCGACGCGCAGAAGGTGTTAATTAAACCAAATGACGTCACCATCGTGTAGGATGGACCGACGTCGTTTTTTTTTTACCAGCGCTGATTACACCGGATCCGCTGAGTGCAGAAAGTAATAATTAAGCAAAATAACGATTGGACAAAATGTCCGATTCGCCCCCCCTGCTGCTTTTCTCTTGAAATCCTATTGACAAAATCTGCTGATATGGATTATCCGGTTCGATCAGGTATAATCTGGCAGCCGTAGTCAAATATACTTTAACCTGGCAGAGGCAGCACACAATATCTTAATCCGACGTATAAAAATTGGAAACCAAACATGAATAGTTTTTCAATTTCTTCGCCTTGGATAGTCTAAGGCACTCGCTCTGTCCGAGTGGTTTCCAGACTCATTTCGACCAACATGGGTACGAAAGAAAGCTTGCCAGTAGTTTCCCATGGGTCGTTGGTTCGTGCCAGGTTCTTCCGCCACCAAATATACTAGCATATAATGAGTTGAACCCCTCCCCACTTCCAGAAATAATTCCATTTCTGTTGTAATGACCTGATGACACAGATACGCAAAAACAACTCAGACTGAAATACAGTGGTCTGATGTACAATAATGAATAGGTCACTGTGTCTTTCAATACGAGTTGGTCTAATATAATACAGCTTGCCACCGTGTACTTTAATTTTAACTGGTCTTGTTTATTTTTTTGGTGTTCTTTATATAGTGATGTCCACGCGCTAGGAACTACTTTAGAAAAGAAGAAAAAACCCTTATTGTATTTTCTTTGTGGCTAACAGAGTTGTTCTAAAATCAAACAACAACAATAGCAACAGATGTATAACACACAAAGCCCATTTACCAACTTAAGTTCTCTCCAACTTCGAGGACACACCATCTAAAACATTTTAAGAGCGACAGACACGCACACGCACACGAAGTCGAGCTATTTGGTCATGTGATAGAAACTATAGTTCGTTGCACACAGCATGGTGAATTTTAACATATCTGTAGGCCTAATTCAGTAAATTTTCAGGTCAGCGACATTAAGTGTATCTGATTAGTTTTAAATACTTCGTGTGAAACGAATTAGATAATGTTGGCTTCATTTAATGAAGCTGATCTGAAAATGTACTGACCTATATATAGGATAAAATTCGCGATGCTGTGTGGAACAAACAATGACAGAAAACATTCCTTCAGGCCAGACTATACACTTCATTGACTACAAAAACATGAAAAATCCAAACAGTCTCAAGAGCTGGCGTAAAAGACCGCAAAAATCTATACATGGCTTATATAAGACCTTCGTTCTGCAAACGTTGTCAAACATCCCAAACAGTGCCTGTTGAATCAAACATTGTAAACAAATGAAAATGCCTGCACTTACCAATTAGAATGGTTCATTCATCAGTCCACACGATATTCCGCAAAATTTCCATGCACCGTATCACTGCACTAGCAAAAGCAATGCTTGCCATATTTCCACGAAAGACAATATTAATTTACAAGAATATCACATACTTAGTTAAAACTGTTCAACAGTCTGTACCCAGTATTGTAATGTATCGTTGACTGCCATATAAATGTTTACCAAATTAGAACTGATGAAAGTTAAAGGTCATCTGTACAAAATATATGAATTATTTATTGTTATTTTTATATGGCACCCATCGAATAAATGTGATAATACAGTAACAATATCAAACTATGTTATGTTTCTATTTCATTGAGTTGAAGCTGTTAGTAAAGAATCAGTTCCGTCAGATGGAAAGCTGATTTGAGGGTCACAGCTCAGTCAGACGGAAAACTGATTTGAGGGTCATGTATCAGTTCCGTCAGATGGAAAGCTGATTTGAGGGTCATGTATCAGTTCCGTCAGATGGAAAGCTGATTTGAGGGTCACAGCTCAGTCAGACGGAAAACTGATTTGAGGGTCACAGCTCAGTCAGACGGAAAACTGATTTGAGGGTCATGTATCAGTTCCGTCAGATGGAAAGCTGATTTGAGGGTCATGTATCAGTTCCGTCAGATGGAAAGCTGATTTGAGGGTCATGTATCAGTTCCATCAGATGGAAAGCTGATTTGAGGGTCACAGCTCAGTCAGACGGAAAACTGATTTGAGGGTCATGCATCAGTTCCATCAGATGGAAAGCTGATTTGAGGGTCATGTATCAGTTCCGTCAGATGGAAAGCTGATTTGAGGGCCATGTATCAGTTCCGTCAGATGGAAAGCTGATTTGCGGGTCATGCATCAGTTCCATCAGATGGAAAGCTGATTTGAGGGTCACAGCTCAGTCAGACGGAAAACTGATTTGAGGGTCATGCATCAGTTCCATTAGATGGAAAGCTGATTTGAGAATCACATCACATACAGATGGAAAGCTGATTTGAAAATCACAGCACTGTCAGATGGAAAGCTGATTTGAACGTCATTTTCTCCAGAGCCCTATATTTTTTTTGTATATAAGCCTAATACCTTTTTATTAATAATTTGACCGCTCAAATTGGTGGCTTCGGTAATTAGAGCGTCCGCCTCGGATGCGGGAGGTTGCGGGTTCGAGGCCCAGCTTATTCATACCAAAGACTTTTAAAAATGGTACTAGCACCTGCCTAGCTTGGCACTCAGCATTGAGGTTAGTGTTAGGACTTGTCGGCCTGATATCAGGCTAATGTTACTGGATGGGACATCATATTATATGTCTACTGCATTATCCCCTAGTGCTAGACTTCACTACAAACTGCCACAATGCAGATTTCGTAACGATATCATCGTAAAGATATTAAAGCTACGCAAAATATCCAAAATCGTGCACCCATTAATAATTTTATTATTAAAAAAAAAGATTCTATTACTGAATGTGATTATTCACCGATCCCCAAATAGCCGAATCTGAACTGTCAGCTAAAACATATTAAGACAAAGCATTATTCCGGAACATTTCTTGAAGTAATCGCCTTGCGACGAAAATTATACTAGATTTAGAAAACTAGCAAGCTAATGAGAAATTATTATACTGTCGATTTAATGTAGGTCAAACGGTTTTCCAAATAATGGGAAACTTCGATTCAAAATCAGCCAAAGATATCTCACTTCTGGTAAACTGCAGAAAAAAACCCCGACTTTAATGATTAATTATAAACGACGGTGTGCATAACATACACGATCATTTACATCTACTGTATCTGCAAGTCCAACTGCGCCATGAAAAATATTCCAAGTAAAAGCACAAACTACAATTACTCGTTATTAATTGCTCAGTCGTAGAAAATGTTACGGAAACACATAATTAGAGATTAAAGTTAATATACTGAAAACATGCCTACTTCTAAAGTAATTCGTTCCAATAAAAATGACTAGTGATTAATACAGACGTAAGAAACAAAACCCATTAAAAATCATGATAGATTAAGTTCCTTAAATTTTTGCTTATGACTAGTAATAATTTGTTAAAATATTCGATTCTTGAAAATTTAATCTCTATTTTTCGTTGCTAAACTAAGCTTCAAGCATGGACTACAGATATATAGATATTTAAGTCAGACAGAACTTAATGTATTCAAAGTGAAGGAATTGTGCAAAAAACACTATCTATCTATCTATCTATCTATCTATCTATCTATCTATCTATATATATATATATATATATATATATATATATATATATATATATATATATATATATATATATATATATATATATATATATATTTATATATATATATATATATATATATATATATATATATATATAATATATATACTTAAGAAAGAAAAACTGCAATGGTTTGTTATTGCAAAATCATTTCAGTGCACATTTCTAACTCCCACCCATCCAGTATACTTCCTTATTGCTACCATAAAGGGTATCACAAAAGCCACTACCATGAAAACGGATAGTTTTTTTATGAATAGATTTGCCTCGTAAACTCTAAGTCAATCTGTTTCCAAAACCCGAGAGAGAGAGAGAGAGAGAGAGAGAGAGAGAGAGAGAGAGAGAGAGAGAGAGAGAGAGAAGAAAGGAAGTTCAATCCTCTTGGAAGAGGTGTCACTTGATGATGTTGTAAATACAGCTACATTTTGGGGAATCTTGGCATGCGAGAGTACTCGGGGTCGAGCTGTAAAGACAAAAGTCTGTTTGAGCTTCTGGCCAGCAAAACTGGTGTCAGCCCATGGCTGGGGCTTTATATACCAGTTTCTTAAGACAAAGCCAAATATGGCGCGCGCCTAGCTCTTTGCGTTGGCCAGAATCTCAAAGTGAAGCTTCATAGTCTCTTACAGATTATTGTCAAGGTCTATGTACACTATTACGTAGGTACTTCTGCAAGATCAGCGCATTTGCCCTCTAGGGGAATCTTTAGGATCTGTCTAGTTCATCTATTTATGTAACCTAGTGAATGTACTTTTTTCTGACTTGAGATACAGGGCAATGTATGTATAAGACGGTTCGTACTTGATCATAAGGGCGCGATCATTATTAAATAGTACACAATCAAAATACCGAAATAAATAGATTCAATTTCAATAGAAAATTACTTTCAATATAATTTAATCAAAACTTACTCTTGATACAATTTAGAGAAAATTTCAATCTTGTTACTTGTACTAAAAAATTCTGTCCTAATAGTTTCGTTTCCGCAGTCGACGATTTTCCCAATGCATAAGATGTCACCATACTTGTAAGCTCTTCATTTGTGAAAGCAGTAGTAGTCAATACCGTGATGTTGCTTAGTCCATTTCAGTTATAATATTACGTGTTTGTTGATTGAAAATGACCGGAACGTTGGTAGATTTTGGTAAGTTTTGTGAAATAATTTGGATATAAGTTGCTTTAATATTAAATATATATGCCGTATATCAGTATTTCATAGTACCTAGATAGAAGTTAGACTCTGCGTATCGAATTAGCATGTGTTATTCTTACGCTGTGAAAAGCGTCAGATTTTGAGGAATATGTTGCACAATTTTGACAGCCATATAAATTCTTTCTTTGTATTATCTCCAGAATATGAATTCATCTGCACTGGGTACTATATAGATTAGCATCGTTGTCGCACGTGATTTTGCTTTCAGCATTCACAAAATAAAACTTACCACTGATCTGCAAACAAATGTATGTTAAAAAACGTAGACCCTGGTATTTACAATTTTGCGACATAGACACTGACTTTTCATCCAGTACTATTAGATGTATAGGATGGCACTGTTGTCATAACAACAATATTGACGACGATTGACCCAGATTTTCTTAATGCACATTTGAGGCCCAGTGACCTAGATGACCCAGGTCTCTTTGATGTCAAGAGAAATACTTTTAAGGTCAATGGTTAAGCGGCCCATGATGAAGGATTGTTTTTATAACAACTTTTCTGAAGGTTAGTGGTGTACGATTTTATATAAAATTTCTGAGGTCAGAAGCCCTATTTTTTGAGGATCAATGACCTAGATGGCCTAGGATTTTAAGGTCAGTGGGCTAGAGTGATGGTCATAGGTTAGGTGGGTACGTACCTAAAACAGGGGTTACATGGCTCAGAAGTGGCAAAATGTGAAGGTCAGTAGTCTAGGTCATCTTCTTACCTTTCCAGAAGTCACAGTCCTAGGGTAAAAGTCACAGGTTAAGACGAAAGCTCAAATGTTAAGGGCAAAAGGTCAACTGTTAGGCGACCATTGACAAATATATGAGGTTAGGAGTAAAGGTTAAAGATTGCGGGGTAGTCGTAGTAAGGACCCGTAGCCTAGGATGAAGGTCTTTCACTACTCATCTAGCTTTTGAGTCAAAAACCATGCGTCTGAAAATCCATCTATATGTCCCTCAATATAATTCCTTACCATATTTGTTCATCCATGCACCCATACAAGTACGTACATGCACGAAATACGTGAAGAATAACTGTGATGCAATACACTAACAAGCTATGTTAAATTTACAACTGACACGTCTTTTTCTTCTTTTATAGTAAAATAATATTTTGAATCCTATAAAGGTAAATGTAAAAACATATACATTTATTCCTTAAAACGTGGTTTAAAATGATCTGCTGATTTTGATATTTGTTTTCATTTACAATAGTAATTTGACTCATTTCAAATATGGGTGGGTACAACCTTAATTAACACATTATATGGTCATTATTGACAATACACAAATTGGTGGCTGTCAAAATTATATTCTTTTCATTTGCAGTATATGATATCTATATTTCCTTGTTGGAATCGTCGTGCATGTCACGGTAAACGACCTTCTGCGCTGAAATAGCTGATATATGCATTTCCTTGTTTGACTCCTCTTGAATGTCGTAGTAAATTACTTCCGGCGCTTTTAATCGAAACTTCCGAAACTCTCCAGTAAAAGTGGCGATGAAAATGGCGGTCAATAAGGCTACAATCCACTCGGATATTGTGGATACCAAATGTTCTCTGTAACCCTATAATAAAAATAAATAAACAAAAAAAAAAGAAATTCCCATTCAGACGAAATTCAGACTGAAAAAGTGTCAAAGCGAAAAAAAAAAGTTATACTTTCATCGAACTCATTAAAACTTCTCTGTGAATCTGACGTAGGAGTTGAGATGATGCATTGAAATAATTATCAATAAAAGAATTTTCACAAGAATGTCACAACCATCTCCCCTTCCCGTCTCCTATCCCTCCATCATCACCGCGATTTTACAAAAACCATTGGTAAAGAGAGAAAATTAGTACTAATAGTAGTATTAGTAGTAGTGGTAGTAGTAGTAGTAGCAGCAGCAGTAGTAGTAGCAGTAGTAGTTTGTTCTTTCCAGATTTTATGTAGCCATACTTACAGGAAAATCTGCTGTCCATTTTAAATGGTTGGTTTTTAGGGCCTCTTGTGAATTTGCTTCATTGGATGAAACGAATACTTGATAAGATAGAGTTAAGGAAAGGTCGACAAATTAGCTAAATTTCGAGGACAACTGCCTACATTTCCAATCTACTAATTCGTGTATCCCATT
This sequence comes from Sinohyriopsis cumingii, assembly GCA_028554795.2. Taxonomy (NCBI): domain Eukaryota; kingdom Metazoa; phylum Mollusca; class Bivalvia; order Unionida; family Unionidae; genus Sinohyriopsis; species Sinohyriopsis cumingii. The sequence continues at coordinate 23,728,814 of CM068834.1, forward strand.
GATATGCGATCTCTGTCTATGATACCACAAATTTAAAGAAACATCAATTACTTATATCTGAGAAACCTTGGGACCATTTTTCCTCATCATAGAGACATATTTATGATTTTAAGTGACAATGAAAATGCACATTTTTTAGAATGCAAAACGATGAAAATTATAACCCGCGAAAATAAAAGAATTCACAATAATGGTTGTCACACTAATTCCTTCAACATTCGTAACAAATTTCTTTCTGACAAACTCTTGGACATTTGCATGTGTTATAATGTGAACCATTATGCTCGACTTTGAGATATATATGTTATAATGTTGAACATTATGCTAGACTTGGGGACATATGTGTTATAATGTGGAATATTATGCTAGACTTTAGGACATATGTGTTATAATGTGGAGCATTATGCTAGACTTTGAGACATGTGTTATAATGTGAAACAGTATCATAGACATTGGGACGTGTTATAATGTGGAACTCTACGATAGAATTTGGGACATATATGTTATAATGTGGAAAATTATGCTAAACTTTGGGACATATGTGTTATAATGTGGAATTCCGTGTTAGATTTGAGGACATTTTGAATAATAATGAAATGTTATGATAGATTTTGAGACATATGTGTTATAATATGGACGTTTATGAAAGAATTTTATAATAGAATATTCTCATTGAATTTGGTCCTTACATGTTTTGTAATGTGTATCTGTATGGCAGATTTTGGGACATTATATGTTTTGTAATGTGTATCTGTATGGCATATTTTGGGACATTATATGTTTTATAATGTGTATGTGTATGGCAGATTTTGGGACATTATATGTTTTGTAATGTGTATGTGTATGGCAGATTTTGGGACATTATATGTTTTGTAATGTGTATGTGTAAGGCAGATTTTGGGACATTATATGTTTTGTAATGTATAAGTGTATGATTGATTTTGGGACAATTCGTTGGAGGGAATTAGGTAAGGTTTATATATTTTTAAATAATAGGACTAAAAACGTTGAGTATCAATGAGATGGTCTTGGAAATGATTATGTTATCATCCTAGTTTAGAAACGAGCCTTAATACAAGTGGCTAAGTATACCAATTATAACACCATTTGGACGTTTTTTAATGTTGGGCACCAAACGTCAAGCGTCTAATTACTATTGAATGTGTTGATCCGGCCCATGTTTCTAGTTCGCTAATACTTGGGCCCGATCTTTGCCTCAGCCATATCCTAGATTATATACATACGGTCGAAGAAACAAAGGAACAATGTAGGCTAACTATCCGGTCTTTACCTGCACGAATTTATCACGCTAGCTTCAATATCATCATAACGATTTTATATCGTGAATTACAGCAATTATTGCAAAATATTAAATTAAATAATTTATATGTTGTAAGTTGAAACCAACTTAAATCCAAAAAGCATAAGTATAAATAATATTTGCACTAATTCCCCTCATTTTGGTAAAGTGCAATTAGTACAGAAAACAATCCAAACTAGGCTGAGCCTTTCATCGTCTTAAATGAGTCATTTGTTTTATCTGCTAATAAGAGACAAAACCTAATGCATGACATCATGGCAAAACCGCGAATTGGCGAATCTAAAATGTCACATAAAACTTGCCCTCCTTGACGCATGTCTCACTTCGAACTTTCTATGTTATAGGTTTGGTCTGAAAATCTGGTCTGAAAGGCTTCACCGAAGACATTGGTTCATATTGAAGTCTGTTTTGATATATGATATAGTGCATGATATAAAAGCTACAATCCTAGAAATTTTGAATGGAAATGACGAAATATATTCAATAGACATCGAATCTAGAATCATTATAACTTTTTCAAGGAAGGGACAGTCGATAGGGATTTTTTCTAGGATCAATATAACTTTATCAAGCGAGAGACCGATGCTGTTAGGAAAAGACTCAACAGAAGTTATGGCTACTTTCAAATAAATGCTCTCTGAAGCAATCTTAAAAAGATAAATGTAGTAAAAATATATATATTTAAACGAAGTATCGGTAATTTAAGGATACGTGCTATTAAGAGAAGAAGGTCTAAAATACAAAGTACAACACGGAATATTCGTATTTTGAGACCATTTCCGGGAAGATTTGTCATCCGGAATGACATTGCAGCCTGTATGTAGCAGTAGATTCCACCTATTCCAAAAGCCAGGAAGGCGCCTATTAAGTGGACGATTACTATGTTTGTTTCCTAGAGAAGATAAAAATTGAAAAGAAGTAAAATATAATGTATAATCGGAACAATTATGGAGTACAATAAATATATAACTCAAAGACAATATTGACCATGAATAAATTAATGATGTAATGCAATATGCCATACGACGTCTAGTGGAAACATATTTCTGACTGTTTTAAGTATTTCTAACTTTCTGCGGGCATTTCAAGTAGGGATTGTAGATCAGCATCATTTGTAGGCAAAGGGGCAGATATGTAGAGATTCTCCTTTTAATGATGCATGTCACGTGACGTACGACGGACACTAGACCATAGCATTGACTTTAGCCATGCTCCCAGGATTGATATTGAAACGAATGTTAGTCTTGTTTCCTAATGTTAGGACTTCTATGTGTTCAAATGAGATTGATTAAGAGCTGCTAAAACAATTCAAGATATCTGCTTGCATCTGTTTTCTTTATGTAAAACGATTTGGGCCAGCGTGCATATTTATGCACGTGTTGGTTGGAAGTAATGATGATAAAGCACATATTGCCAACGAATCATCGTTTCTAACATAGCTGCTTCTGTTTTCTTCCCTCGCATCATCTCTTTTCTTTATATTCTATGTTGTGTTTTGTTTCCTTTTGTAATTGTTAATGCAACTTACAACTTTAATGCAAATCCTCTAAAAAAAAATGTCGATGTTGCAAATCGAGTATTATTTTAATGGGATTTTAAACAAATCGCTGTGATGTTGCTATTTATGTTGTGGTAAGAACTGACAATACAACCAAGATTGATTCATAGCTATCCCTATTATACGTGGGAGGATTCCATAGTAATGAAAGCGCTGACACAAAATATTCGATATAGTGTCTTCAGGACTTTTCGTGTAGTTGCAATCTAAGTAGTTACTTTTTTTCTGTGTGTTCACGTACCTGGAAATTGCCGACTATACTAACACCTAAACACGCGAATAATCCCAACACGAAGGAAACTTTGTTTGCTATCATCAACCTTTTACGTGAAGACTCTCTGTAGAATTTCTCTATTTGCTTATAGCGAGTATACATAACTACAGAGCCTGAAAAAAGAAGGAAAAAAAAAAGATAAATCAAATAATAAATAAATAACAGATATCTGTTTTAGTCAACATTTTATATTTAACAAATATTAATCTCTTAATTACATCAAAGCGCATGGGATAAAACAATTCACAACAAGTGCATCAAACATCTTAATTTTATATCAGGGAAAGAAGTCAAGTCTTCATTCATACTATCGGGCTATACTACACTAAAACGTCGATTATCCAGACACATTGAGTGACACTGATTTCGTCATTATCATCGGTTATTCGGATGATCGAATTTCGCTCACAAACTGTTGGCCTGTCAGTTTATGCGCGGTTTTAGAAACACATAGAGCTTAAGTCAGCAATCATCACTGATCAAAAGCTAGGTACGTTGGCTTGGACTACTAAATGACTGATAGAACTACTATGTGTCTTTAATCGTGATGGACTAGCTTATAGTATCTGTATGACAAATTCTATATTGTCATGGCGGCACTCGTTTAGCGACAGTTGGATGTGATAATAATTCTTCCCCCCCCCCCGCTGTCTCCATCCCTCTGTCTTAATGACATTTATTGTTACTTTAAAAGTATGATTTAAAAAAAAAATAATAATACCCTTTAATTATAAATGTGTGAGATTCAATTCGATTGTGCTTGTCTCTACTTTTTTCTACTCTGTTCTATGTTGTCGTTGTGATTGGCAAATGAGTTTCATTTATATATATGTTTATGTTACAATAATCAACACATTAGGGGGACACGGTAATAAGCCGTATGGACAAAGATCACACACACACACACACACACACACACACACACACATATACATACATACATACCTACCTCGTATTGAATTGCATAAAGTTTTTAAAATGAATAACAATATAAGAAGAGATATATATTTTCCGAACAATTTCAAAGATAATAAAGGCTAATTTTTTTGCAGAGGGAAAACATATCGACTTTAAAACAACACTTACACATTAATGCGCCTATATTTAGTAATTGTCCGAAAATGCAGCTCTCTGGGGGAGATGTTCCCGTGTCACTGAAACATGAAGAATTTCGAAAGAAGTGTCGTGGTATCAAAATACAAAGCCAAGCAAATATCATGTGTCAATTTTTTAAAAGAGACACGTAGACGTTGATGAAAGAAACATGTATATACTTAAAAAAAATGATACATTAAAAGCAAGCCCCAAGTTCATAATTTGCTAAATTTACATATCGTCAATATTACAAATAAAAATGCAGTCGATGGCGTTTGAAACATGACAAATGCATGTAGGACTTTCAAACAATGAATACGTATTTGTCTTGTTAAGAGTCTGCAGATAAGCTGAGTATCAAAAGGCGTACGGATTCATCTAGCACCATCAGGATTTTTATGTAAGCTTACACTACGTCATTTTCCCAACTATTTTACTACCAAAGAATATACTTACCCGTAATCTGGTAATAACTTCGAAAGCGTTAGATGCATAGATGATCTCAAATAGGTAATGATTTAATATTTAAATTTATGAAACGAGTTAATTTTTTGCTCCTGAAAAAATAGTCTCAGACGGGAATTGAAACAGTATTGAACTATTTGATAACAAATAACTTTTAGAGGTATCATTGTCAATAAATAATAATGAAAATAGTAAACGTCCTTCTAAATATAACCTGTGTCACAGACAGGACAATATTTAAAAAATAGACTGCCGCTGAAAATTATATAACTCCTTTGAGGCGCTTCTTCAGGAATGTGTATGTGACTGTTTAGAACGTTTCCACCGAAAACTTTCCACCTTGGATATAAAGCACAGATACAGTACCAAATATGTCAGACGAAACAGCATTTCAGTTATTAGATATTTCTCTGAAGAGAGTATTTCTAAATTCAGAAAATGTGCTAGACGTAGAAGCGTTTGTGAGAACTGAGATTTGCCGGTTCTGATTTACACTCACTTGTAGATATTAATTGATTGGATATTTTTGTGAGCGGCTATTAGCATTATTTGATTTGGAAGAATGCTGTGGTTATAAAACGTTCTGTCAGTTGGTAGAGGAGAGCGAGTGTGCTTACTCCTTTAGGTCGAAATTTAATTTAACCACGCTTGCTATGCAGGTGGGATGAGAATATTTGGTTTGGACCCCCCGCCCTCTATCCATTAACCATGCTCTTTTTCTAATGCCGATTGGACAATTAATTGGAATGATTGATAATAATACTTAAAAAATAAAAAAAAAATTCCAGAACAGAAGGACAAGGAAAATTCCCACGATCGTAGACAATCAGTAACTAGAACACTGCGCAAGAATTGCATTGGTTGACCAATCAGATTTACATAAAGTAAACACGTTGCCATAACAAATATAATACACTGCACACAGTGTATGCAAAATGTACAGACTGTGTGATAATCCATCTACAAATTCATCCATCCATATACATCTATCTTTCTATATGTCTATATGCAATGTTCACTCTTTGCTTCCACCGGCGTACCTGCTACTGTGTTGATCTAGAAGGTACAACAGGAAATTCCTCAGATTCATGTTCCTGTCAAGACGAGAACATTTTGCAATTCTACAGACTAATGAGTTGCATAGAACCTGTAAAAAATCTACTAGTGTTGACAGTTGGGTTTCCAGTGAAGATAGAATGTCGCTAGATCGTCACTTAGATTAGATTGAAATGAATTGATGAGGTTTTCCGAGTACTAAAAAAGTAGTTCAAGGTGGCTGTCTTCCTCGACTGCCACCATGTCTGCAACATTAAAGACCCAGTCAAACATCTGAGTTGCATTTTAAGGTATTAAAATGAACCGGAAGTCCTGCGAGACCTTGGCAGCGTCGATGCAAACAGAAATTTCATAGACTTTAAGCAGCATATTCCAGGCCAGACATCAGCTTCACAGACTAGACAGTTCATTGCCTCAAAAACTTTGTTTTTTGATTTCGAAATGTGTTCTCTTGTATACATGAACTTACCTTACTTTACCTTATTATTATTATTATTATTATTATTATTATTATTATTATTATTTTACTGGAACAAAACTGATAAATGACTGAACTCTCTCTCTCTCTCTCTCTCTCCTTTTATAAACAACATTGGTTTTAATTGTATCATGGGGAGGAATCAGCACGTTGGTAACACTTGCTTTCAATCCATTTGCTATCTGCTTTACTTACTTACTTACTTCAGGCAATAAAACATGTTTAAAAGGATAAAGTAAAGTGACTTTTTATAATTTCAATGATCTGTTACAGTGAGCACATGAAGGTGATATAAAAATGATGTTGAACATTCCTGGCTTCATGGCATCAAGCCTGTAACTCATCATTTTTTAGCTCTAGTTCGAGCATGCGCTCTCGTGTCCTATCCTTCACTGGCATTTGCTTTCTGAAAATAACTGTTTGACTGACTGAGATTTGAATATCAATGTGAGTCGAAAAATCTCACTCTCAAACTTTAGTTCGTAGTTCTCTAAGCCATATTTTCACCAATAAATCTAAACATTAAGTTTAGACATTAAGACATTTGATTGGTCAATGTGCAAAAGCCAGACTTAAATTTCAGCCAGTCAGACCACTGGAAGTTAGACTAAGATGATAGTCCACACTTATGTTCCGTCAATGTAAAAAGGCCTGTCCAGGTTTCCTGAATTTACTGTATACACTTTCATTATTAACACCAAACGTTTGTTCGTGAGCTACATATAAGAATCAAAGAAACATTTTAATTGGCTATTTTGCAGCGCATATTTTACAGCGCACTGTAGCCACGCATACCAACTGTAGCTATGTCACGGTTTATCATTAGATCAATAAATCGTGACATCGCACTATTTGTTTTCCCCTTGTATATCGCACTCAGTGGTCGTAATATCCAGCAAACTTCCATCCATTAGCAGTCAAATTATCAGCTAAAACATAGTGCATGTAATTTGTGTTGTCTTTTTCAATGCACAGCACGAAGTCTGACCACAGACGACTACACGTGAAATTTCGGGTTAAATACCGTCATTACGTCATTACTCGCTTATAAGTTGGGTTAAATTTTTTAAAAACCTATCGCCCCAGAAGAAAATAAACAAAGATCGTGATCTGCCGTAACATAAAGCACCTGAAGATCAGGGTCTATGTTGTTTGTTCTAATGCTTAATCCTAAAAGAACTGCACAGACCCAGATCTGCCAACGCATTATCAGGGTCTGTGCAGTTTACTGCTGGACTCGACTTATGAGAGAGTACATACGGTAGTCTCTTTACTGGATAAATGGGTATGCGTACGTTCAAACGTTCCTATTCAGAACGTCTTCCTAATCTGAATGCCTAACAACTAGTAATATGGGAATGTGGTAACAATCTGAGCCAGTTTTGTACGTTCTCATGTGATACATGCGTCAAATCGATAAGAACTCTGTAATTTGGGGATGGGTAACATGTATGTATGTATGTATGTATGTATGTATGTATGTATGTATGTATGTATGCGTGTGTGTGTATATGTGTATATATATATATATATATATATATATATATATATATATATATATATATATATATATATATATATATATATATATATATATATATATATATATATATATATATATATATGTGTGTGTGTGTGTGTGTGTGTGTGTGTGTGTGTGTGTGAGTGTGTGTGTGTGTGTGTGTGTGTGTGTGTGTGTGTTACCCATCCCCAAATTATGGACAGAGTTATTATCGATTGAGTGTGACTTATTCTGCCTGGAGTACTTATTCAGTTTTTAGATATACCTGACTGAATTTTGATGTCATACTATAAACACATGAATGGTTCAATACCTGACTACGTTGGATGTAGTCAAGATCTAACCAGAAGTATACCTGCATTATTTTGTACTATTTTTACATAGTGTTTGGCACCTTTTGATGAGTAAAATTGTCGAGTATCATTACCTACATGGAGCAAGACCAGGTGTATCAACTACAATTTACTGTTGAACATATTTTGCATCCCTGAGTCAAATATTCCTATCAAAAATCATATCCCTCTCCCGCGGTACAACTCTCAATTTGATTTCGACATCCCTACTATCTTGTGGTCGGATAGGAAATCCCCTTTTGAGCATACCTGCACTGAATTATATCGATACTAAATGATTAATGATTATACTATTTTAATAATATCTACAATCAAATTCCGCATGCAAGATTTATAGGAGCTATTTTTTAGATGGATGTTTCTAAACCTTTATCGTAGTACTTGATGTTAGAACATCATCTATCTACGTATCTATTCCAACCCATCTGCCCATTCATCCATCCATCTGTTTATCTATCTATCTATATATATCGATCTATCTATCTATCTATCAACCCACCCACCCACCCACATAGGCATCCACCCATCTAGCTATCTATCTACACATACACCCATCTGTTCATCCATCTATCTATCTATTCACCCAGCTATGTATCCATCCATTGGTCTATCCACCCACTCACATACCTATCCATCCACCCATATACTCATTCATCTATCTTCGTTTCTATCCACCCACATACACATCCAACCAACCATCCGCATATCCATCCGTCCATCGATTTATCCGTCCGCCCTTCTATCTACCTATCTATATATATATATATATATATATATATATATATATATATATATATATATATATATATATATATATATATATATATATATATATATTGCTTTTAAAACAAGTAAATAAAACGACTTTCTTAAATAACGAAAGACATATGTATCATTACCATGTGAAATCTTTACAGATAAATACAATAAATGAAATTATTAAGGTACCAGAATCATGATGATTGGAAAACAAACACAACACAAAAGAAAAGTTATTTAAAGTTGGCATGATGGTCCCGTTTTACCTAGTTAGAGTTTTTCAAGAAATTTCTAAAATAAATACGCTTCTAACGAGCCATTTGATTCTAACTTTTTTCATCAGATTGGAATCAATCAGAATTTGGTCGGTGATAAATGGTTTTTCATTATGAAATAAATATAATATAAAACAATGAAACTCAAGGATTAAATCATAGAGGTACTATATTGAAAACAGACATTATGCTAAAATAATCAATGGAGAAACATTGTGTAATTAAATAAACAATTATTTACCTTATATAAGGAAACCCAGGTTCTACGTGATCATATCTGACTGCAATAGCATATCTGTAATAATAATAATAATAATAATAATAATAATAACAATAATAATATTATACACTCTAACACTGACCATGACGATGATAATGATGAGATAGCACTTACATAGGGTACGAGGAACACATAAGGAACAACATAATTGTTTTGGGTTTTGTTTAGGTGGCTTTTTATTTGTTTGGTTGGTTTTGACCACAAATATCCTTTAAGAGCATTTTTGATTCAAAAGTTACGAATCCTAATGAATCTGATGGCTCCTTTGAACCACAAATTGACGCTTCTAAATATCAAATGATGCATTCACAATAGTGTGTTCGAAAACGACTTGACGCTTCTAAATATCAAATGATGCATTCACAATAGTGTGTTCGAAAATGACTTAAGTGCAAGCCCTAATCTTGAGACACAGCTAAATAATAATTTTGTGACTCTCTGAGCAGTAATGTCTGAGAAAAGTGAGATACAGCCAAATCATAACCTATCAAAAGGTAAGCACGAATGACTGAACCATGTCATATAGGTCATATTGACCCAGTTTTTACTGATGGCTTCAACAGTTCACATGACGCAATTACTTACCAAGTTATGTGACTCCATAGGCAATAGTGACGAGTAAAATAAGATAAACACAGATTATTCAATAGAATGGGATCGTAAAATATAAGTCACAGTTGCCTATTTCTTTCAGAATGATGTACGTGACACATGACCCAGATCCAAACCTTAATCTGAGTAATAACGCCATACAGACCTGATGGATGGATTGGCATTGTTGTTACATTCAATAAAATTGTTCAATGTACTTGCGTCGTGTTTAAGGATATATATATATATATATATATATATATATATATATATATATATATATATATATATATATATATATATATATATACATACATACATGTATGTATATATGTATGTAGGTATGTATGCATGTAGGTATGTAGGTATCCACGCATATAGTTATGTATGTATGTATGTTAGTATGTATGTATGTGTGTATTTATTATTCCGTATATACGGAAAGAGTTTTTGTAAAAACTTAAAGATAATTGCGAAGAAGGGCTGAAATACAACAATATAGGTACTTAAACATTAATATTTATCTTTGGTTCTGATAATGAGAACAAAGCCTGATAATGTATGACGTAGGTAAAAACTTCCAAAGCATTTTGTTTTATTTAAGTCTATCTAAACCTTGACAAGCAGTTACATGCACGTACAATAACCGCGAGACTGGCAGTTTAATGGGACATTTATAGTTGCACTTTTCACCCCACTGACAGAGTACCAGTATGCAATCAAATGAAATTTCCAGTACAAGTATGAATAATAACTAAAGATGTCAGATAGTGTTACATGACAATACACCGTGCACATTTTCATAACTTCTTTAGCCTGCATGTTGTCAGTCATTTCCTTGATAACGCGATGTCATACATAAGGCCAAAATCAGTGCACGAATCATTCTTTGTCATATATTAAAGCGAGTTTTACTCACGTGATTATGAATGATACTGGCAGGTAGATGACGAGTACAATTGGAAGAACGAAGATGTGGTTTTCAAGCATCTTTCAGGTTTCCAGTCAGCGTTTCCATATATCCTACAATATGTTATGGAAACATTTAACGCTAATTCTAAATAATCATCTAAAGGAGAGAGAGAGAGAGAGAGAGAGAGACAGAGAGAGAGAGAGAGCATTTGCAACCCATTATCCATCCTACATACTCCATGGTACCTTCTTTGAATTGGAAACAGTTTCAGAAAAATAATATATTTATATTTTAAAGTAAGAAACCAACTATGAATACACTGAAATAGCGTTCACGGCTAAACGTGCTTAACTTTTACTTTTAACCAATTTCTTTTGAGACATTAGACTACTTGGCATGGTACATACCGTCGTTTATATCCTTGCCTTCCCCTTGTACCATGTCACTTAGGACAAATTACTTACCTAGTATCTTCAACTCTTGTGCTCTAATGCAGAACTTTGAACATAAGCATATAAAAACAAAACAATAAATCAGGAATCCGATAAAACAGTTGGTATTATAGATTGTGATATTGGTTCATGCACTAATGTCTTTAGAATACAGGCAATTAATTACAAGAGTTTCCAAACTGTGGTCATTTATGAAGGGTGTCATTTATATAATGGTATTCGCTGGTGCGAGTTTTAATATATGTGATTGTGCTACAGACAGACGGAGAAAAGGAATAAGCATACATGACATAAGACTGATAATCTAAACATTGCCCTTCAAATTATTCTTAATTCTGTTCGTACGACTTGTTTTGATTATTCTTAATAAATGACCTTATAACTAACGAACTAGGAAAAGCTGTTGTACGTCCTTGTTTTTGGTTTAACGCATTTGTCGGTGCAATATATGTTACAACATGGCGACCGTTAAAACTGCTTGAGGAAGAACCCGGAAAAACCCTAGACTAAGAACCACAAAAAATATTCCAGCAGATATGAAAATTGCATCCTACGTTGAATGAAGTAAGGGAACGGTCGATAAACAGTGTATATATCGTTAAGTGTGTGTGTGGGTTGTGTGTGTAATTTTGCTTTAATTTGTGAGTATTTATGTGTGCGACGTATTATCTCACTCAAGTAAGTAACTGTACTAATAATACTGTTTTCTAATGCATTTTCAACATTCTAAAATATGAATATGAATAATTCATGCAAAAAAGTATTTTACTTTACAATATAATTTGCGCGAGGTTTTTGTTATAATGAACTAAGAGGTGTTCCTTGGAGCTGGGTCTGTATTTTGATTCTACGTCATTTAAAAAAAATTAGTGTGGTCAGCTATCGCCAAACTTATTTGTTTTACGTTATGGTGCTGATCCACATGAACGCAGTAAATAAAAAGCTGAATTCTTTATTGTAAAATAGTGGTCCTACGCTGTGTTCTTTTTGTTATAGAAGTGAGATTATTCATCGACCTACCTACCTAACAACACACACACACGCATGCACACACACATACACACGCATCCATCCATCCGTCCATCCGTCCGTCCGTCCATCCATCCATCATTCCATCCATCCATCCATACATACATACATATATACATACGTACGTACGTACGTACGTACACTCACCTCTCAGTATGTCGACCCGTTTGTCTCGAGCTTTACCTTTATCTCTGGCAAGCTAAATAGTTTCTGGTAAAACTAATTACTTTTTTACAATTTTGAATTTAAAACTCCCTTAGACACACTATGGTTGTTGCAACATGACAACATCGATTTTATCTCTGAATATTTCACACTGCCAGATTTAAACAGGGTTCAAAGTTTGCTGTGTAAATACGAGATAACAATGATTCTGCATGACTAACACATGGCACGTATAAAATTGTCAATCTTGTCGATATTTCCAATGTAGTAGTTGAAAGTTTAACACAGTAGTTCGCTTTAAAAAAAAAACATAAAAAAAATGAAATTGACATTAAACTTACCTGAATGATAGCTACTCGAATTACCCGTGTCTATAATACTTAAAAACTAAAATGTACCATTGTTTACATGTATATGTCCGTTGTAGTGCAACGATCAGTAAGTTCTACCTTACCCATATATCTGTTTTATCTCCTACATACACCGAGCTGACCGACCCATATACCAATTACTCCAACGAACACGAAGTTTACCATATGGTTTACCTCCCTTACATAGCGAGTAAACTATAGCAACAGAAGTATTTCCCTGCAAAGTAAATTTCGTTTCAGGGCGCTGATTATTTTAAGTTCGGAAGGTATTTTAGTCTCGTTTATTCAGCTTCTCGAGTGACTTTGAGAATTTGATACAGAGAATTGGTCTGGTAAAGGTAAGTTTCATTTATTGTTAGCAATAGGTGTTGCTGATTTTTTTTTTTTTGCCTCTTCATTTTCTTTCATAGAACTTCAGACATCTTTTGAAGAAAGATTAATGCCAGGCACTTGTCACTTATCCACTGAAATAAGCCGGCATAATCATTTAAATATGCTGGCATAAATATAAATAAGTCATTTTTGACGCAAAATTACTCGATTTATATGGTGAAATATGGTGACGCATTTTCGCCAACTACTTGCTACTTATCCACTTAAATAAGACGACTTATTCATTCAAATACGTTGACATAATTATTTTTAAAAAGTCGTCTTAAGACGAGAATTATGTCAGCTTTTATAAAATCTAAGTCAATATATTCGTTTATTTATGTCGCCTTAATAAGAGGGTACCTTAACCAAACGCCGTGCTAATACCCATATATGCTATAATTAGTTGCATATTTATGCTACTTATCAATTTAATGAAATACTTTTCTTAGTCGTTCGAATTTGTTGACACAACTACAGAAAAGTAGTCTTCAGACGCGAAAAAAGTCGACTAATCTATAAGCTAAGGCGACATAACGTTTTTTCTATACCTTATATCGCCTTCAGATTTGGATTAGTCAGCTTATCTTGCTTCTGAAGACGGCTTAATTGTAGTCATATCGTATTGGTTCAAAACTACTTTCGTACTTCAAGGGACGTTTTCAAAACCATTTTATTTCTTTGTACTATTGACTTACAATGAAACTCTGCTTGGGTGACATGCAACCTTATAAAGATTTCGTCTTGTCTTAGCTGCATTGCGTAAGAATTATGTGACATTGGCATCACTAATCCGTTGGCGAATGTAGAGGAGCCCTCAGCTTCAACGTTCTTTGATATAGTTTTTGTTTTAAACTTCTTACACGTCAAAGTACGGGGTCACGTCATTGCAATGAAGAATGTTTGATACCGAATTCCACAAAACACTAGCTTTTGTTTCTCCCTTCTTTTTCATGTTACAGGTCTGATTCAAAAACAAATGTTTAAATGTTCAATACCTCATTGGATAGTGTGAGGTGTTCACTGATAACTATATTGGATAGTGTGAGGTTTTCACTGATAACTATATTGGATAGTGTGAGGTTTTCAGTGATTACTATATTGGATAGTGTGAGGTTTTCATTGATTACTATATTGGATGGTGTGAGGTCTTCACTGATTACTATATTGTACATATTAGGTAATAAAGCAAATGGGTAGTTTGCATTTTGTGTTCTATTTTGTTCCTTTTTTGTTACTTGTTTGCTCATTTTGTAACTAAAAATACAACACCGTAAACGACGCCAATCGGGACATGTAAAAGTAGAAAACATCATTAGTTTATTCTTTGGTTTATAGGTTCTTCTGTTAGTAATGTTGTTGCTTGAGCTTTAGAGAAAATACGAATTGGTTGCTTCTTTTGCCCTAACACCGAGACTGCTTCAACATGGTATCAACGGCCACTTGGATTTGTACCCGTCTCCTACGCCGTTCACATTAGCAACTGGATGCTAGTAGTATTGATTGTTCGCAAATTTGTTAAAAAGTTAATATGATATATTAAAATTTCCTAAAACTTACTTGATTAAATAAATGGATTTAAGGGTTTAAAAATGTTCGTACAAGATATCCTTATCCTTGACCTTTCAGGAGTAGCAGACTATTATTAAACGATAAAGAGATGCAACATAGAAAATATTGTAACCACAAATCGCTAAATATGTTTCATACTTATACTTAAAATTTGCTAATGACGATTCAGTAGAGAAATACAGAGCAAAGTGTAAGAAGAAATTTTGGTAAGATCAATTTTACAAGGCCGTATGGATGGCATCATCAAAATATTGATTACCCTTACATGTCTAAACGCGCGTACGTAACATAATTTAGTAAAAAGTGATAGCCATCAGACACGTTACGTCGCATTCAATATATATATATATATATATATATATATATATATATATATATATATATATATATATATATATATATATATATATGCAAGCTAGCGTTCCTATGAATTACAATTGCGGAACAGTTCAAGTACCAATACTATGGCTGAAACGACAATGTATTAGGATATTAGGATGCGCCTGCCACTTAAACATTGTATACTCGGAGTGACAGTGCAGTGGCTACTGCTACTTATGCTGCTGAAGCTATTATTCTTCTTCCATGAAAAGATGATTTCAATTAAGTTTTTGCTGATTTCCTTTTGGTTGAACACCTTTATCTCCTTCTCCATCATTACCATTGTATGCTTAGCCCGCACCATCGTAGAGGCTCAAACTTATGCCGAGACAAACGATACAACTGAGTGGAAACGATCATGGAAATACGTTCGAAAATCGGATTGGCACAAATGAATGTGGAGAGAGATGTTGTGAGTGTTTAGCTGATAGACATTGCATTCCTGACGGATACAAAATAATTCATTGCTGTACTTGCAAGCGGACCTATGTCAGCCATCCAGTAACGAACAACATCACACAGAGCAATCGCAACACTTGTGCGCATCTTGTTCAAACAAATTACCAGATATCACACATTTGTCCAGGAAAGACAAGATGCTTTGTTTGTTATAAAGATATGTTAATGAACTCGAGAAAGTATTAAAGGACGATTAGAAAAAGAGAAAGGAATAGTGTGGATTTCGTCTTTCTGATTTTGAATATTCATGAGAGACTGAAATGTACATCCCTAATTAGTGTGTAACTCATCGTGATTGCAACAAGTGTAAACAAATACCTACGGTTTGTCACTATCTCAAAGGTAGTACGATTCCAGGAGGAGGTAAATAAATCGTGAATGGCTCTCATATCCTTCCTAATTTCGCAGAATGGACTTTAGACCCTGTGGATGACACTTGCAGCAGCGATGATTAAATCCGGCGTTACGGCAACTGAATCGATATGCTTCAATCACGGCTCACGATTTCTCTGGACACGACAGCAATGTCTTTTGAAATATTATTCAAAACAAGGAACAAAATTTCCAACAGTGACCATGGACGGAGCCAAACTCGTTTACATGAAAGTGAGAAACATACAGTTTAAAGATAATTGAGGTTGCTTTTGTTTTGTACAATCAGTCGAATATAGTGCCTAAATCGTTTGGAATAACTGAATGGCTAAAGAATAGTTTCCACACTTTTTCATCCTTGAATCCTGAAGTTCGACGTTATGCACGCAGAAGCTACGAGAAGCCTTCTACGCCTGGGAGCAAACACACTCTTCGACCTCTTTTGACTTTCAAGAAGAAATGTTGAAATATTTCAGATCCGATAATGACAATTTGGTGTGAACATTTTCGGCAATTATTTTTGAGTCACCACTGAAGGACGTTTGTTCAACTAATGGCCTAAAGATCTGAATGGATGACCCACCACTAAAACGTTAAGAAGAGCAGGATTTATCTACTTGGGAGGAAGAGTCGAAGTACAGACTTTCAGTTGTGGTGATATGATCCACGAACGGGAGTATACAGATTCCTGAAACATATCAGGTGGTGTCCGTGCTGCCACTGCCTTCCCTTACTGGGCAGTGATTATTATTCATATGTTCACTTTAGAAGAAAGAATTCACAGTTTCACTTTGGAGTCACGAGAACATATTTCATTGACTTTGTATAAATTCAACAGAGACGCTTAAAACAATTGCATCATTTAGCCCACATCTTCTACCTATCATAGCTACTCACAAGTCCATGAAGGAAAAAGTTACACGAATACAAAACAAAACGTTGAACATTATTAGTATAACCGCAAGACGAAACTTCTTCACGGTAAGAGGTTACGGCAAATAAATTTTAAAGACTAGATGGCGTAGATACATATCAGCTTCCTCGTTTTCGTTTGTCTAAACAAATGTTATGAATAAAACATTCACTGCGTTTCCTTCTAACTATATTCAACTTGAAGTCCTTTAGGCCTAATCCTGCTGTCAAATTGATTCATATGTCATCACTGGTCTCAAAGAAGTGTTAAGATGGTTTACTTTGACAGTAATCCAGTTACTACACGGCATCATTTACATACCATGTCAGGCATAACGTTTGTTTTTGAAAACCATAAAGTAGTTTTGTCACAAGTGGTTGAAGCAAGAATCAATACTCAGACCAACACCCAAGTAACTTGAAACCTGGTTGAATTTGACCTTTAATATGCGTCCTTATTTGTTCACTTTTAAAATTTGATCATAATGCCAAATTTATAAAAGCCACATCCCCTAAAATACATCTGACCGAAATGCAGAGAGGTGGTGGTGGTGCCGCAAGTTCACGCTATATAAAGAATAAAAAGCCCCAAAAGTTCAGAGAAAACGACCATATTACATGTATACTTTAAATAAGAAACAAGGGACAGAACTCTCGATTTGACACTTCACCCAGGAGCTGCCTTGTAATCATTGTAACAAGTGAAAAAGTGAACGACACTTTTAGTAGTCAACCTCATGCAACAGTTGACTCAGTGAACTCTTCGCCGATATTTTCGCGGTGGATCAGTTACTACTCGTTAGCGCGTCGAGATAGGAACCAATGGGGTGAGGTTTCGAGTCGTACAAAGGGATCAACTGGAGTGAGCTACCGTGGCACATCCTCGGACACGGCACTTTGCTCCAATTTCGCAGCATTATATAACTTTTGTTTCTTTATGTGTTATAAAATACCAAAAACCCAAACCAAACTGATGTGTATTTTACTTCTAAATTAGTTTCTTGATCCCAGAGTTCTGTGAATTTGTTGATCGGAAACAATTGTTTGCAAAATATAAGAAAGTACAAAATTAGAAGTGATGTTAAATACCTGACCAATGCGCATACGTTTTTCAGTGTCTTACGGCTTTTGGATTACACTATGTACTGTCCGTTCAATGAACACAAGATTTGACATTGAGCAGAAATATCTGTTGGCGTCATTGCTTATACTGATTTACGAAATATAACTATTTAATAGCAGTACACATATATTGACATTTGTTCTTGATATATTGCTTTATAGAAAATATCTTTCTTTGAAGTACAGTATATAAATGGTTCAGATACATTAAAAATACGACAGTCTTCTTCATTATTGGTGACTGTTAACTGTACAAGTGATATATGTGTCAAGCGATGGGCCCACTTCGGCCCTTTATCTCGTATATACCCATACTAAATCTGTTATCTCATTTTAGAAGGGTAGTTATCTGTAAAACATAAGCACAAACTTACAATGACGTGTAATCACTACCACCGCACACACTCTCTTGTGTGCGTACTGGAGTACCCGTCTCGACTAAATCGCGATCCTTCACGAAAATACCCGACCATCCACTAGAATTTGAGTACTCAGCAATACCACATTGAGAACACGCGCGCAAAGGCACATCGGAACGACGACGTAGTCCCTTCGAAAATGCTGTACAGAGGTGGAAATAATTGGCAGTAATTTGGTGGATCCAACATGCATTTCGGTTTAAACGGTTTATCAGTTCTTAGTACCGATCCGGGTAAGTTCCATCGAATGTCTGTATCGGAGCTATTAGAGGAAGAGATCACTTGACTAAATATTACGTCATCATGTATATGAAATCGGGTCACAATTAGTACTTCCAGTTCAGTACCCACGAATGTAGTTCTAGTCTGTTTTTAGAACATTTTTTTCCTCTCTCGTTTTGGTGGTGATAGAAGAGTTTTATTTATGCATGTTTAGTAGGAATTTAACAGTAATTTTTTATTCTTGAGAATATGAGCTCATGGTGTGGTTGTCCGTGTGTATTTCGGCGACAGTGCACAGTGAGTAATAAGGCCTAGGTGATGATCCGAAAGTGAAATCTATGTTCTGTTTACATGCTGCTCTGTTGACAGTCCAGCATCTCAAAAAAAAAGAAAAAAAGAGCAGGTCAACCTTTGACAAGAACTTCACCGTGAAGTCATCTTTGAAGGTATTTTAGATTAGCATATGATTTGTATTGGTTGTCATACTGTGGAAAGTTCAGTACTGAGAAACAAATGTAGAGAACATATAGTAAAATTAATTGTGTTCTATGGCCTTTCAGAAAACTGAAGTATTGATTGTGTTTCGTTCAATGCTTGAAAATCTACGACAGTTCATAATATATTTATTATCTTAAGTATGTGTAATTATTCTGTTATTTGTTTTAATTACGTTCGGGAAATATATTGTAGACTGTGTACTATTTTGTCCCATTCATTTTTGTTTTTTGTTTTAAAAGTATTTTCTACAAAGTGGGGAAATCTATCCGCCGTCTACATGCGAGGTGTTTTTTTCTTTCTCGCCTGACAACTTACAAATTGTGGCGAAGGGGAAACAACTCCTACAAATTAAATCCGGTGAGCTTGACTGTTTTCCTGCAGTTATCAATACGTTGAACAATAGTCTAAAGGTGGGAACTTGCGATTCTACAAACGTGTCCGCCTGGACATGTGACGGAATCAGAAAAATCTAAAACGTGACTATGAGAGTTGACTGCTTCTTATCTTCTGGAGCCTGTTTTACAAAATAAAAACCCACGTATGTCTAAGATTTTCAGACGTTTTAACATACGACCTTCGAATGTGATTACGGGCGTTTCGTAGACCAGAATGGCGTATGTGAAGTTCGTAACTTTTCGTGCCATTTTCCCCTACCTTTAATTTTCAGGCAGGCGTAAATGTAAATGTTTCATGTGTGTGTGTGTGTGTGTGTGTGTGTGTGTGTGTGTGTGAACCTGTACGTGCGTTTGTATTTGGCGTAAATCGAGGACATTCACGAAGTTATACACCAATGCACTGAGGACACACCATCAACCGAGGACGTCCTCGGTAGGACAAAGGGTAAAATATTGCTCATACAAACAATTTTAGCCTAGGACAATTTAAAAACATGATTTTTAGGAAAGTCCTCTTTTACATGCTTTGTATGTGCTTGCACTTTTTGGAGTGTACTTCTCCTCCGAAGCTGGTGAAACACGCGCTCGAAATTATGTCCTAGATTTCCTGCTGGAAACCTTGCGATAACAATAGTACCTCCCTTTAGTTTTAAACATCAAATACAAAATACAAAAAGAAATAAACCAACGATTTAAATAAAATTCAAGAAACATTTTATTCCACAAAATACAATGTGAAAAATCAAATTATTATGAATTAAATGTCAAATAATCTGAAATGTCATAGCACAATGTCTAAATATACATAATGTTCCAAATAAATTCCATTAGACTTGGATGTCCTGATTTACCACAATGGTATGCTCCAGAATGAGCTCTCAAAGTAGTCGTGTAGTCAAAGAAATCAATGAGTACTTTGTAATTCCAATGAATAATTTAAAATAATAATTACTCTCAAATTATATCTGAACACAAATATAAATGATTCCCAAAGATTGATCTTAGAAGAGGACTGAATAATTGTTTGCCAAACCTCTTTAGTTACAACAACCACATAACCTACGACGCAATAGAACGTTCTAAAAAACCTATGGAATATTTCACCAAATTGTAAATAAGGTTGCTTCCAGAACCTCCTAAGGTCGTAAACAAATTGAGGCCTTGAACTGAAATTTTAGTAAATATAATGACACAAATCAGAGATGCAAAATCTTCATGGACGACGTCGATTAGGCACAAAATCCTCAGTCACGGAGAAAAACACAGAATACAATATAAATTAAATATACATAAATTTTCATTATTATTTCGTACGTTTGAGTCAGCAATGATGGGAAACTTAAAATATAATTGTGATGTACTTGTCCAATAAAGGCAAATATTGCACGACATTTGATAGGTAAGAAGTACATGAAACTGCTGTTAAAAATGGTATAAATTTCTTATAGACTTGTATCCAAATTGTGCAATTAGCCTAACTAATTGTACACTCAAAATGTCCTGTTTTAGTTCAGGTTTCACACGTGTGAATCTATTGAAAAGAACCCGTAATGTTCAAAATTTGTATTTGTGAATTAACTGTTTCCGCCCATTTTACATCTGACCAAACCTGTTATTGTGACCGAATTATGGCAAACCTGTATATCAGGATCCCGCTGCCGCTGGCCTGAACGAGAACCAAGCCTTGCGAGCATAGGTTCTATCCCAGAACCAATCTGAACGCGGGAAACTGTTACGAGGTGTTCTGATTACAAGAACCATATAATTGATGAGTCGATCGGAGCGATACAGTTCAGATATTTACTGAATGATACACCAGGTCCAAAAATAGCTCAAACATTGTTAATGCCCTTTTTCAGACTTACCATCAATTTGACCATTGGAAGAAACTGAAAGTGGACAATATTTAGATCAAACACTGTGAGTTTATAAAAATTTTACCCAACTTGTAAACCAAATATTCAAATAAACAAGTGCACACGTTCTTTCTCCTGCCTTTGTCAGCAAAGTTCATGTATTTAATAATGCTTAAATCGGATGGTTTTTGCTTCATTTCTTCTAAGTAATAGTGTTACAAAATTACTTTAACCAATATGTTTTTCGTGTGCTCCATCATGGAATTGAAATTATTTGTGTGTCATTATTCTGTTATTTCTGTATATTTTCAAGCCAGAAAGAAAAAGCCTCGCATGAGTAGTTAAGGGGGATCTTATAGCGTCAATGGGAATTAGCATTACAGACCCCCTTGGGAACATATAGCGTCAAGGGAAATTTAACATGGAGAAAAATCGTGGGAACATATAGCGTCAAGGGAAATTAACATGGAGAAAAATCGTGGGACTGTTGAGCGTCAAGGGGATTTGAACATGGGAATAGGGGACTGTATAGCGTCAAAGGAATTTAAACAGGGTGGGACTGTATAGCGGGGGCCCCGAGTGGCCGAGTGGTCTAAAGCGCTCTTCGTTATGGATCACTGCCATCTCACCTCTGTCTGCGGCGGTTCGAGTCTAAGATTCAGCCAATGTGGGTATGTGAGAAAGCTTGCCAGTAGCTTCTCGTGGGTCGGTGGTTCTTTCCGGGGTTTTCTCTGGTTCTTCCTCCACCAATAATACTGGCCGCCATGTATAGCCTATCATGTGCTGCAAAAATGGCGTTAAACCCAACAACAACAACAACAACTGTATAGCGTCAAGGGAAATGGAACATGGGATTTTTTTTTTAAAAAAATAAAAAAGGGGTAGGCAATTCAAAGACTATCTCTTTTCGAGAAATATGGCTGGCCCTGAAAAGGGCCTTTGGTTTATGTTAATATGCCCTTAACATAAAGGGCATTTGCGACATCTTCTTGTCCTCAAACTTCGTCTTACAGCAGGGCCATACATCAGAGTCCTCTTGAGGCAACCTTGTCTCTCTATATAGACTCTTCTTATCCACAGGCTGCTGCTGGTCCTGTGGACAACGGTCCACTTGGATCGGACATACATGAGCATGTCCGTCCTGAACATCATTGTTGACACAAGGGTTGAAGATTCAACGTCTGTCCACATGTTGAGGCTCCGACAATAGGTGAATCAATGCAGTGAACGGCGCTTATTTATAGGGACAGAAAGGATTGAAATGGATTGAGTTCATTCACCAATCCTAACACGCGTTACAGAATTCAGTCAGCCCGCATCCAATCCGAAGAGAGCAGTCTGTGACGTCACGTAGTCTATATAGATTCGCTAGCGCTTGTGTGCAGTCAATCTATGCGATAGTGATTCAACATGACGGAAACTCAGAAAACGATCCAATGGGGTGCACCAGCAGGGGAGACCGCCCAAGGGAACCCGGACTTACTTTCAGAAGAGGTGAATTGGGATTTTGTCGATTTTCTCTCCTCGCAAGAATTTGTTCCGGAACCTTCGTTACCTTCTTCATTACCGCAAGTGGAGAATTTTAGACAGAGACAGAAAGAAGAATTGGAGAAATTTATACAACGACAAAAGGAAGCGGAACAGGCTTTTCTCCTACAGCAACAGCAACAAGAAGAAGAGGTAAGAAAAAAAACAACAGCAAGAAGAAGTAGCAGCAAAGAAACAAGAGGGTGAAAATCAAACGGTCACGGTACTGTTGGACATTTTAGCGGAGTTAAGAAGTCTGAAACAAATGTATCAGACTTCTTTATCACGACCGAAGAGAATACGACCTTCCCGAGCTAAACACGTCAACCCTGTGACTAAGCCTACCGTACCACCCTTAGTGATTTCAACCCAATCATTATCATCATCATCAACATTACGCAGTCCAGAAGTAGGCCTTGGCCGTGGCAAAGGCATAAGGCAGTTAAAGTTGATTGCTTAAACTCACCCCTACATCATAAAGAAAAAAAGGCCCTTTTCAGGGCCACCCACATATCTCGAAAAGAAATACAATTTCAATTTGCCAATAACTCAAAAAAAAAAAAAATAACCCACCCATTTTACCCTATAGTACGTGTCTTTGTATGAGTGCGTGAGTGTAGCTTCTTATTTTAAAATCAAAACTCAAAGACTCTTACCTTATATCATTCATTTATTCTTTTCTCCATTTTTTACAATCCAATTCACAATTCACATCATAACACTTTAATTTAAAGTTCATTGACTTCTTCTTTTTCCTTGTTTAGTCTCTCTGTTTTTTGAATTTCTTCACTGTCACACTCTTTTCCTCTTCTTCCTCCTCACCGTCTTCCCTTCCTCTTTTCTTCTCCTGTTTCTTTTTCTTCACCTGTCTGCTTTCTTCCTCTGAAGAATTCCTCTCTTCTTCTGAAGAATCCCTCTCTTCTTCTGAAGAATCCTTCTTTTCTTCTGACTCCTCTTGTTTCTTTTTTGGGCAATCTGGAGACCAATGTCCTTTTTCTTTACAATAATAACAGGTATCTTGACTTTTGTCTTTTTTAGTCCCTGTTTTTGTTCTTTTTTGACGGTCTGGACACTCTGAAGACCAATGCCCTTTCTTCTGACAGATATAGCAAGTATCTTGACTTTTATCTCTAAAGGAAGGAGAGTAGTCCGTAGGCTGGTCTGAAGAGAATTTTCTAATGACCCCTCGCAAAGCTCTGACGAAACGTTCCATCTGGTTAGTCTCTTCCATCGTTGTGCTCGGCTTGAGAGTGAAATGAATAGTGAAAGGACAAGACACACACCCTTTTATATACGCTGGTATGCTATGACTATAAAGTAGCTCATGGTGTTTGAACTTGAGTCATTTGACTTTTTGCTTTCAAGATGAAACGATCTAATTCATTCGAGAAGAAAGAAGAAGAAGAAGAAAGAAACGTGATCTATCGCCTCGTACCAGGGCTGAAATCTTGGCACAAATTCATGCCAGTGATTTTGAAGAGGACATGAGTGAACCAGAATCAGAACCCTCTAAACCAAGTTCACCACCCTTAGTTAACCCTGAAAAGTACTATTCCATTCGAGAGACGGAAAAGCGCTCCTCTAGAAAATTTAGAACTACGGCTTACAAATACACAGTGAAGTTTAAAGATTTCAAGGCTGAAGTGCCGTTAGAGAAAGCAGAAGTGTTTATCACCGGAGTGTGGGATTCTTTGCTCACTTCACTCAAGCAACAATGTCAACCCAAAGAAGACGATCGCTTGAGACTTTCCATACAACACGACGGTTTGAAATCCCCTGTTTGGATCGAGTTTAGCACCCCTGCAGAATTGACCGCTTCCAAAGTCATGGACAAGATTCAACACGTGCAACAATCTAATGACCAGTTTGACATCACCGATGGAAAAGCCACATTGGACATGACCCACGTCTCTCCTCCTCAAGGGACCGGACGCAAAAAGATGTTATTGGTGAACGACCTTCGCAGCATGAAGCGTAGCCTTGTCCAAATTCACAACCCTCATGACCAGATGTGTTTAGCCCGTGCCATCGTGGTGGGACGAACCTATGCCAACAAGAACGACACGGTAGAATGGAAAAGAACCTGGAAAACTATTCAACAATCCGACCGAGCCAAACAACGAAACGAAGCAGAACTCCTGTTGCAACAAGCTGGCCTGTCCAAAGACACACCCTGTGGCATTCCTGAGATGCAAAAATTGCAAGATGCCCTAGCTCCACGCTACACCTTGAAAGTGCACCCTCAAGAAGTGCGAGGGCCTATGTTGTTTCGAGGGCAAGATTTTAAGGACGGAAAATACATTCATGTTTATCATCACGATGACCATTTCGATACCATTACCAGTATCACTGGATTCCTGGGATACGGTTATTACTGTGAGAAATGTGACCATGGTTATAATAATCGAGAGCAACACAAGCATTGTGGATGGAAATGCTCAGGATGTTTGGCCGCTCAACCCTGTCTGAGCGAAGAACCAGTGCCTTGTTCAACTTGTCTGCGTACGTTTGTCAGCCCTACCTGTTACCAACAACATCTGAAAACGCAAGGTTCACAGAAGAAATGTGCTTGTCAACTCCTGAGATTGTGCCCTACGTGTGAACAAGTCATACGTACCAATAATACCAAGGCACACGTATGTTCAGGAAAGAAAAAATGTCACATTTGTCACCACATCGTGGACTTGGAACACGAATGTTACGTGCAAAAATACCAACCCCCACCAGAGAAAGAGGACGGTCACAAGAAGAAAGGCAATTTCATCTTTTTCGATTTCGAATGCATGCAAGAGACTGGCATTCACATTCCTAATTTCTGCGTGGCTCATCGAGCGTGCGAGAAGTGCATTCAAGAACCTATCTTCAGTCATTGCCCTCACTGCAGCAAGATTCCTGGAGGGCGTGAAAAAATATTTCGGGGACCAAACACGTTAGCCGATTTTGCCCAATGGGTCTTAGACCCCGTCGACAAGACGTGGAGCCAAGAGGACATCGAACTTTACGGAGATTGTCATCGCCATGCCACGGTGATGGCTCACAATTTCTCCGGATACGATGGACAGTTTCTTTTGAGGTACTATGCGGAACAAGGCACCGAACGTCCTAAAGTGACTTTGAACGGAGCCAAAATCATTTTCATGCAAGTGGGACAAGTACAGTTTAAAGATTCGATGAGCTATTTGGCCATGCCTTTGAGTCGAATGCCTAAAACGTTTGGAATGACAGAAATGGCTAAAGGGTACTTTCCACACTTTTTCAATACGGAAGCCAATCAACACGCCGTTCTACCCCATTTGCCCGAGGCTCACTATTACGACCCCGACAACATGCGTACCGAACAACGAGAAGCTTTCTACGCTTGGTACCAGGCTCACGCTTTGGACCCTTTCGACTTTCAGGAAGAAATGTTAAAGTATTGTCGTTCCGACGTGGACATTTTACGGCGTTGCTGTGGAAAATTTCGAGAACTGTTCATGGAACACGGAGGGGTCGATCCTTTGAAAGAAGCTTGCACCATTGCCAAAGCGTGTTCCTTAGTGTATCGACAACGATTCATGCCTGAAAACACCGTGGCTGTCATCAGTCCTCAAACGACCCACTTTGTCAAGCGTCAATACTCGGTCAAAGCCCTACGCTGGTTACATTACTTGTGCGACAAGGAAGACAAGTGGATTCAGCATGCTCGCAACGGAGGGGGTGAAAAGACCATCGGAACGTATTCGGTCGATGGCTGGGACTTAGAAAACCCCAAGATCGTGTACGAGTTTAACGGTTGCTTATTTCACGGATGTCCCGTTTGTTACCCTGACCGTGGCACTAAAAATCAGTTTTTACAACGAACCATGGAAGACTTGTACCAGGACACTTGTCAGCGACGCCTAAAGTTAGAACAGCAAGGATACCAAGTGGTGGAAATGTGGGAACACGAGTACGATCACCGTTTGAAAACCGATCCCGAGTTTAAACGCCTCGTGGAAAGTTACCAGTTCATGGACCCGCTGAACCCGAGGGATAGTTTGTACGGAGGAAGGACCAATGCCACCTGTTTGCTGTACCAAGCCGACGAAGAGAAAGGAGAAGAAATCAAATACTTGGACGTGTGTTCGCTGTATCCCTACGTGTGCAAATATTGTCGCTTTCCTGTAGGGCACCCGCAATTGCTGACGGAACACATCGACCTGGTCAACATTCGACAATACGAAGGCTTGATCAAGTGCAAAGTTTTGCCTCCCACGAACCTATACCATCCCGTCTTACCTCACCATTGTCAAGGCAAATTGATGTTTCCCTTGTGCCGTACTTGTGCCGAAACGTGCAACCAAGACCAACCTTGCCATCACAGCCAGGAAGAACGGGCCTTGACGGGAACCTGGGTCAGCGTAGAATTGTTCAAAGCTCTGGACATGGGATACCAGCTGTTAGAAGTGTACGAACTTTGCCACTTTCCCAAGACACAACAATACCGCAAGGGTGACCCTACTCAGAAAGGCATTTTCGCAGACTACGTGGATGCCTTTTTGAAACTGAAGCAAGAAGCCAGTGGCTATCCTTCCTGGTGTCACACTCCCGAAGACCAAATACAATTCAAAGAGAAATACTACGAACAAGAAGGCATCACTTTAGACCACATCGAGAAAAACGAAGGCAGGCGATCGTTTGCCAAAGTGATGTTAAATTGCTTGTGGGGTAAAATGGCACAACGACCGTGTTTACCCAAGACGGAATATTTGACAGAACCTTCCCGCTACTTCCAGATGATTCACGACAAAACCAAATTCATGAAACACGTGGACGTCGTTCGCGAGGATTTGATCTTAGTCAATTACGAAGAAGATCTGGACTTTGTACAAGACGACCCCTTTGGAAATGTCATCATTGCGGCTTACGTGACAGCCCATGCTCGCTTAAAATTGTACGAAGCTTTAGAACTGTTAGAAGAACGCGTCCTGTACTTTGACACGGACAGTTGCATTTACATCCATCACCCGATTCAACATCACCCTGACATCGAAGGAGACCGTTTAGGAGCCTGGACAGACGAGCATCCCGACGACAAGATTCTAAGTTTCGTCAGTGGCGGTCCCAAAAATTACGGCTACGAATACCGGGACAAACAAGGAGAAGTGCACACGACGTGCAAAGTGAAAGGACTGACTCTGAATCATCGTACCAGTCGAGTGGTCAACTTTGGGGTATTGAAAGAAGCCTTGCAATCGGAAGAGGATGGAAACTTTAAAGTGACCACCTATCAACCGAACAAGATTGTACGTTTACCCACTCACCACATCGTCAGTCGACCCTTGGAAAAAATCTATCAAATTATATACCAGAAGCGAGTTCGACTTCCCAATCATTTCACCTTACCGTACGGTCACGTCGGTATTGGTCTGTATATAAAAAGGAACCCTAGGCAAAATCGATAGTTCATTGTGACTACCAAGACCGAGCGAACAAGATGAATACTTTCAGAGAAACACAGAACAAGTTGTTTAGAAGGGCACAATTCAAGTGTGAGGCTTCGGAAGTGGAATGCGATTGTGAGCCTTGCGATGGGTACGATGCTGTACCTTGTGACCTGAGCGATTCCGTAAAGCATCATGGGAACTTTAGTGCCCCTACCCCTATCATGGAAAGTGATGCTGTGCGTGTCAAACCTGTGGGATGCGAAAGTGATGCCGCTCGTCCTCTTGGACATTTTACTGGGTTTCGTTTTAAAGGGGAATGTTCACCTTCACGTCTACCCCCCTACGGATGTCATCCAGCCCTGAGCAAACTCCTACCCATGTCACTCAACCCTCATCGAAACGAACCTGTGAAAGACGAATATTCGTTCCCTGTGCGTTTGTCGGAATACTGCGACTTTGAAAATCGTCTTCAATCGTTCAAAGGAAAATGGCCTAAGTATCTGGGAGGACCGACCCCCGAAGAATTAGCCAGAGCCGGATTTTTCTACTTGGGCGAAGGAGATAAAGTCAGGTGCTTCAGTTGCGATGTGACACTTCACCACTGGGAACCGCAAGATTCGGCCTACGTAGAACATGCTCGATGGTCACCGAATTGTCATTACTTACCCTTAGTGGGACCGAGACAATGAAGTAACTTCTTACCATAATAATCTGTTCATGGATACTTTACAAGAGAACATTTGTGCTTTGCCTGTGGAGTTGAGAGAACGCATTTACCGAGAACTGGTCAAAATACAAGTGAAACGTAAAGAACAATTGCATCCGTTACGTCACCGGTGTTTGAACCACTGGTACCTTCAGGCTATACAAGGACTGATTGAGTTGAAAGTGTTCCATTGGACAGACATTGATCAACGACCTCCTGGTTATAAAAAGGAATGGTTTGGTATGGACGATTCTATCTACTACATTGTAAACGTACTGCATCGAATTCCAGAGGAAGAGTTAACGAATTACCAACATCTTTCACGCAATGTCAACTTGGTGAAAGAGGAAACTTCTGAACGAATTGTAATGTGTAGATTAGTGACTCAACGATTTAAATTTGACACTGAAGTGAAACCATGTTTGTGCAAAGAGTACATTTCTTGTGTCAGACCAAAGAGGATTTAGTATGACCTATTCATGGATACTTTGCTAGAGAACATTCGTGCTTTGCCTGTGGAGTTGAGAGAACGCATTTACCGAGAGCTGGTGAAAATACAAGTCAAACGTAAAGAACAATTGCATCCGTTACGTCACCAGATCTTTAACCACTGGTACCTGAATGGTATAAGAGAACTGATTCGTCAGAAATTGTTTCAGTGGTCAGACCTTGTTCAACACTTTGAGTTAGTGAATGATCGAAATGTTCATGATTTTGGTTACTTCGAGATTCACCTACAGCAATACATTGAGGAACAACATATTTTACGTGGAATCTACTTAGAGGAAGAGGAAACTTCTAAACGAACTCTGAAGTTTCGGTTACAGTATGCAAGATTTAGATTCCCTACTGGAGAACGAAGATCTCTGGCTAGAAAGTACGTGTATTGTTTCCGAAACAAAGAGACTATAAAAACAGGCTGCCATGCCACGACTTATGTCACATGTCATCCAACAGATTCCGTGGAAGGAACTCAATGACCATATTCAAACCGTGGATCATTACCATCGATTATTGCAAGAACTGTATCCATTGAATTTGGGACGACAAGTGGTGTGTGTCTTAGTGACTTGTTTTTTGGGATTTCGTTTACCAGCCGATTCTTTGTGGACTCTTTACGATCAGTACTTACCACCTCCATGGCCTTAAATGGTCACGAAAAACTCCTTTTGCTCAAAGCCTTGCGTTTTCATCTGGATACTTCTCGACCTCAACAGGAAAAAAAGATTCGTCAACTTTTAGCTACCCAAGACGTGTATGACGATGTGTGTGTAGCTTGTGACTTACATCCCCATTGGACAGATGTCCGTGCCTGGAAAGAATGGGATTTTGAGGCTTGGACCCAAGAAGTGGCCCAGTATGCACGAGAGTTGTTCAAGGAAAAAAGTTACTTTTCAACCCGTGTTAGTGACGGTGCCAGAAGAACCCGTCACCCAGGACAGGACTGTCGTGGACAGACCTGAAAGACCCTTTCGGGAGGACACTTGTGTGACTTTACCCCCTGTTGAACTAGTTAGAACATTACCCAAAACATGTGATTGTTGTACAGACACTTGTGTTTATTCCACGTTCATCGTTATCATGTGCCTCTTATTCTTGTACTTAAGCCTTTGGCTTTTATGTATTTTTGTCTTTCGTATTCATGTTTGATAAAAAACATTCAATAAACGTGTTCTGAAAAAGTATATAAACTCTTGTCTTGTTTGTTTTCGTGTCACAAGTGACATTTCTGACACCATGGCTACCTCTACTGTCTCTGCTCCCTCTTCCTCTACTGTCCTCTACTGTCAAAGTCATCGACGAACACTTAGATCGTGCCAGTTGGGAGGCTTTGTATCTTCGCCATCCCTTTAACATGCTCATTGCTGGACCTAGCGGTTCAGGCAAAACCGAATTCGTCAAACGTTTGATCGAGCATAAACATCATTTGATCGATCGGCCCCCTCAACGGATCGTGTGGTGTTGCAAAGAGTGGCAATCGGCGTACAGCCTTTTGCGAGAAAGTCAAGGCGATTCCATCGTGTTTGTGGAAGGCATTCCTAAAGAAGACGACGGCATCGTCTCTGACTCCCGTCTAACCCATTTGGTCATTTTCGACGACATGTTAGGAGAAGACGAAGAAGAAATTAAATTGTGGTTCACGCGCAAAGGGCATCACCGTAATGCCAGTGTCGTTTACATCACCCAAAATTTGTTTCAACAAAGTAAAGCCCATCGCACCATCAGTCTCAATGCGCATTACGTGGTCTTGTTTAAAAGCCCTCGAGATAAATCGCAAGTGCAAGTCTTAGCCAAACAGTTAGGAACACCTTGGCTGACTCAGGCGTACGACGATGCCACTCAAACGCCACACGCCTATTTACTCGTCGATTTGAAACCTACGACTCCTGAGGATTTGCGATTTCGTACCCACTTGTTTCACCACTGGTGCCAAGACGGAGGGCCTGTCCTGTACACGTCTCCGTCCTCGACTTCATTTCACTCCCCATCAAAAAATCTATAAAAACCTCAGACCCTTTTTCGTCTGTCTCACTCTCAGTGCGAACATGACGTCCCTTCAGTCGCATCTTCCCGTCAAATTGATTCGTGCCTTGTATGGCATCAGTCGAGAAAAAGATCCACAAACACGAGCTCGTGTCTTAGAAGCTAGTCTCAAAGAAGTCTTACGATGGTTCACGGTGACGGCACGTCAATTACTCCAAGGAATCATTCAGATTCCTCATCAAACCCAACGCTTTTTCGATCGAAACAAAGTCGCTTTGGTCCAACTGGCCGATCCCCGCATCGACACTCAAACCAAAAAACAAATCATTTTGAAACCTGGAGGGAGCGGTACTCTAGGAGGGGTCATCATTCGCTCACTCTTAAGATGGGATCCTAATGCCCCCAAAGTTATCCCCAAGACAAAAGTCCAACGAAGCCCCAAGAAGAAAAAGAAAAAGACCAGGTCCCCAAGAAGAATAACTTCTCCAGTGGCGGGACCCTCCTCTTACCAGACACCACCCCGAAAAAAGAAAAGAAGCCCCCAGAAAAAGAAACAGAGAAAAAGTCCCCAGAAAAAGAAAAGTCCACAGAAGAAAACTAGTCGCAAGAGAGGCACTTCGGCCAGGACGCAACCTTACACTCGCAAACCACGACCTGCCACAGCAGTGACTGCGTCTCCGGCATCCTCACGTTCATCCACTTCTCCGTTGATGACACCCAGAACTGAAGAGTACTTGGAGACGTTGATCACACCAAGAACATCTCCGTTGATGACCCCCAAAAGAACTTCCCCAGTGGCAGGACCCTCCAATTTAGTGGCAGTGGCTGCTGCTCACAAAGTACCTTCTCCCAAAATCAAAGTCCAAGAAAGATCGGGCATGTTACAAAGTTTACTGGATTTGTCCAAGCAAGAACTGGCTCGATTTAGTCCGTTGCGTACCCCTGCACGACGTGTCATGCCTGTCCTCAAACTGATAAAACGTAAAGACAATCAGTGGCGACGCGTTCCAGTATAAAAAAGGCCTGTGACCAAGTAGGGTATCAGTGTTCTTTTGGTGCTCCTAAAGACTCAAAGATGTCACCCTCCAGAAAACCCCAAGGAAAGAAAAGGAAAGGACTGCCACCACGTTTAGCCAAACATGGGGACCTGTTATCTGTCCTGTCCAAAGCTTCTTCACCCCTACGAAAAAAACTCATTCAAACGGCCTCCAAAGAGGTCATCGATACCGTCTGCGAATGTTGTTTGAACGTTTTGAAAGGCACGATCCCTTTGTCCAAACACCAGAAACAATGCTTAGGCAAACATCGTCACGTTCTTCGCCAAATGGTTCAAAAGAAAATTCCCATTCGTCAAAAAAAGAAGATGTTGGTTCAACGTGGAGGCATTTTGCCTCTCTTGTTAGGCCCCATACTGAAAGGAGTCTTGGGAACCATGTTGGGAGGACTGATGGGAGCAAGATAAAAAGGCCTTCGAAAGTCCCAAGATCTCAGAATCGACCCCTGACAACCCCATGGAAGGACGAAAACTAGCTTTAGTGCCTTACAAACGATGGATGGAATACCATCGGTGGCAAGAACAACGCACCCCGCATTTACCTCCCAATCCCCATTTGAGCGAGATGTCCCAGTTACAACACGAATTGCAGTCCTTGATGGATCGCCAAGATTTGTCCGAAACAGAAAAATCGCAAAAGTACGGTCAACTCTTGCAACGACTGCAACTCTTTCACCAGAAAGCTTTAGACGAAACAGCTTTACCCACTCTAAAAGATTTTAAGACCTTGATGAAAAGTCCAGCACCATCATCATCATTACCACCACTACCATCCCCAAGGGTCACCAGAGATACTACCCCACAAAGACCTGAGGAAGAAGAGATGCGCGAAGTGTTTCAAACACCGTCAGCAGCTCCCATTTCGA
The DNA here is from genome assembly GCA_028554795.2 of Sinohyriopsis cumingii. Classification (NCBI taxonomy): domain Eukaryota; kingdom Metazoa; phylum Mollusca; class Bivalvia; order Unionida; family Unionidae; genus Sinohyriopsis; species Sinohyriopsis cumingii. The sequence goes on from CM068834.1 coordinate 23,762,393, forward strand.
GTAAGATTGCAGCATCCTTATTGACCCCGTCCCCCACACCCCAACGAGAAGAAATGAAAGCTTGGGTTAAAAAGATGATGTCCACGCCTCCTTCGACAGAAGTGAAAAAGAAAGAAGGGAAACCAGAAGCGAAAAAAGAAAAGAAGACCAAAGCCATTCCATTGCCACCACCACCACCACCACTACCTTCTACTTCTACTCCCGTAGCCCATCGGACACGTAAATCTGTTTCCAAACCACCCTTTCGTCCCACCCAAAGTAGCATCACCGAAGAGTGGGTGACTTATTAACACACCAACACAAAATAAAAAAATGGAAAAAGTCTTAGCCAGCATTTACTACGATCCCTCGCATCCTGCAGGTTACGCAGGAGTTCAAAAATTGTATCGTGCTGCCAAAACGCGACTGAAAAGTCTCCGTTTACCTCAAGTGCAACGATGGTTACAAGAACAAGCTACCTACACTTTACACAAACCCATTCGACGCAAGTTTGCCAGAAGTCGCACCCGAGTGGAAGGCATCGATCATCAATGGCAAGCCGATTTAGCCGATGTCTCTCATTTGGTCAGCTACAATCGTGGCTACAAATATTTGTTTTGTGTCATCGACGTCTTTTCCAAATTTGCCTGGGTCGTGCCCTTGACTTCCAAATCCAGCAGCGAGTTAGTGCGAGCCCTGCAACGGGTGTTGAAACAAAGCGGTCGTCGCCCTCTTCGATGGCAAACGGACAAAGGCACCGAATTTCTGAACCAAGCTTTCCAAAAAGAATTAAAGAAACGTGACATTCATTTTTTTACCACCGAGAATCCCGAAACCAAAGCCAGCATCGTGGAACGTTTTCAACGCACTTTGAAAGAACGCATGTGGAAATATTTTACGCATCACCACACTCTGAAGTACATCGACATCTTACCGCACCTGGTGCAAGCGTACAACCAATCTTACCATCGAAGCATCGGACGTGCCCCGCAAGACGTGACTCCCGACAACGAAGTGCTGGTGTTCGAGCGCCTGTTCGGTACGTCCCCGACGAGGGCTGTCCCCAAGAAAAGTGGAGAGTTGACCGTAGGAGATTGGGTGCGCATTGGCAAAACCAAACGCACTTTCGACAAAGGTTACTTACCTAACTGGACGACCGAATTGTTTCGCGTCACTGGACGAGTGCATGGCCGTCATCCTGCCGTCTATAAATTGGAAGACATGAACGGAGAAGTACTCAAAGGAACGTTTTATTTGCCCGAGTTACAACGTGTCACCAAAAAAGAAGACGACGTGTACGACATCGAAAGCATTCTCGAACGCAGAACCCGTAAAGTGGGCAAACGACGTGTCAAAGAAGTCAAAGTACGTTGGAAAGGATATCCACCCAGTTTCGATTCTTGGATCGACGCTTCGCAAGTCATCGACTATAAAAAGAAGAAGTGACCATCATGCCCTTTCACACAGCAGCAGACGCAGCTACGTCGACCACTCCTTCTTCCCCTAGTTCTTCTGTGCAAGATTTACAAAAACAACCCTTGTGGGTGTGGTGTGGAGAACGTGTGCCTAAAACACAAATCGTCTTTTTCTGCCAAATCTTCGTGGTGTATTGTGTCATCGGGGCAGCCATCGCCAATTTGAGTTTGCAACAAGGAGACAAACAATTGTGGACCATTTTATTGAGCAGTTGCATCGGTTACCTGCTTCCCAATCCCTCCCTGAAATTCTCCTCGAACGGGAACGTTGTGTCCAGTGCCAGTGCCAGTGCCAGTCACCAGTCCAACCACAATCAGAACCCCATTTTGGGCGGAGACACGCCTCTAACGTCCAGTAATATCCCCTCGGAGAGCCACAGAACTCTGGAATTATGAGTCACCAAAACCAATTTTACTTAACTTTACCCAGTGACAGTTCCATGGAGGTGTTTCCCAACAACACGTTGTGCTGTTACACGGCCAAATTACCTCAAGCCATCCCCTTAGATCACGAAGCCCATTGGGAAGTGGCTTTAGTGGAAATGATTCACCCAACCCAAGTCCTCAATGTCCTTCCCAATCAAAATAAATTTGATGTGGAAGTTCATGACGAGCAAATGCAACAGTGGATGGATACCCATAGCAAATATGACAAGAAAACCCGTACACCAAATTCAAAGTGGACCACCTATCACTTGTTCATTCCCCCAGGCTATTATTTTAGTGGTCAACATTTGGTCAACACCATAGCCACCAGGTTTAATAGTGTGTTTCTGAAAGCTTTGGAAAGTGTCAAAAAAAGTGTCACCCTGGAGTACCACAAAACAGCTCGTCGCTTCCTGATGAAATTTCCTGAGGGGCCCAAAATCATGTCTTTCTTATTTTGTCATGAATTGTTTGACATGTTGGGCGGTGACATGGAGCTAAGGAAGAAAGTAGAACAAGAAAAAGGTGAATTACCAGTCATTTCTGACAACGATTCTTTTGCCAAGTATTTTCGTACCCCGGTAGAACTGAACCAAGGACTGAATTTGATGTTCGTGTACTCCGATGTGGTGGAGTACAACGTGGTGGGACACACCTCCGTACCGTTACTGCGTGTCATTCCTTTCAAAGTGGATTCTGCCGCAAACGCTGACGAGGAAGGTGGAAACACTTACCACGTCCACCGCGAATTTGTCCATCCTCACTATTTACCTGTCAGCAAGTCGTATTTGGACACGGTCAACATTACTATAAAAGGAGATTTGGGACAAAATATTCCATTCACCAAAGGAAAAGTCACGGTGAAACTCCATTTTCGAAAACGGTTTTCTCACGACTCGTAAGTAAGTCATGTATCCAGTGTACCGAGGGGTGGCTCGACAGCGAGGACACGGTTTAGGAGACATGTTAAAATCGGCCTTTCGTTCGGTGGTCCCGGTGTTGAAACCGATGGTGACACGCGGATTGCACGCCTTGAAAGATGCGGCACTGACGCAAGGCAAAGAATTTCTCCAAAATGTCATCATCGACAAACAAAACCCTAAAGAAGCCTTCATGAGGGCAGGCAAAAATGTCTTGCTGCAAACGGGCAAAGACATTTTGGGCCGACGAGACACACCTATAAATGCCCTGCACGCTACCGAATCAGGCATTCAGCAAGGACAAGGCAGAAAAAGACGACGACGAAGAAAACACCCTTTCACCAGACTTCAAGCGAGAAAGGCCAAGAAAAGAAGAACCGTTCGAGACTTAGACGTTTTCGATTATTGAGAAAAGAGACAAAAAAATGATGCACCGAGAATCTTGCGCTTGTTCCAAGACGGAACTGGATCTGTTTGCCATGCCCCCCACCATGATGACGATGCAAGAATCCCAATGGGTGGAATTTCACCCCGTCTCCTCATTGACCGATTCCGCTCCCATCGAGTTGAAATCAAAGGACAGCCCGAAGATTACATCGATCTGAATAGCAGTTACTTGTACCTGAAAGTCAAAGTTGTAGATAAGACAGGAGGTGATATAGACATTGAAGCAGTAGCTCCCGTCAACAATTTCATGCATTCCTTGTTCAGTGGAGTGGACTTGTACTTGAACAACAAACTGGTCAGCAGCAGCATGGATACTTACCCTTATCGAGCCTACCTGGAAAATCTCTTGACGTACGGAATAGATGCCAAGAACACTCATCTCAATGCCTGTGTGGTATGGGAAGCTGACGAAGCAGGCCAGTTTGAAACATTCGAAACTGATGCAACCAAAACACCAAACAATGATGGATTTGTAGAACGAAGAGACAGAATCAAAGGAAAAGACAAAAGTTTAGAACTGATGGATCGTTTGCATTTGGACATGTGGTTGCAAGAGAAATATTTGCTAAACGGAGTGAATGTTCGCCTGAGACTGAATCGGAGCAGTACCGCTTTCCATTTATTGGCTAATGCTGACGATTACAAAACCAAAATCCAAGAAGCCAAACTCTACGTACGACGCGTGGAAGTGTTACCCAAAGTAGGTAACGACATCAGTCAAACGTTGAGCAGAACGACCGCCAAGTATCCCATACGACGTGTGGAAGTGAAAACCTTCACCATTCCCGTTGGACATCATTCCATGATCGAAGATCATCTGTTTCAAGGACAGTTACCGAAACGTTTGATCGTTGGTATGGTCGAGAATTCAGCCTTCAACGGAGCCTTCGAAAAAAATCCTTTCAACTTTCAACACTTCAAGGTGAAGAAAATCGAAGTCAGTCGTGATGGCAAGACCTTGTGTACCCGACCTTTCGAACCTAAGTTTGATGAAGGGAATTACTTGAGATCGTACTTGTCCCTGTACGAAGCCACCGGACAGTTAGGAACCAACACCAGTCACGGCATTACGTACGAGGATTATGCAGGAGGTTATGCTTTGTGGGCTTTCGATTTCACTCCTGACCAAGGCAGCGACGAGGGACATTTCCACCCTATAAAATCCGGCCAAATTCGTGTGGAACTTCAGTTTGCAGATAAACTGACAGAGACAGTGAACGTCATCCTGTATGCAGAATTCGATAATACCATAGAAATCAACAGTTTGAGAGAAGTCATTCTAGATTACTAGAAACCATGGAAGACTGTTATCCCTCTTTACCTAGTGGAGAAACTTTGGAGATGGAATGTGAGGAGACCGTGGAAGGAGAAGAATCCCAAGACAAAGACGAAGAAGTTGTCATGATGAAGTCGAGATGGCCAGAACAAGAAGCCCATTTAGTCTCCTGTTTTGCCAAACACTTGGTCGACAAAATGACGGAATTGATCAAGAAAAATTGTTATGGATGCCAAAACGATCATCCCAGTCAAATTCAACACGATAAATGCCTGATGTTGAGTCAAGAAGAAAAATTGGACGAGTATCTGGACGAAGCTTGGAGTCTCATCTCGAACAAAGACGTGTTGCACCAGTGGTATAAAGACTTGCGTGAACATTCTTGTCCACCATTAACCACTCAAGAGATCCATCGTATCGAAGCTCTCCTGAATCAGAGTGAGGAAACAGAACGAATAACCGTTTATTCGTCAGACATTTTCAAGCAAAAAGTCAGGATCGAATTGACGACTTATTATTACCTGTGAAGAAGAAGAAAAAAACAACACAGAAATCAATGGATACCTGGGAACTTTATTACCTTTTGAACCACAGTTCGTATACGGCTTCTTGGAATCCTGTCGTCTGTGCTAAAGATGAACTCCCTCATCGCAAACCTAAAGACCATCAAGCTTACGTGATCAACACGGACGAAAGTCATCTCCCAGGAACCCACTGGGTAGCCGTCTACTTTCCTCAAGAAGGATGTGTGGAATATTTCGATTCGTACGGATTGCCCCCTTTGGAAGACGATATCATCGACTTTATGAGAAGAAATGCTCAAACCACCCGATTCAATAATGTGAAATTACAAGGCACAGATTCCTTGGTGTGTGGACAATATTGTGTGTATTTTCTGCATCATCGCAGCCTGGGCTATTCCTTAGAACATTTAGTGACTCATTTCGATCCTCGTTCTTCTGCTAGAAACGATGTGAAAGTAGATCGATGGTTTTGTGACCATTATGCTTATCTTTTGTCTCAAGCTAGGAAACGTAGTGTCCATCAATGGCCTAATGATTTCCAACAGTGGAAATCACAATTTCATTCACAACGTTGTCAGCCCTGTTCTAAGTAGATTGTTAATTGAGAAAAAAATGTTGGATGTTATAGTGTTATATTATTGTTAAAAAATGTTAGAGTTGTTGTTTAGTGTTAAGTGATTTTTGAATAAAAAATGTTGTGTTTTGAAAAAATGCCTTTGTCTTTTGTTTAGCTATAAGAATGTTGAATTGATGCTCTTTCATTTCTTACTATCCCTCTCATGAACGTTGCGGCTCGAAAAAACCGTGTGGAGATGTTTTCCTTCACGTCCGCGCTTTCACTATAATAACCGGGGTTGTTTCCAGTCTAACCATCCATTGTCGACTCATCCTCCTAAGAAGATGTGCTCCAAACTAGCTAAGCTCAACGAAGCCTACGTGAATTTGCATAGGGTCAGACACAGTCTGATACCGAAGCCAGAAGAAATAGAGAATGTGAGAATGTTAAAAATCACTGAAGACCTAATAGAAGAGCTCTTCAGAGAAGAAGTGAACAGGGAAAAAGAAGAATGGACAGAGAAGTACAGACTTCAAAAACAGCAGCAACAGCAACAACAAGAACAGCAGCAGCAGCAGCAGCAGCAGCAGCAACCTGAACCTGACAGAGGCTTTGTAGATTGCCGTATCGACACCAAAGAGTTCTTCTTCTCTTTCCGAAGAAGCAGACCTATTGCCAGAAAGTCTATCCTCAGAGGACATCGCATTCTTAGAAACTAAAAAAGAATGCCATAGCAAAACAAAAAACAGCCCTTTTCAGGGCTACCCCAATACTCTAGAAAAGAAGTAATGATCCATTTGCCAATGTGTGTAGGTAGAGTAGTGTGAAAATAAACACTAACTCTTTCTTAAAAATTTTGAGGGTATGTGTTGGTGTGTTTGTGTTTGTAAGTGATAAAGTAGGTTGGTGTGGATAGTAGATTAAAATGATGTTTGTTTGGTTTTTTTTGGGGTGCTTGAGGTGTATATTTGGGGTTAGATTGGATTGCTTTGAGTATGTGGATAGTCTATTGAAGTGATGGGTAGCATAAAAAAGTGAGCGAGTGTTTCTTTTAGGTCCGCGCGTTGTTGTTGTTTCTTGGTCATGATCTAGGTAAGATGAATTTTATGTTTTTAGGGGATGTTTTAGTTCACGTCCGCGCTTTCAGTATAAATTGAAACTCGTTCGGCAGTCCAGCTACCCTTGTTGATTGATCAACACCAAAAATGAACACGAGACTTGAGAAACTGTTGGAGCTTCATGTGCATCTGGAATATGCCAGGCGCATATTAAATGAACTGGCCGCGGAAGCCATTATCGAGGAGGGAAGGATAAGAGAGGAGGAAAGAAGAAACAAAGAAGAAGAAGAAAGAAGATATAAAGAGGAAAGAAGAAACAAAGAAGAGGAGGAGGAAAAGGAGAGAAGAAATTTCAAAATCCCAGAGAGTGAAAATTGGGATTCTGAAGCGACATATCCTGCCTCTGCTCTCTCCCCCAAAAAGGTAAAAAGTAACTGGGGGATAAGATGTGTATGTGGCGCCAGGCCTGGAAGGTGCCACCATTAACCAGGTGCCCATGAAGTTCCAAACAAAACAGCCCTTTTCATGGCTACCCAATACTCTAGAAAAGAAATAACTATCGATTTGCCAATGTGTGTAGGTAGAGTAGTGTGAAAATAAACACTAACTCTTTATTAATAGTGGAAGTGTATGTGTTTGTGAGTTTGTGTTTGTAAATGATGAAGTAGGTTGGTGTGAATAGTAGATTATGGGTTTCTTTATTGTTTCTTAGAGTATGTGGAGAGTACAGTTTGGGTTATATTATATGAAATGAGAAAAGTGGGGATGTTTTCCTTCACGTCCGCACGTTGTTAGGTTATGATCTAGGTAAGATCCATTTTATGTTTTAGGGGATGTTTTCCATCACGTCCGCGCTTTTTGTATAAGAACCCACAGTATTCGTGGTTCAAACCATTCTGCAAAGAATAAAAAAGAAGATGGCTTCAAACCACCTTAACAAAATGGAAAAATTGCAAAACGTCATGGACAATTTAGGAATGTTTGAGCAAATGTTGGTTAACCTAAACGAGGATCACTACTCATATAGTCCCCATAGAGTGAAGATGGAGATAAACAATTTACGAAAAATGAAGGTAATCATCAGTGATCTGTTAAAAGAAATAAAGGAGGAAAAGGAGGATGAAGAGGAAAGGATAAGGATGAGAGAATGGAATGAAAAAATTGAAAAAGAAGAAGAAAATGAAAAGAGGAAGAAAGAAGAGGAGGAAGAGAAGAAAGAAGAGGAGAAGAAAAAAAAGAAAGAGAAGAAGAGTGTAGGAGATAAAATAAGAACTTGGTGGAGGAAAAGAAGAAATTAGAAGAAGAAGAAGAAGAAGAAAACCCAAAGGCCCTTTTCAGGGCCAGCCATATTTCTCGAAAAGAGATAGTCTTTGAATTGCCTACCCCTTTTTTATTTTAAAAAAAAAAAAATCCCATGTTCCATTTCCCTTGACGCTATACAGTCCCACCCTGTTTAAATTCCTTTGACGCTATACAGTCCCCTATTCCCATGTTCAAATCCCCTTGACGCTCAACAGTCCCACGATTTTTCTCCATGTTAATTTCCCTTGACGCTATATGTTCCCACGATTTTTCTCCATGTTAAATTTCCCTTGACGCTATATGTTCCCAAGGGGGTCTGTAATGCTAATTCCCATTGACGCTATAAGATCCCCCTTAACTACTCGCATGTAGACGACATAAAAATGAATGGGACAAAGTAGTGCACAGTCTAAGCAAGTTAAAAGTAAATCATTGTTAGAAGGTAGGCGCTGCTTTGTTCCGATTGCCATACATTCTGTTTTAGATGCTCTAATACGTATTCTGTTTTGTTGAAACCAAACAGATATATTGTTGACGTCCATTTTTGAAGTTTATATTCAATGGATTCAAGAGATTGGCCAAATGAATGCAGTGTAGAGTCGTCAGCAAAATGATCTGTTAGAGTGCGCTGAATACAAGGCAAAGTCATTGATAAACAACATTAAATGAATAGGTTCAAATGTAGACGATTGATGAACACCACTTATAATATGACTTGATTCTATAGTATATTTACCCGTGCAAAAAACCTGGGGTCTGTTAGTGAGATATGACGCGAACAAAGCAAATGACGTTAAAGATAACTTGTAGGCTGATAGTTCTTTTGATAAGCAGCGAATGTTTAACCAACTAATATCAACCTTCTGTTGCTATCAGGTAATGTCTAACTTTATTTTTTGATTATTGCTACAGATTATAATAATAATTAGAACTGCTTTATCATGGATGAGATTACCTTAGCAGAGACCTTTTCTCCGTTAGTATGTGTTAAATTATAATATATATAAGGGTGTTTAGAGGGTAATGAATGTTACGTTTATATCGTTTACAATACGGTTTGTGATATATTTTATGTCGTAAATAGCATCTTAAATGACAAGTTTGAATTTTGTTTTAAGCCATTAATAGATTTTGTTTGTTTCCTATATTTTTCAATAATATCTTGATAAGTAGTTTGCAAGTGATACTCATGTTTGTTTCCAATGACACACTTATATGTGTATGTATAGTACGACACACCTATAAATAATTTGTATTAACCAGAAACAAACAGAAAGGGAATTTCAAAACGTTATTAAGTTCTGTCTGATTTACGTGTAACAGACAACGAAATGGCATTAACAAATTAAGAGCATGACATACTATTGCAGGTTATACGAAGATTGTTGAAATATTTTGTTTATCTTTAATCAGTTGCCATCAATTAAATTCTGTGCCTTGAAATTAAATTTAACATTCGCCTGTTTCTTTTTATCAATCGCATGTTTCTTTTATGAAAGCGTTTTAATATTCTTCTCAGTTCTAAATACACTTTGTTTGTGTTTGTGTTTCTTTTTTTATAATTTAAATCTGCTTTGTCATATACAACTGGGAGCATATACAATTTTGAATATTTTTCGTAACATTCTTGCTAAATCACCTATTTTGAATTTTATATTATTTTCTGTATAAATGTAATCATCACAGAAATTCAAATCAACAATCTTTTTCCAATTTTTAACGGCCTCTACTAGATTTATTTTAATACTCCAATGTTTTGAATTATTATATTTATCTATTTTTTTTGTAAAACATTGAAGTATCTATTTATGTTGTTTGCCGTATTTCCACATTATGTCTCTTGATATCCAATTAAGTCATTCAACTACCATAGCTTTGCTTTCATTATAAGTGTTTTTCACGCAACCATTGTTTAAATATTATATTATAAAGATAATTACCTTCGTCAAGCCTCCTCGCGTTTTTATTGCGCTAAAGGCACCGACTATATCAATTCCAGTTTATGATAAATGGTGGTGCTGCAATAGTATATAATGGGGATACTATAGGTCCAAAGGATTATGGAACGGAAACACCCATGGGACATGTTTATACCAAAACGGGAATTTAACATCGGTTTGAAACTGTCTAGACCCATGGGTTTGGGACTGGTCTAGACCTGTGGGTTTGGGACTGTCTAGACCCATGGGTTGCGGACTCGTCTTGATCTATGGGTTTGGGACTGTCTATACCCAAACGGGAATGGAATGGAACAGGGATTGTCTATACCCAAACGGAAAATGGAACAGTGGGTGGGACTGTATAGCGACAAGGGGAATTTAACATAGCGACAAAGGATTCAGCCTGTATAGCGGCAAGCGGAATTTAACATAGCGACAAGGGATTAGGGCTGTCTAGGGACAAGAGGAATTTAACATAGTGGTACTATCTGGGGCACTAGATAGGAATTGAAAATAGATGGGACTGTACAGGGACAAGGGGAATTGGATAGGATCGCATCACGGTACTGGACACTGGGAAAACAATGGCAACACAATTTTGCAAGTGGCTGACCTCAATTGAGCGGAGTAGTTAGGAAACGTGTTGCAGGGGCTGACATGAATATGCGCTACTCTAGGCACAAGGAACAAATAGGGACATAGACATAGAAACAGGGTTAGAGACATAGATATTCATAGATTTAGCTACATAAATCTATCACACAAACATATTATACGGACGAGAGAAAATTTAACATGGGTGGGCTACTATACGGGCAAGGGAAATTCAACATGGGTAGGACCATATACGGACAAGGAGAAATTAAACATGGGTGGGATAATACAAAAAAAAAACAACTGGACAATGTATGAACAAAAGGAAATTAAACATGGGTGAGACTATCTAGGGACAAGAGGACCTTGAACATGGATGGGCATGTCTAGGGACAATAAGGAAATTATATAGGGCCTGTCTTGGGACAAGGGTGGTAGAGGGACAAACACAACAGCGACAGAGACAGACATATACAGACAGAAGTCCATGATTTATATACAAAGCATTACATTGAAATAACATTATGTTGGCGATTTCATATTTGCTTAATTGTAATGATGCTATAAATATCTATATTCAAAGAAATAAAAAACGCCAAAATGAATGTGACTAAAAGTAACGCTAAAATTACGAAATTGTCCCAGAATTTAACGGAGACTTAACATATCCCAGAACTTTAGGTTACATTGGTTTAGACTAAAATAGATAAACCTAGTATATATTATTAGCCTCAGCTTGTGTGACCATCCTGTTTAAAAACAATAGTATAAATGTTTATCTACAACCTGTTTACATTTCTGTGGAAAGACCTAAGTATGTATTTATAGCCTCATTATGTCTAGCTTCACTGACGTTACTATACTGGACACTAGGGGAAAATGGCAACAGTGCTGCAAGTGGCTGACCTGAATACGCGCCAATGTAGGTTGGTTGGTACTTGAAATGAATTTGATAGGGAGAAAGCTAGTTTTATAGGGACAAACAAAGACCAAAAGCATACACACACAAAACACACACACACACACACACACACACACACACACACACACACACACTCCAACGTTATATTTTAGCTTAGAATGGAACTGAAGATGAAATCTCACAAAAAGACTATCCCTTAACCGACAAAACATACTATCCATCACATTCATTATACCATTTAACACCCGCTAAACACACTATCCCAAAAGTCATTTTATAGCTCAGAATGTAAACGAAGAAGATGAAAAATAGAATATACATCATTTCCAGATGTATGAGTGCTGCTGCTGCTCCCTCTGCTGTTTATGGAGCCTATATCTCTCAAAGCACATCTCCTCTTCTTTCTTCACTTCTTCTTTAAAGACCTCTTCTATGGTGGCCTAGTGATTAGAGCATCCGCTTCGGATGCGGGAGGTCGTGGGTTCGATCCCCGGCCGAGTCATACCAAAGACTTCCAAAAATGGTACTAACAGCTGCCTCGCTTGGCGCTCAGCATTAAGAGGTTAGTGTTAGGAATGGTCGGACTGGTGTCAGGATAATGTGGCTGGGTGGGACATCATGCTACATGTCTGCCGCATGATGCCCCGGTGCTAGACATCACTATAAACTGTCACACTCCAGACATCGTAGCGATATGGCTGAAACATTGTTAAAGCTACGTTAAAATCCCAAATCACACACACACGCCTCTTCTATGAGGTCATGTAACATTCTCAATTTCTTCCGGCTTTCGCATCAGGTTTTGCCTGACACGATATGAATGCACATTGGCTTCATTCAGCCTAGCTACTTTTCGGGTTGACGAGTCAGCAATGGATGGCTAGACTAGCGACCTCCCCGCTTTATACGTCTCAATCGTGGATGCAATAGAAAGCATCCCTGTGTTTATTTTGGGTCGGAACGCTATAGTTCACCTAATCCAGAGGGAAAGTGAGAAACCAAAGAGTATATATATATATATATATATATATATATATATATATATATATATATATATATATTGATAAAATATTATAAAACAAACCACAACCACCCTTGTTTTCAAAACATAACATTTTTATTAAACCAACAAACAAGCAACAAATAAGTAAAAATCTATACAATATCAATGTTTTTCAAACAGCAACTTATTGATCAGGTTGACCATTAATGTACACTACGTTTCCTAGCTAAAGACAAGATAAAAACCATCTATCTACTTTATGATCGTTTCTAGAAGAGTCACGATCAAAAAGTCACTAAATGTTCTTAGGGATATCCAAGACTGAGTTGATGAAGAAAATGCACACAATATTGTCAACACATCATAAGAACTCCACACGGTCATCGTGGGGAAAGTAGACGGCCACCCAATAGATTCCTGGGAGATGACTGTCGTCGGTGTTGATCACATAAGCTTGACAGTCTTTATTTTTGCGATAAGAAGTTCATCTTTAGCGCACACCACAGGATTCCAAGAAGCAGTGTACTAACTGTTCTTTAAAAGGTAATAAAGTTCCCAGGTATCAATTCTTTTTTCTTGTTTTTTTCACACGTAATGATAAGTCATCAATTCAATCTTAACTTTTTGCTTCAAAATCTCTGTGGAGTAAACGGCTCTTTGCGGAGATTCTACGCGTTGGATCTCCAGAGTAGTCCATGGAAAAGAGGGATGATCACGCAAGTCTTCATACCACTGATGCAACACTACTTCTTCCGAGATGAGAACCCAAGCGCCATCCAGATACTTGTCCAATGTTTCTTCTTGGCTCGTTATTAGGCATTTATCGTGTTGAATTTGACTGGGAGATCGTTGTGACATCCATATCAATGTTTCTTATTCAACCCTGTATTTTTGTCTGCCAGAATTTTAGCAAAACAGACGACTAAATGCTGATCTTGTTCTGGATATCTCGACATCACCATCTCCTCTTCGTCTTGTCTTGATATGTGGGTTCTAAGATATCCTTGCATTCCATTTCCAAAGAGTTTCCACCTTTGTCCCTCTTTGAGTTTGTTTCGACGATTGATAAATTCCAAATTTTGGTCGTTCCCAGCAATCGTAGTGTCGTTGAACTTGGTGGCGACCGCTTTGTTAGGTTTCCTTACCACGCAAGCATCCAGATGGGTGTTCTTGGCTTCTTTTCCGTATGTCAAGAGATTTTCTAGGTACGATCGATAAGGGTAAGTATCCATGCTACTGCTGACAAGTTTGTTATTCAAATGCAAATCCAATTCGCTGACCAAGGAATGCATGAAATTGTTGACTGGAGCTACTCTGGCAGGTACAGCGAGATCGTCGCCCGTTTTATGAACTTCGTCTTTCATGTACAAGTAACTGCTATTCAGATGAATGTAATCATCGGGCTCACCTTGATTTCAAATTCGATGGGAGATGAGTCTGTCAAAGAGAAGATGGAATGAACATCTATCAATTAGCATTCTTGCATCGTCATCATAGTGGGTGGCATGACATACAGATCCAGTTCCGAATTGGAACATTCGCAAGACTCTCGGTGCATCCTGTTTTCTCTGTGTTGTTTAATAAGCAAAGACGTCTAATTCTCTGACGTTTCTTCGTTTCTTCGTCTTTCTGGTCAATTGTGTGTGAAGTCTGCTGGATGGGTGTCGTCGTCGTCTCTTTCTGCCATGTCCTTTTTGTGGAGTCAGGGAAGCAGGAATGTCTGGCTCGGCAGCGTTCAGTGCATTTACTCGTCGGCCCAAAATGTTTTCCAGTTTGAAGTAAGACATTGTTCATGCTCTCAAGAAGGCTCCTTTGGGGTTTTGCTTGTCAATGAAAACATATTTTGGAGAAATTCTTTTCCTTGCGACAAAGCGGCATCTTTCAAGGCGTGCAATCTTAGTCTCGCCATCGGTAGCAAACCAGGGGCCACCAAACGAAAGGCAAATTTCAGAATATTTCCATGTCTTCGCTGTTGAGCGACTCCTCGGTACACAGGGTACATGACATACAAGTCGTGAGAAAATCTTTTGCGAAATTGGAGTTTCACCGTGACATTCCCATTGAAGAATGGAATATTTTGTCCCATATCTCCGAAATATGACATACTGACGGGTAAATAATGAGGATGTACAAATTCGTGGTGAACGTGATAGGTGTTTGTACTTTTGTAGTTAGCAGTCACGACAGAATCCACTTTGAAAGGAATGACTCGCAGTAACTGTGCAGATGTGTGTACTACCACGTTGTGCTCCACCACACTGGATTACACACAAATCAAATTCAATCCTTCGTTCGATTCTACCGGGTGACAAAATAATTTTAAAATCGTTTGTTGCTGAAGATTTAGATGTCAGGGGAAAACAGATCATGAGATAATGTGATATTCTCTCCACCCAGCATGCCAAACAAACTAGGATTAAAAATGATGGATAATGTTTGGCTATCCGTAAATTTCATCAGTAAGCGTTGAGCCACTTTATGGTACTCGATCGTGACAGTTTTTATATTTGATAGGGCTTTTCCAAACTGAGTGTCGAATATACTGGCAATCGTGTTCACCATTGAGATAATAGCCTGTAGGAATCATCATCTCATAGAGTCTCAGGAGAGATTTGGTTTGGGATGGTTTTTTGGATTGGTGAAAACTATAATTGTTGGTATACAAGTTTTCTTGCACTTGGATATTCCAGATTTCGACGTAAAACTTCGTTTGATTTTCGATGAGGTTTAGGATTTGTGTAGGATGAATCATTTCGACCAAAGCCACTAACCAATGCGCTTCGTGATCCAACTGGATGGTCTAGGGTAATTTGGCAGTGAAACAGCACACACTATTGTGCGGAAAAAACATCCATGGAACTGTCACTCGGTAAAGTTCAGTAAAACTGGTCATTCATGATTCCAGAATTCTTCTGTCCAGGGGTCGCTCGAGGTCAGAGAGGTTCCAAAAGAGGGTTGTTGTTGTTGTTGTGGTGACTGTTGGGAGGAGGACTGGTGTTGGTCACAAAACTACCGTTGTTACTGTTAGAGTATTTTAGGGAAGGTAAGGGCAGAAGGTAACCGATACCACTGCTCCGTATAATGGTCCACAATTGTTTGTCTCCTTGTTGCAAACTCATATTCACAATGACAGCACCGATGACACAATACACCATAATGATTTGGCAGAAAATGACGATTTGAGTTTTAGGCACACGTGCTTCACACTACACCCACAGCGATGCATTTGTAGATCTTGCAGAGAAAAACTTAGTGAAGGAGTGGTCACTGTTGTGGTGGAGGTTATATAAAAGGCATAGTGGTCACTTCCTTTTATAGTCGATGACTTGCGAAGCGACGATCCATGAATCAAAACCGAGAGGATATCCTTTCCAACGCACTTTGACATCTTTGACACGACATTGTTCCACTTTTCTGGTTCTTTGATCGAGAATGGTTTCAATGTCGTTCACTTCGTTTTTTTTTTTTGGTCACGAGTTGTAACTCGGGCAAGTAAAACGTTCCTTTTAACACTTCTCCGTTCATGTATTCCAATTTATAGAAGCACTCGTCTAGTGACTCGAAACAATTCAGCGGTCCAGTTAGGTAAGTAGCCTTTGTTGAAAGTGCATTTGGTTTGCCTAAGTGCACCCAATCTCCCGTCGTCAACACTCCACCTTTCTTGGGGACAGCCGCAATCGGAAACGTACCGAACAGGCGCTCAAAGACGGTCACTTCGTCGTCGGAAGTCACTTCTTGGGGTGGCACATCCGATGCTACGATGATAAGATTGGTTGTAAGCTTTGACGAGGTGAGGTAAGACGAGGTAAAAATGTTCCACGTTGCTGGATTTGGTTTTGAGATTCACGGTGGTGAAGAAATGATGTAAAGCTTGGTTCAGAAATTCGGTGCCTCAGTTGCTTTGCCATCAAAGAGGTAGACGATCACTTTGCTTCAACACCAGTGTAAAGGCTCCCACTAACTCAGTCCTCGATTTGGATGTGAAAGGTACGAGCCAGTCAAATTTGGAAAAGACGTCAATGACACAAAACAAATATCTGTAGCCATGATTGTAGGGGGCAAAATGAGATACATCGGCTAAATCGGCTTGCCATTGATGAGCATTACCCTCCACTACTGGATGAGACTTCAGGAATCTTTTAGCCGAATAGGTTTGTATAAGGTGTACGTGGCTTGTTCTCGTAAACATCGTTGCACTTGAGGTAAACGAACATCTTTCAGTCTTGTTTTGGGAGCACAATACAATTTCTGAACTCCTCCGTACTCCACAGGATTGGATGGATCGTTGCAATTGCTGGCTAACAGAAGCTCCATTTGGACTAACTCTCTTGAATACGTCACCCACTCTTCACGGATGGTACTCTGACCAGAGAGAGGTGGTTTGGAAACGGCTTTACGTGTCCAACGTGACACCAGATTAGAAGTGGAGGGTAGTTTTGGATGTGGTGATGGCAATGGCATGGCTTTTTTGTCGCTTTCTTTCTTCACCTCTGCTTTCCATTCTTTCCTTTTCACTTCTGTCGAAGGAGGAGTGGACATCATCTTTTTGAAACACTTCTCGTACCTCTTCTTCCTTAGGCATCCGTGGGGCTGCGTCTGTCTTGGCTACTGAGGACAGCGGTAGACTTTTCATCATGATCTTCAAATCTTTCAAATCTGTTTCGTCTAGAGTTTTACGGTGAAAGAGCTGAAGTTGTCTTAACACTTGTCCGTACCGTTGCGATTTTTCCGTTTCTGAGAAATAGCTGACATCTATCAACGGTTATACTTCGTGTTGTAACTGGGACATCTCGGTTCGATGAGGATTGAAAGGTAAATGCGGTGGTGTGTTGTTGTTGTTGAAAACGATTTGATTCCATCCAGACTTTGTAATTGTCTAAAGTCGACTTTCGTCCTTCCATCAGAATCCGAAGATCACGTATGAGATCTTTTCACCTCAGAGGTCCCTTTAATATTCTTGGTCCTTTATTATATCGGACCCATGGGTGACAAGCCTCCAACGAGTCCTCATAGCATTGTTCCCAGTACGACTTTCAGCAAGGTCCTAAAAACATAGGTAAAATTCATCCACATTGCGACATCTTTTTCTTTTGACGAATGGAGATTTTCTTTTTAACCATTAGGCTATGAACGTGTTGCTGCTTGCGTAAGTGTTCTTTCTGGTGTTGAGACAAAGATATATTTCCTTTCAAGACATTCAGGCATCATTCGCACATGGTATCGACTACGTCTTTCAAGGCTGTTTGAATGAGTTATTTTCGCATAGTTGGAGGGGCATTAGACAGGACGGACAGCATGTCCTAATGTTTGGCTAAACGAGGAGGAAGTATTTATTTCTTTCCTTTTGGGTCAGATGAGAGATTGTTTCTGAGGGATGACATCTTTTTGCGTTTCAGAGCACAAAATTGTGATGTCTATCGTTGTCCACATGTCTCTTTTATAACGGAATGCGTTGCTACTGATTGTCGTTCCGTCCGTTAACTTGACGACAGGCAACATTTGACGTGTAGGGGTTCGCAACGGACTAATTCGGAACATTTCTTGCTTGGATAAATCCAGTAAACTCTATAGCATACCATATATCTCTTGTTTTTGGTGGTCAGGAACTTTGCAGATGCAGTTGCAGCTAAAGAGGAGGAGGAGGAGGAGTATGTTACCGCCGGAGGAAACGTTCCTCGAGATACATGTTTATATTTTTTCATCAAATTAGGGAAGACGGGTGATGTGATTTGTTATGTAATTTGGATTTTTAACGTAGTCTTAACAATGTTTCAGTCATATCGCTACGATGTCTGCAGTGTGACATTTTAAAGTGATGTCTAGCACAGGGGCATCATGCCAATAACATGTAGCATGATGTCCCACCCAGTCACATTATCCTGACACCGGGCCGACCAGTCATAACACTATTATTTTAATGCTGAACACCAAGCGAGGCAGCTGTTAGTATAATTTGTATAAGCCTTTGTTATGATTCAGCCGTGGATTGATCCCACGACCTTCCCCGTCCGAGGCGGACGCCCTAACCACTAGACCATCGGAGCTCTGGGGAAGACGGATGACAAATCGGACTTGTCTGAATCATTAGCAACGGTAAAGTGGAAGAACCTGAGGCTACTGGAGATGAATCAATTTAACGGGAAGATAAGATTGAAGGGACGTCATGTTGACAATGTTTGAAACAGACTGTAAGTGTCGCAGGATTTCATAGATTTATTTTAAGTCAACGGGTACATGTATTCGACGGGCCCTTCGTCTTGGCACCAGTGTGTGAAAAAGATGCGACCGAAATCTCAAATAATCAGAGGTAGTGTGTTTTAAATCCACGAGTAAATAGGCGTTGGGGTTTAAGTGGAATCTTCGTACGCATGAGTCACCCAAGGAGTTCTTAACTGTTTGGCTAACACTTGCACTTTCAATTTATATCTAGGACTTTTAAACAAGACCAAAAAATGTGCATTGAGACTGATGGTGCAATGGGCTTTACTTTGTTTAAGCAGATTTTGGGTAATGCAAGTGAAACTGGCATTTCGGCGATGCCCTTTTCTATGAAACCAGTTTAAATTCTTCTCCGTCTCCTCCTAATATGTCGTCGAAGAAGACCAGATGGGTTTGATTGGGGTCAGACACGATACACTCTTCTTCGCCAGGAATGCCTTCCGCAAACACGATGGAATCTCTTTGTCTTTCTCACAGGAGTGTGTACGCCGATTGCCGCTCTTTGCAACACCACACGATGCATTGATCAAATGATTTCTTTGTTCCATCAAACATTTGACAAATTCGGTCTTGCCACTAGGTGCAGAAATTACCATGTCAAAGGGATGACAAAGTTATAAGGTCTCCGAAATAGCACGATCTAACTTTTCGTCGATGACCTTGAAAGTGTTCGAAGAGGTAGCAGAGGCAACTGAAATAGCGATAGCAAAGGTGTTGACAATTTTAAAAGTAGAAGAGAAAAGACGGGAGTTTTTATACTTTTTTCAGGACACATTTATTCCAGACTTTAAAATTGGACACAAAATACAATAAGGTATAAGAGACAAATTGTTAATTATAACTATACAATGCACATCAAAACGATCAAAGTGCCACTTCAAAACGATCAAAGTGTAATATAAACAAGTCACTGCAAAACATGGGTGACGAAAGTGTGATACCCTAGAAGAATGTATATCGGTCATGGACGTTTTCCATTTTTCAATGCTGACACATATTGTCGTGTTCATACATTAAAGTGAAGTGGTTGGGATGCCGTACTGACTTCTGGTACATGATAAGATACAGTTTTTCAAAGGGTCGACTGACGATTTGGTGTGTGGGTAAACGTACAAACTTGTGATGTTCGCAGGTGTTCACTTTAATGTCTTGATCCTCTCCAGATTGAAAGGTTTCTATCAACACGTCAAAGTTCAACACTTGACTGGTGCGATGACTGAGAGTCAATCTTTTCACTCTGCACTCGGTGTTTACTTCTCCTTGTGGGTCACGGTATTAGTAACCGTAACTTTTACGACCGCCTTTAGCAAAAATTAAAATCTTGTCGGTTTGCTCGTCCGTCTGGGCTCCTAAACAGTCTACTTCGATGGCAGGATGACGGTGACAAAGGCGATCAATGTAGATGCAAGTGTCCTTGTCGAAATACAGCAAAATACAGGACACGATCTCGTAACTGGTGTAAGGTTTCGTACAAGTATAAGCGAGCATGGGATGTCACGTAGGCTGCAATAGTGACATTTCAAAATGTGTTGGCCTGTACAAAGTCCTATTCTTCTTCGTAACTGACCAGGATCAAGTCTTCACGAAGAACGTCGACGTGTTTCATGTGTTCGATTTTATCGTGAATCATGTGAAAGTAGGCAGAAGGTTCAGTCAAATACTCCGTCTTACCCCACGAGCAATTCAACATCACTTTGGCAAACAAACGCATTCTTTCATTTTTCTAGACGTGGTCTAAAATGATGCCTTCCTGGTCAAAGTATTTATTTTTGAATTTCTTTTGGTCTTCAGGAGTGTGACAGCAGAAAGCCGCTGGCCTCTAGTTTCAGTTTAAAAAAGGCATCCACATAGTCAGGGATCGGTTTTCAAATAGTGGTAGTACTCTTGTCTCCACATTTCCACCACTTGGTATCCTTTCTGTTTTAACTCCAAGTGCCGTTGACAAGTGGCCTTTTACAAGTCTTGCACGGTACGTTGTAAAAACTGATTTTTAGTGTAACCGTTATGACATCAGTGAAAAAAGCAACCGTTAAACTCGCACACGATCTTAAGGTTTTCTAAGTTCCATCAATCCACCGAATACGTTCCAATAGTCTTATCGCCTCCTCCGTTTCTAGCATGTTTGATTCACTGGTCTACTTTGTCGCACAAGTAATGTAGCCAGCGTATGGCTTTGACCGAATATCGATGTTTGACAAAATTCGTCGTTTAAGGACAGATGACAGCAAGGGTCTTCTCGGGCATGAATCGTTTGAGGTACACTAAGGTACACAATTTGGCAATGGTGCACTCTTTTTTCAAAAGATCAATCCTTCTGTGCGCCTTGAACAGTTCTTGAAATTTTCCACAGCAACGCCATAAAATGTCCTCGTCTGATCGACAGTACTTTAACATTCCTTCCTGAAAGACTAAGGGGTATGAGGCGTGAATTTGGTATCAAGCATAGTAAGCTTCTCGTTGCTCGGTGCGCGTGTTGTCTGGGTCGTAGTAGTGAGCATGAGGCAAATGTGGCAGAACAGCGTGTTGATTGGATTCGGTATTGACAAAATGTGGAAAAGAGCCTTTGGTCACATCTGTGATTCCAAATGTTTTAGACATTCGGCTCAATATGCCAAGTAACTCATCGAATCTTTAAACTGCACTGGAAATGATTCTGGCTCCGTTCAAAGTGCCTTTAGGACGTTCGATGCTTTGATCCATATAGTAGAAATTGGCCATCGTACCCAGAGAAATTGCAAGCCATCTCCATGGCATAGCGATGACAATCTCCGTAACGTTCAATGTCCTCTTAATTCCACGTCTCGTCGATAGGGTCTAAGATCTCCTGGTCAAAATCAGCCAGCATGTTCGGTCCTCGAAATATTTTTTCACGTCTTCCATGAATCTTGCTTCAGTGAGGGCAATCACAAAAGATCGGTTCTTGGATGCACTTCTTGCACGCTCGGTTAGCCACGCAGAAATTAGGTACGTGAATGCCAGTCTCTTGCGTGCATTCGAAATAGAAACAGATGAAATTGTATTTCTCTTTGTAGTCATCTTCCTCTTGTTGAGATTGATATTTTTGAATGTTGCGTTCATGTTCCAAGTCCACGATTTGGCGACAAATGGGACACCGTTTCTGTCCTGAACAAACGTGCGCTTTGGCACTATTGGTACGTATAATTTTTCCAAGTAGAAAACCATTTCAGCAGTTGGCAAGCACTTTTCCGCTGTGAACCTTGCGTCTTCAGATGTTGCTGGTAACAGATAGTACTGACAAATGTTTGCAATGCGCTCGTTCTTGTCCTTCGTCAAGATAAGGTTTAGAGACCAAACATCCTGGACATTTCGATTCGCAGTGCTTGTGTTGCTCTCGATTTTTATACACATAGTCACATTTCTCATAATAATAACCGTATCCCAGGAATCCGGTGATAGTAGTAATGGCATCGATATGTTTGTCGTGATGATAGGCGTGAATGTATTTTCTGTCTTTGAAATCTTTGCCTCGAAACAACAGAGGTCCAAGTACTTATTGAGGGTGTACCTTCCATGTGCCGGGTGGAGCCAAGACGTCTTGCAATTTTCGCATTTTAGGAATGCCACATGCAATTCTTTGGATAGCCCCGCTAGCTGTACAGGAATTCTGCTTCTCTTCGTTGTTTGCGTCGGTCCGATCTTCAATTCTCTTCCCATTTCTTTTTCATTCTGTCTTGTCTTTCTTCTCGGCATTCGTCCCACGACGATAGCTCGGGCTAAACTTATCTTGTCTGTCTTGAGTGTTGTTAATTTTGACGAGACTCTTTTTGGTTCTGCGATGGTTTTTCAACAATAACATCTTTTTGCGTCCAGTCCCTTTCGGGTGGGGGAGAGAAACGTAGGCCATGTACAGCGTCGCTTTTCGGTCGGTGATGTGAAACTTGTCGTTGGACTGCTGAACGTTTTGATACTTGTCGATGACTTTGCAAGGTGTCAATTCTGTTGATCTGCTAAATTCGATCCAAACCGGTGACTTCAAACTGTCGTCAAGCGATCGTCTTCTTTGGCTTCACGTTGTCGTTTTCGTGTGGTTAACAAAGAATCCCACATATCAGTGATGAACCCTTCTGTTTCTCCAGCGGTACTTCTGACTTGAAATCTTTCAATTTCACCGTGTACGTGTAGGCTGTGATTCTAAATTTTCAGGAGGAATGTTTATCCGTCTCTCGCACGTGGTAATACTTTTCGGGTGATACTGGTTGAATTTAACTTGGCGTAGACTCTCTCGGTATGGTCTCAGTCGTAGAATGTGTGAATTCAGTCAGTCTCGCTCATGTCGTCTTCAAAATCGCTGTCATAGATTTGAGCCAAAACGTCAGCTCGTGTGCGAGGCGATATATCATGCCTCTGCCTCTTACTTTCTTTACCTTCTTTCTCAAAGAAATCGTGCGCTCGTTTTATCTTGATTTCAAACGTGTAAATGACTACATTTTAGACGCAACGCAGTCCCGATATATAAGGTATGTGATTTTAGGCTTTAAATATACTTGGGTTTTTCCATAGAAATTTCCACAAGTTGTCGATACAAATAGATACTTGTATTTTCCATAGCAATTTCTTACAAGCTGTGACTATACACAGATGCCAGGGTTGTTCTATAGATTTTCCTGAAAGTTGTGACTATAGATACTAGCGTTTTTCCATCCAGTATATTTGGTGGTTTAAGAGATAGTCTATTTTGTGAAATTTTATCCCATTCTCTTACATTTTAAGCTAACACAGGGCGTTTGGATAGTGAGTATGATATAATGGATGGTATAGTAATAGTATTTTTGTGGTATAAGAGAGATCTATTTTGTGAGATTTCATCCCCTCCTCTAACAGTATAAGCGAACAAATGACATTTTGATAGTGAGTATGATATGCTAAATAGCATACTGGTGTGATTGATTATATTGTTGTGGTTAATGGATAGTCGTTTTTGTGAGGTTTAATCTTCTTCGTTTACATTCTGAGCGAACATGTGGCATTTTGGGATAGTGTTTTTAAAGGTGTTAAATGGTATAGTTAATGTGATGGATAGTATATTTTTGGTGTAAGGGTTAGTCTATTTTGTGAAATTTCATCTTCTTTGTCTGCATTTTAAGCTAACACATAAAGCTGGAGAGTGTGTGTGTGTGTGTGTGTGTGTGTGTGCGTGTGTGTGTGTATTATTGGTCTTTGTTTGTCCATATCAAACTCCTTTTGTCCCTAGACAGAGCCATCCATGTTCAAGGTCCCCTTGTCCCTAGCTAGTCCCATGTTCAATTCCAATTGTCCCTAGACAGTACTACACATGTTAAATTTCCCTTTATCCGTATAGTAGCCCACCCATGTTAACTTTCCCCTTTTCCGTATAGTATTTTTGTGTTAGATTTAAGTATAAATCTATGTATATCTGTGTCTCTAACCATGTCTCTAGCCCTGTCTCTATGTCTATATCTCTAGTTATCTATATTCAGGTCAGCCACTTGCAACACTGATCCTAACTACTCAGTTCAACTGACGTCAGCCACGTGCAACATTGTTGCCATTGTTTCCCCAGTGTTCAGTACCATGATGTCACCCTATGTAAAATTCTCCATGTCGCTATACAGGCCCAATCACTTGTCGCAATATTCACATTCGCTTGTCGATATACAGTCCCAATTCCTTGTCTCTGTGTTATATTCCCCATGTCCCTATACAGTCCCACACACTGTTCCATTTTCCGTTTGGGTCTAGACAGTTCCTGTTCCACTCCATTCCCGTTTGGGACTAGACAGTCCCAAACCCATAGGTCTAGACCAGTCCCAGATCCATGGGTCTAGACAGTCCAAAACCTATGTTAAATTCCCATTTGGATCAAAACTGTCCCAGGGTGGTTTTCCTTCTATAATCACCTTGGGCCTAAAGAATCCAAATTACCTACTTCCAAGCATATTTACTAAACGTATTAATACCATTTAGTAAATATTTATAACATTTATTTCATTTACTCAATGTTTTGACATAAACTATATTGGTTTACTATCTATTCTTATTTGTTATTACACAGTAGTGAGTAAATTTACTTATGATTGGTTTATGCAACTCTTCACTTAATCGTGTCGTCGACTTTGACTGAATGAACGCCTGTTCCCCTTTGACTCAATGAACGCCTGATTTGTGTTTTTATTTTGCCTAACCCATGCTTATGCCAAGCGCTAATAATAGGTCTTACAAAGAATTGTTTAGTGGCTTTGGACTTCTTGTTTAATCACCTTTATATTTTTAACTCATCAAATATATTTATTTTCACATCGATCTTTGATAGTAGGACTTTTTTTGTAAAAGTAGTCACGGCGCATACACAAGCCGTCAAGCTGAATGACAGGTGGACTATTTTCTAACGGATATCCAGATCCACAATATTCGGAAGAAGGCATTGTCAGTCATTTCTTAACAGATTCAAATGGTTACGGGATCTGTAACATACACTGTCAGTCATTTCTTAACAGATTCAAATGGTTACGGGATATGTAACATATAGTGCCAGTCATTTCTAACAGATTTCCATGGAACAATGATCTGTAAAAAGGCAGTGCCAGTCATTTTTAACAGATTTCAATGGCAACAAGATATATAAAAAGACGGTAGCTGTCATTTCTAGCAGATTTCCAAGAAAAGGGATCCGTGAAAAGACAGTGTCAGTCCACACATGGCATGATTGCGTTGTGCATGAGCATCATCATTATGTGCTTTCAATTTTCATTCAAAGTATTTATTTGGGACAATATACAACTTACAGAATATTGATCGTCATCCAATTTGTAACATTTATTATATTCATCTGATTGCATTTACAGTCCTGTACTCTCTTTTTTATCTTGTAGGTCTTCCTGTAACAACAAATGATATTGCGTCTCCAGCAAATCATGGCATATTTTATTTATATTATTTCAAGCTGACTTTTCGGTTCATCACGCCCATATCCAGTATTAAGAGCATTCAGCAAATTTTTGTTGTCACTTCAATTTGCTTAATTATTGCGTTAGTCACATGTTCTGGGACTTCTCGCTGAAACTCCATTACGCCTAGTTGTTACTGTCTCCTAATGTTTCTTTACACTAGTAACCATTCAAAGCTTATTTTCTATAGTATTATGTTTTATAATATATATTGCGTCATCATATAAAATAACGTTACAATATAATAACAATATTTTACTATTAAAACATATTACTGAGTTTAATATTATGATCCATCAATATATAAATTGCCGAAGCAAGTAGGATATCTTTCATTGGATTTTATGGCTCTTTATGAAAAGAATTTTTAAAAACATGCTATAAAGATCATTGTTGCATCATTGTATTTATTAAAATATCATTGTCAGTATCACTACATAAACGATTGTCTGAAATTTGGGGTATGTCTCAGTAAAATAACGTTGTTTTTTAGCGAATCTATTTGACACATTAATGTACACTGAATATTATATGCAGAAGAATTTGACTAAGAAAATGTTATAAGTGGGGAAGGAGAAGAAAAAAAATTCAGAAGTCTTTTATTTCAAAACCACCTGCATTTGTCATGCTCAAAAGAAACAATGCATTCTTTAATTTAAGGATAATTTCATTTTAATGAACATTTGTCCTAAAAGATACATATAACACTTAGTAGAAGGAAAACGCGAACACTGAAACGAGTGTCTCTTTTTATTTTGAATGCTAGGAGTAATAACCAATGTCACAGAGTCTATTCATCAAGCAAGAATTAGAATCACACAAAGGGGCCGGTGGGGGCTACAACTGCTTTTACATTAAATAAAAAATGTAGTTTTCATTTCTTGTTAAAGATAAAAATTAACTGTAAAATATATTTTAGTGGACTGATGTTTTAAAAAAGATAATGGAATGGCTCTTGAGATTTCCCTTATAATGCTACTCAGCTGGTCTAATAACATTTGAAGCATAATTTTCTTTGCTGTTGTCAATCTGATTTTCGGAGAAAATTACTTCTGGCGCTTGCAAATGAAACTTCCGGAACTCTCCAAAGAAAGTGGCTAGGAATATAACAGTCACTATTCCTGCGACCCATTCTGCTGTAGTAGATACCACGTGCTCTGCATAGCCCTAAATGATCGATATATATATATATATATATATATATATATATATATATATATATATATATATATATATATATATATATATATATATATATATATATATATATATATATATATCAATACACATTCATTTTATCAATTCACATACCTGTTCATCAACACCCAAAGCATTTCATCAATACACATTCATTTTCATCAACACACATACCTTTTCATCAATACACATACCTGTTCTTCAATACTCAAAGCATTTCATCAATACACATTCATTTTCATCAACACACATACCTTTTCATCAATACCCAACGCATTTTACCAATACACATTCATTGCTGTGAATACACACACCTTTTTCTCAATACACGTACATTCATAAACGTTATCAACAAAGTATGCAGACAGCAAAACTTGACAAATTATAGTAGATCTTAAGAAAACCGCACACTAAACCTTGGTCGCAATTAGCGGATAAATGTAATAAATAAAATAAACAATGGAGAAATGAATAAAAATAAAATATTTTGTACCCAATACAATGAAACGACCGATGTACCCTGCGGTTTTGTCAAGGTCCGATTATCTCAATGTATGGTTTCAACCATGCATAGTTTGAATGGTCTGCTTGAATGGAACAGTGTCTATTTTGGAAGTTCTGAAGGAAATTTCGTAGCACATTCCATTCATTAACAGCGTGAAGTAATGGTACTGCATACCACAGTATAGCTGAATAGTTTATGTGATGGTTTTCCAAACGTTTACTTTTGGGAGGACGTTATATTATGGTTATATTCTGTCGCTGTAGCATTGGTCCATTAATAATGAGTTAGTTTTAAGAAGATAGGATCAGCTGGCCAAGAGTGAGTCGAACAACATATTGTGCGCATGTGCGCTAAGGTTTATTGGGAGACGTGTATCCTGGTGGAAACGCAAACTCCAGAACTGAGTTTTTCGGGTAAACAGGAATGGTCCTGTGTTACATTTGTTGTCTTGTTGTTAGAGACCTACGTGTTGAGAAGTCTTTCATGCAGTGAATTCCGAGGATTGTTATGAGAGCGCTTGAACCCGAATAACTTGTCGGAACATTTTGGTGTTGGAGTCGGCTTGGTTAATTTGTGTTTATTGTTGACATTTAGTTTACTTATAAGCAATTAGTGATTAAAAAAAAAATGTTTACTTGTGGATGTTGAGTGACGGGCTAATAGGAACAAGTCCATTGGTTCAGAGTTTTGTCTTAATCATGTTTGGGAATCATTTATCGGGTTGGTGTTTAATTTTGAGGAAAGTCAACAATTTTGACTTGAACATATTAGTGTGACGTTTGTGTCACTCGATGTGTATTATGCGCATTTGGTTATAGCGCCCCATTTTAAAGAATTCTTATATTTTTGCGATTACTTGTCTGATTATTGGAATTCGGTGCAATGGAAATTTTCCTTAGCCCGAAATAATTAGCCAATTGCTAGGAGCAAACGTCATGGAGTGAACTGTTAGTGAGTTTCCATGATGCCATGGTTCACTAGTAGTGAAGTCAGGTCAAACCGAATGAGTGTCCCTGGAATAACAAAGTCCCTATTAAAAGCTAGTGGTGTACATTGGCGGTGTGACTGCAGTGGCAGTATTTACGGTAGGAAACCGGTAAATTACATGACGTAATCAATAAGAAAGGACTCTGCAGAAACCGTATATGTTGCCATGGTGGCAAATGTGATGCAGTTGTACTGGCGAAATGTGCCTGGAAACCATAGTTCTACTGGCCTAAGGTGGCGTAGTTAAAATAGTTCCCTATGTTAAGGGATAGTTGTATAGTTTCCATGGCGTGAACTGCTGGCAGTACGGAAACCTAACGAAGCAAACCCATGCAGATGTGCAGTAGATATATATTTAGGCAGGTTGAGAGATCTGTGGTCTTGCACTGATTAGAGTAAAATTTATTTATAGAACTGACACGTCGGGCTTTCTAATTTACCGCAGAAATTGTATGGAGGTCTTTGGAAATTAAGGGTAAACTTATGACTTCTAGCAAGAATCGCGCCAGGGTTTGACACCGCTCGGTCAAGTAAATACCCCTGGCTTGTGACTATATATATATATATATATATATATATATATATATATATATATATATATATATATATAGCGAGAGAAAGATAGAGAGAGAAAAATTCATTCTCCCAGAAATGACATATTCATACTTACGGGTTCATCTCTTGTCCATTTGAGGCGATTTTTGGGAGGTATCGATTCTAAGGATGCTTTTCTTGCGAACACAAGGACTTTATGTTATTATGTTAAGGAAATTCTTGACTTTAAAATATTTCTCAATCATCTAAATAAGTTGTATCCTTTGTTTTCTATGTACCCTGCAATTTTTACCGTTTGTTAAAGAGAAAAATTTAAGAATGACTTGAGAACATAGTTGATAGCTAAAGGAAATCATTATATTGTTAAGAAAGGCATAGATTGCCACCCTAAGTACTTATGTATTTTTATTTTATCTTGATTGGGAGAAATTCGTAGAAAGAGCAACTGTCAACAACGGGAGATAACCGCACATATTTAAAGCGGATGACGTTTTGTCTTTTGTATCTTGTACATATGCAGTCAATTAGTATAAAGCCCAGTTCAAAACTCTGACACGGGGAGCATGGTAAAATTTTTGAAAAACGGGTGAGGTTAATGTCCCCATCTCTATTCACTTTGAATTGTTCAAA
This sequence comes from Sinohyriopsis cumingii, assembly GCA_028554795.2. Lineage (NCBI taxonomy): Eukaryota > Metazoa > Mollusca > Bivalvia > Unionida > Unionidae > Sinohyriopsis > Sinohyriopsis cumingii. The sequence goes on from CM068834.1 coordinate 23,791,834, forward strand.
ACAATTGATGCAACCAATTTAAGCACCAAAGATATCTTTGTTTTCTGCGTAAGGAGGATTTTGGCTAAGTTGAAGATAAACAACAGGACGAATCACCAATTTATTAAACTGCAGCCACTGAGACTGATCCAGAAAAAAGAGGACGCAAATCGAAAATTACTAACTTCATTATTCATACATTGACACATCATGCTGTTATGAAGGATACAGAGTACAAGAGAAATAAAGTCTATGACACAAAGCACTACACGGAATACTAGAATTTTCAAATCACTTCCGGGTACTTCCATCATTCTAAATGAAATCGCTGCCTGAATGGCACCGTAAATCCCTCCAAAACCAAAAGCTAAAAAGGCACCTATTGTGTGGACAATTTCGACGTTTGTTTCCTACAAAAAAGAATATGCCATATATATATATATATATATATATATATATATATATATATATATATACATAGTTATACATCTAATCAGGTATATAGTATGTAGTTTTTGTCATATATCTAGTTATGCATACAGTTTGAAAAACTTTTTGCATAGCATTCATATTTGTCTTAGAAATTGTGCCTATTTAATGTTTGAATTTGACAAAATCAGTCAGTAAATAATGAGCTGATTATTTTTTTAATGTCTACATATATGTATGTATGTATGTATGTATGTATGTGTGTGTGTGTTTTTGTGTGCGTGCGTGCGTGCGTGCATGTATGTATGTATTTATGTCTGAGACTAAATATATCATTTACTAATTTTGTCATATTTTGACATACATGTGTACTATCACGTCATGTCAAAACCATAACGTAAGCATTAACATATAGAAGACTCTTTGAAGAGAACGCAACGACAGCGGGAGTGAACGACCACTCTCACGAAAGGAGTCTACACCATGAGCCAGCTCGAACACCACTGTTTCCGGTTTAAGATTTCTGGTTTATCCTCATGATTTGCTCCGCATGAATACTTTGAAAGAGAATTAAAAATCCATTACCGAAAAAGCACCGAAGACAGAGAAAAATTTCTTCTATTTTAAATGCATAACATGCAACAGTATGTTTGACACTTATCGAAGAAATTATTTTTTCAGGCACTTAAAAACTCTTTGTACTGGCAAAGAACGCGCATATCATCCTTTTGAAAATATTTATATGACGTCTCGCAATAATAACTCCAATAAATATAACTGTCTCAAGCAACGGTAAGATTCATTGGTAAAAACCCCAGCATGTAACCAGCAAGTAGCTGCGGTATTCTTAATTAATTGATAGTATTTAAAAAAGAGTTGCGTGACTAAAAACCAAAACAACATACAGAAAACGGCTGACGACTTGGTTTTTGACCGTAGCATATCAAGAGATTACAGCAAAAATATCGATTACCGGCAACCTACCTGAAAGTTACCTACTATACTAAGTCCTAGGCACGCTGATAGTCCCAGAATGAAACAACCCTTGTTCAGTCCAAGCAACTTTGTACGCGAGGATTTGTCTCTATAGAACTTTTCTATTTGCTTGTAGCGGATATATATAACAATGGAACCTGTAAAATGGAAAGAAATTTAAATACAGGCAGGTTCGAAACGACTCATTCAAAGAATATCTTGATTGTTATACAATAAATCTGTCAGGTTTTATTTTAATTGAATATTTTATCGCCATTATGTCTTAACGATGATTACATACAAATATATAAAACGCCCATTAATACATTATTATATATTTGTCACTCCTTTGCTGAGGCTAAGGACCACGACGACAGCGCGTTTCCCAAAATAGATAAATTAAATAACTATGTTGATTGTCACGTCCTATTGCAGGGTGGCATTAGTACCTTTCCTACTGATAAACTGCATTATGAAAAGACGGCAAGTTCTCGTCCATCACTAACCAATGGGAGTTGGGTGGGGACATCTTATTCTAAAACAAATATAATATTGCATTCCAAATGTATTTGTTTACTGTACTTATCACATACATTCAGACATACACGCATACACAGTGGAACTTGTCCATATCGTTACTTAATTAATTGGCTAACTGTTCAAGTCGCAATCTATTAATGGCGGTATATGTATAACCCTAGTCTTTCGGTTTGATTTATTCATCGGTCTGATATTGCAGCATAGGTGCACCTTCCTCATACCACGGTTCATACTGTCTTTGAAGGTCTTTGACAGTTTGGGAAAAATGAGGTAGCATTTTCAAGGCCTTGAAAGTTTGGGAAAATCAAGCTGATTACTCTGAGGTCTTTAAAAGTATTTGAAAATTGAAATAAACCCAAACATTTTAATTTTTTCCATAATCACAAATAAAATTGTCCAATGTTGTTAGATTTAGATGTAGTCGAGTTTTTCTGGTTTCTTTCTTTTGAAAACCCGTTCAGTTTCATTTCATCATTAAACAATATCATATTATTTTGCATTCTTTGTTTTCTCATATAACATAACTTGTATGTTAGCGAACCTAGGTCTTGGAAATCTGTGTTCGTGGTCTTTGAAAGTTTGGGAAAAGTCTTTGAATTCATCATTCAGAATTCTGTATGAACCCTGTAATACGCTTTTTTTTTCTGGCTTTGTGTACCTTTGTTATGCGGTGTCGAATATGGACGAAACGTTGTAACATATTGGAAGATTGCATTTTCTGTCGACGGTCGGTCGGAGGAGCCGTTTGTGGAATAATAACAAACATTTCCAACATGATTGTGTCATACGTTGTTAATACTTTATGATTGTTCGAAATTCGAACTTTGTCGCCCAATGGTTTCGGTCATTTCGTTCTGCATAATTGTGTTGACAAGTGGTCATTCGGTTTGGTTGGTTTGTTCATCAATCTGATTGGCAATGTAAGTGCACTTTCTTGATTTTACATTGCATGGTTTTGTGAGGTCTTGTGTGGCTTTCTCGGGCTTTGTGTGGCTTTCTCGGGCTTAGCAGTATTTAGTTGGACCCTTTTCTTTTAATTGGTTCCGTACCACTAGCTTGTGTTTTCCAGCTGTGTCCGTAACACTGGATTGTGTGTTAGCCAGCTGGTTCCGTACCACTGGATTTTATGTTAGCCCTCTGTTTCTCAGTTAGTTTCGTACCACTGGAATCTATGATTACCATTTGATTCCGTATCACTGGCCTGTGTGTTTACCAGTTGGTTCCGTACCACTGGATTATATGATTACCAGTTAATTTCGTATCACTGGCCTGTGTGTTTACCACTTGGTTCCGTACCACTGGATTTTATGATTACCAGTTGATTCCGTATCACTGGCCTGTGTATTTACCAGTTGGTTCCGTACCACTGGATTGTATGATTACCATGTGATTCCGTATCAGTGGCATGTGTGTTTACCAGTTGGTTCCTTACGTTTTACGGTTGCTACGAGTTTCATGCTTGGCGTACTTGGGTCCCGTACCTCACTACTTGACACTTGATTAGTCATTCATGCTTTCTGCTTCCACCACTTCGCTCCATGTTAATGGGTTTTGTGTTTCCAAGCTCGTTTAGGCCCACTGACCTGTAATTGTTCTGTTGATACTGGTTATTTTTGCATTCCGCACCTTAAAACAATGACCCATAATTTTCATGTTTAAATTTTGTTCTTTTCTTCAGTTTTTCTTTCTTAATATTATCAAGTTTGTGTCTCATCTCACTACATTGAACAGTGATGTTCATAACATTACTATAAGGGTTATTCATTTGCAACGATTGCTACGTAGTAATACACTGAAACGTATGTAAATAACTTGTTGTGGCATTCGTTACATAATGCCCCTTACATAGAGAGCTGCGTTGCAAGTGGCAGTAAAGAGAGCCAGACAATCAAGGTCCAAACTCCAAGAGGCGGTGAATAGGCCCATAAAGAAGGCACCATTGTCAACGCCAACGGCCGCTAACCCTCAACCTGGATTATCCCGCGAAGGGGCTTGGATGGACCCCAATCTTCTTAATGTTATAACTCAAGAGGTCTCCGACAGGCTTACCACCCAAGTGACACAGGATATCCATGACAAATATGATCGGCTGGTAGCTATGCCCAGGCCGTCCACGGAAAATGGTACACAAACTGGGTTTCAGCTTGAACCCTCCGTAGCAACAGACAACAAACCAGCAGCATCCATGGTCTCCCGCGCCATTGTGGAAACCAAGGTTTCACTTACAGGTACAGATGTGGAAACAGGTAACGTTGTCCAAATCGTTTCTGCCTCCAGAGGGCATTCACAATTAAAATTTGTAAGCTCGTCGGTCACACCATCACTCTGATCCCTGATAAAGTTAAGGCAGACAAATGGGCCGGCTCATAGACAGGTTTTTTTTACCCTCATGAATAACTCGCAGGATGCTAGTTTCAAATTTCAGTTAGATACGCACAGTACTGGTCCTGTACTTAGCATTGTTCCAAAAATTAGGAACGCCCAAATCACAGTAGGACAGTGGATTCTCGCTACATGTATAAAACAGCTGGGAAGGGGGTGTTTATGGCAAAAGCAGACATATCAAATGCTTCCATATTCTTCCTATTTGTCCCATGCAATATCATTGTTTTGGCTTTTTGTGATGGAACATGTATTGTTTTGACAAATGCTTACCAATGGGATATACTTCCAGTTGCAAGATATTTGAGACCTTTTGCAATTCTCTTCAATGCGAACATAAAGTTATCTATAACATATATAACGCATATTTTGGACGATTTTTGATACTAGATGCAACTCATGTCCAATGCCAGCAGAAGCTCGATCTCTTCCTGACTGTATGTGCCGACATCGGCGTTACTATGGCTGCGGATAAAACATTTGCCCCGTCAACAACCATTACGTAACTCTGATACGATATGGATTTCGTGAGAATGAAGGTTCGCCTTCCCACGGACAGACTAGAAAAATGTAATAAACTCGTACATTTATATCTGGCTTGAAATAAAATTACTCTCAAGGAGTTGCAATCCATCATAGGTACTCTTAACTTTTCTTGCGCAGTTGTTTTGCCGGGACAAGCTTTTCTTAGGCAACTCATCAACTTGACAATTGGCATCGCAAAACCACATTAGATTAACAAAAGAAGTAAAGGAAGATTTAAGGGCATGGCAAAACTTTTTAACCGGTTTTAACGGTAGATCCTTATTATTACATGACATTTGGCTGACCTCCGACATGTTGGACTTGTACACAGATGCTTCTGCCTCAGTCGGATACAGTGCCATCCTGGTCACACACTTTTTCCATGGCATCTGGGATCAGACATGGGCATATCAAAATATAACGCTTCTAGAATTCTACCCCATCGTTCTGGCAGTTGAGTTCTAGGGAGAACCCTTATCCAATAAATGTATCTATTTCCACACTGACAAGCAAGCCTTAGTTGAAACCATAAACAAACAATCCTCTAATGACACAAAACCTGCACTTCATTCGCAAATTTGTACTCTTTTGCCTTAAATTAAATATCTTGGTCAGGGCAAAACATATACTGGGTATACGTAACAGACTCGCCGATGCCCTTTCTCGCCGACAGGTTTCGTATTTCTACGCCATGGCTCCCTATGCGGACTCAAACCTCATCGCATTCTGCTTCTTCCAACCTTGCCCAGCTAGAGCGTACCCTTGACCATTTGCTTAAAAACATCATACACTCAGCTACACAAACCACGTATAAGCGGGCTTGGACGCTATATAAAGAGTTCACATCTGACAATTTGACCGTGTTCTCTCTATCAGTTTCAATAATCAATATGGCCCTTTCAGATGTATTTAAGAAATACATAAGGTTAGGCAAAAAGGTCTAAGCTTTGTAACCCTTCAATCACTTTTTCTAAGATCGCCATTCCACCGTGTGTGCTAATTCCTCTTTCAGATCTCGTGGGTTTCACAGACCTAGAACCATGGGCATCGATTGTGCTTTGCTGGGATATCATTCACTCGACCCAGACTAATCTGTGTCTACCTGCCTTTTCGACCACCAGGAGCGTACGAGGCTACTCTAACAGCTCCGGAAGACCAACGGCGCATTCAAGAAGTACGTGCATCCGTTTTAAAGTTTCTTCCCAATCCTCCATACATGCTGAATATATCCTAACTACCGGGGAGTATGAGGGTGCTCTACTGCCCCGGCAATACAGAATTCATCGGTTTAATTTTTATCAACATTGATCTTTTCTTTGATGCTGGACCTTTTTGTTCTTTGCCCCACCTACCTTTTGCCAGATATACAGCAAGCTCTGTTTGCTGTAGTTCTGTTTATGGCGGTTGCAGCCTCAAAAAATGTCTATATTATATGCTATGTCTCATTGTTCAATTTCTTAACACGTTTACGATATAGACTTTGTCCACATAGTTATGTTATGCTGTAGATACATAGCAAATATTTGGTTCACTAATATCATTTATGTTCAATACAAAGTCACGAAAGTGGCCAGCATCAAACACAACGTTTGTCTTTGTTTTAATTATGTACCCATATACTTTGACTTTGTAATATTTGCACGACTGACCTAGGATATTCTGTCCTTTCACTATCTATCTTCCTCTTAACTCTATCGATGTCAAAAAGAGTAGGCTGGTGTATGCACATTTCATTTTACAATCTCATCAGATAAGTTAATAATACAAAACCATCGTTCTCATTCACTTTCTTTCTGACAATAACCTGCACCTCTCTTCTACATGTCCATCAACACACACACACACACACACACACACACACACACACACATATATATATATATATATATATAACTTTCCATGGCTGTTTCTACAGGAATTAAACCTATAAATGTGTTATGTTTCAATTAGTTTATTTCAACTACATTTAAAGGTTCAATTCCTATAATACATTTAAAGGTTTAATCCTGTTGAACCAGCCATGAAAATATTTGCAAACATAACGGTTTTGTGTTTTATTTATTAGTCTTGTTTTTGTTTTGCACTTGCCTTTGAATAAGACACATTAATGAGTCGAAAGTGCTTAGGTTAGTTAGATACTAGTTTTGCACTGTTCGTTGTCAGTTTATTGCACATATATATATATATATATATATATATATATATATATATATATATATATATATATATATATATATATATATATATATATATATATATATATATATGGGAGCTGACTTCTAAAACATAGCATGAAGTAATTTTGTAAGAATCCGTGGTCAATTATAAATATGTATTATTGTAACTAATGAAACTTGTATTGAACCATATCAAAGATGTAATATATGTAACACAACGATATAATAATTTATTCAAATGGATGAGAAATGCGATACAGATTTGCAATTCGAGGGCTACATGAAAATACTTACAAAGCAAAGCGCCTATATTTAACAATTGTCCAAAAGCACAGCTTTCAGGTGAAAATGTCCCAGTGTCACTATGAAAGAAAAAGAACAATGACTATACACGTGATATCGACAATACATAGTTCAAAGGAGACAACATATTGGACGAAAGAAAAGCTTCCGCGCACCTTTACATAAATTGTTTTATGTTTTTCACAGGTACATAAATTCTTAAATTTAACATCCAATAGTTAACAATTCCTGAAATGCTAAAAAAATTCCATCATAAATATATCTGCCGATGAACATGAAAATTGCCATAAAGTGTCTTGATAATTTTGTAATATAATAAAACTCGAACACACGCGGATAGAGGTGAGATGACAGTGATCGGTAACGGTCAGCGCTTTAGACCAATCGGACACCTGCGGCTCCGTTCTTTCAAGTGGCCGAGCGGTCAAAGGCGTTCGCCTCTACCAATCACTGACGTCTAACCTCTGTCCGCGTGAGTTCGATTCTCGGGCGAGTCCAAAGTGGGTACATAAGAAAGCTTGAAAATAACTTTTCTTGGGTCGGTAGTTCTTCCTGGGGTTTTCCCGGGGTTTTCCTCCACCAAATATATTGGCCGCCATGCACAATAATTCATGTACTGAAAAATGGATAGAGACCCATAACAACAACAACCATACAGACGGGGATGGTGTGATGGATAGTGTAACTAGCAGATATTGGATAGATATATAGATAGAGAGATAGAGATAGATAGATAGATCGACCGATCGATAGGTGAGGGTTTTGTTAACGTACCTCGGCATATTAATAACATTATTGCAATCTGATAGGATAATAGTTGCTATTGAAAATATTGTATGAAAATCAATTATGTAGAAAATGTCATCGGTCCTAACCTTATATAGGGGAATCCAGGCTCTACATGTCCATATGCCACGGCAATTCCATATCTGTAATAATAATAATAATAATAATAATAATGATAATAATAATAATAACAATAATCTTTATTTATTGTAACGTAGGCCACCTGCCCAAATTACATAAATTGGTGAAAAAGGTAACAACACGTAACAAAACAATTCTAGGATTAACACACAGCCTACTGACTCTCTAATAACAGATTTTATAAGCAAGCACGACTTGATTAACCGGACACTCTCGCATTCCGTATGACTTGATTAACCGGACACTCTCGCTTTCCGTATGACTTGATTAACAAGCACGAATTCCGTATCAAAACAGTAGTTTCCTTACTTCATTTACCCTACAAGTACAGTGTTCTTCCAATGTCAGTGATAGGTTATAGTTTTGAATTTGGAATCAATAATTATCCATCATTAATAGAGTGAATCAGTACTTAAGAATTCTACAGTATGTTATTAAATTCATTACTACCTTACTCATTATTGATTTTGGATGTGTTTTGTAAAGCCCAAAACATATTTACACAAAGATGCATGTCATTTGCTTTGCAAAAACACGAAAAGTCTGACCATAGTTCAAACTTAATATCAAAATATTTTGAGCATAATGTATTTGAAGACAGTTTACCAAAACGATTAAATCTAGTTTCCAAGCTATAATGTGCTTTTGCTGTTTGTGCTGCTGGTTTTGTTTTGTTACACATATGGCATGGGTTTTAATGAAGAGAATGCAGAACCAAGATATTTATAACAAGATACCGTCTCTGTTGGGCAGTCACCAAATAGCAACTATCATATCCATTCGAATTTCCCTCTTTTAAAAAAGTAAAATTTTAGTTTATTTACAGATTTATCTTTTGTTTCCTGTTGGCTTGGTATTCTTTCAATTGATTTAGAATTATTTGAAGTTGAATAACAGTTTCAGCAAAGGCAACCAAGTCATCCACGTACATCAGGGTAAATAAATTAGCAAATTCTAATATTGCACTGTTATTCCGGTCAAAACTGTGTCTCTAAATTATTTAGAAATAATGAGAATAAATTTGGTGATACGACACAACCTTGCCTTACCCCAGCCGGGCAGTTAAATATTTCTGCCACGGAATTCGGAGTTTTTACACAAGCCTTGACATTTGCATGTATGGCTTTTAGTATAGTATGCATTTACTGCTAATATTTTCATCTGCTAATTTGTAATAAAGTAAGATGTTTTTTACTACTGTCAAAAATCCTTTTCCATAATCAACAAAATGAGATTAAAATCTATCTGTTAGCTTCCTAAAAAAACTTACGTATCAATGTACTTGATTGATATAATTTTCATTTACTTTCATCGTCTGTGGTGTTTCGCAAATACTCTCTGTGAAATAATTCAAAGCAGTACCAAGTTGATTTTGTTCTCCTATTGAGAGCATTGTACAAGAGTTTTCTGGTAGTGAAGAGTTGACATTTTGGACAAATATATTTAATTGTATTTAATTCCATATATATATATATATATATATATATATATATATATATATATATATATATATATATATATATATATATATATATATATCACTTGGAGGAATACTTTTATAAGTTTCAGCTGTGAGGGTAGGGCTAGACCCAATTCTACTACTACTACTACTATTACTACTACTAATAATAATGATAATAATAATGATAATAACAACAACAACAATAATGATAATAATTAGCACGACAACTACGCAGACAATTAGGGTGGTATATCGGTATTGATTTCTAAAGAGATAGCGATTGCCCAATGTCCATTTCTAATAACATCAAAAATTGAGCCATACAGCATATAGAAAAATGAATATTATTATCTTTTGTAACTTCTCAAAACAGAAATATGGAACTAGATATGCTTCACATGACATAACTTTGAGACGCACATAACAGTGTAAACTTTAAATTTAATAACGCAAGAAAACCATTCTAAGTGGTAAAACATCAATTTATTAAAAGGTATAGGAAAATATAATGAAACCTTTATTTGAGTCTTTACAAGAGATGCAGTTTAACATAGATTGTGCCATGTATTTATTCTTGATAGTTCTGTAACTATATGTAATAAACGCCCTTCGTCTATACAATGTAATAAGTATAAATGGAACAACATCCTAATAATGTTTTAAATAAACTTTTAAATGCGAAAGATACTCACGTGATTATGAATGACACCGGAATATAGACGAGAATCACAATTGGAAATACAAAGACATGGTTGTCCAGCATCTTTCAATTTTTAACGATGTTGCCACACATCCTAAAAAGTTATCGAGAGAGGGAATATCTATAGTTTTAATGGATACAATTAATTATATTTATTGGACAGATACAAGTATAGATTGCTTAGAATATTACACCTCACGGGTCACTCTGACAATAAAAATATTTGTTTATAAGTTTGGATGGGATAAGTGTTAGGTTAAAGCTATTGATGTTACTCAATAACATTTCAGAAAATAAAAACGCGCATTTGTTGATTTAAAATATAGAAATGCATCCTACTATGCTGGTGTGTACATTACATTGAGGGATCATAACATCGAGATAAGCTCCATCATACTAAATGGAGAGATGGTTAAAACAATGCAGTAGGAGAAACTAATACCTTATTTATTTGGTCCAAGAAAATGCATCGATTTGCATTCGGCTAAAGTTAACGTGTTAAAGTACAGTTTTTGAAGATCTGGTAAACATCACAAAATCATTATGCAATGAGGAGACAAAAACTGGTATATTATTTACAGCAAATATAGACAGATACAAAGCAATAAATTGTGTCTCAGTTGGAAGTACTATTTTAGTATCAATCATATGTACGAAGAACATTCACAAAAATATGAAATTATTCTTGAAAACGAACGTAAATGTTCAAGATGTACCTTCCATTGTTTTTAATAACTCCTAAAGACAAATTATCAGGTATAAAGACTCTTACTTTATTTGCTTTTAATTCACTTTAATGGATGTACCTAATTTATTTCCCTCCATCAGATGCGATCGAAAGGTGAAAATTTAATATGGTGAAACACAAAGCAACATTTAAGACAGTTTTAGTCTAGTTGTTGGCATGAATATGATTCACTTTTGAACGTTAATTAAAATGCACATAAAGGAAAAAATATTGCTAAATAGAAATAATGACTAAACGAGCAACACACATATACATTACATCAGCAACACACCTATACATTACATAAGCAACACACCTATACATTACATAAGCAGCACACCTATACATTATATAAGCAACACACCTATACATTACATAAGCAACACACCTATACATTACATAAGCAACACACCTATACATTACATAAGCAACACACCTATACATTACATAAGCAACACACCTATACATTACATAAGCAACACACCTATACATTGCATAAGTAACACACCTATACATTACATAAGCAACACACCTATACATTACATAAGCAATACACATATACATTACATATAAAACACACCTATACATTACATAAGCAACACACCTATACATTACATAAGCAACATACCTATCAATTACATAAGCAACACATCTATACATTACATAAGCAGCACACCTAAACATTACATAAGCAACACACCTATACAATACATAAGCAACACACCTATACATTACATAAGCAATACACATATACATTACAGATATAACACACCTATACATTACATAAGCAACACACCTATACATTACATAAGCAACACGCCTATACATTACATAAGCAACACACCTTTACATTACATAAGCAACACATCTATACATTACATAAGCAACACACGTATAGATTACATAAGCAACACACTTATACATTACTTAAGCAACACACCTATACATTACATAAGCAACACACCTATACATTACATAAGCAACACACCTATACATTACATAAGCAACACACCTATACATTACATAAGCAGCGCACCTTTACATTACATAAGCAACACACATATACATTACATAAACAATACACATATACATTACCTAAGCAGTACACCTATACATTACATAAGCAACACACATATACATTTCATAAGCAACACACCTTTACATTACATAAGCAACCCATCTTTACATTACATAAGCAATACACATATACATTACATAAGCAACACACATTAAAATTACATAAGCAGCACACCTATACATTGCATATGAAACACACTTATACATTACATGAGCAACACACCTTTACATTGCATAAGCAACACACCTATACATTACATAAGCAATACACATATACATTACCTAAGCACTACACCTATACATTACATAAGCAAGCTAGAAAAAAAACGAGTAATACATGAAAACCTTTATGTTAATGAAGTGGATGACGAATAGGATTGATATGCTAGCATATGAAAAATACAACAATGCATATAAACACATTATGACTGTGACGTTCTCTCAAAATACTCTTGGGATGAGAATGTAAAGGAGAATAAAGACACCATATGCACCACGCCTCAAGAACCCTTAAAGAAATGAAAGCTTGAAAATATACAATTGTACGGTGAAGAGGATCCTACAATAGGACGTACATAAATATTTTGTAAGAGGACAATACTGAATAAAAAGAAATTGACTAAAAATAAACTGCAGTTGAATGGTTTAGCTCCTTCATCACCAACCGTCTCAAATTTCCTCAAGGTTTTTGGCAGAGTCTATAAAACGGACAATAATATTACTATGCAGTTTTCAGGGGAGGATATAGTGTCCTAAAATCGCATATTAGACATAGAAAGTAACATGCCTGATAATTGTTGCAAAATGAAAGGCAGCGATAATCACTTGTTGTCCGTTACTTTTGCAACAAATATAGTGAATAAATGTCAAATAATGCAATTTTTCATAGGAAATAATACACAGGATTAAATAAACTTTCAAAACGCAAACGTTTAAAATTTAAATACTAATATCGGTATAAAATCAGAAAAATAACGATGCATAACAAAAAGCTGAACATAAAATATAAATCATGGCTCTGTGAGTTGATTTTCTAATAATTAGAAGTGATTCAAAAACTAAGAATACATGTAATTAAATGTGTAAATACTTTGATATAAAATATCATAAAGAAACAATGTTAGAACATCGGTTGCCATTGTAATGGCAAAGATTTCTAAAATACTGTATTAATAATGGATACCGACTTCCTTTTCTTCAATTAAAAATAACCAATTAATCCTAACTGGCCACTCCCAAATAGAATTATTTAATGTGCCAGTTTATACTCATTTATGAAATTCCCATATATGCACAAACTGAATGTCCCTACGGGCATTAGCTTCACATAAAGTATGAGCCATGTGTCAGATTTTTTAGATTCTTGGTAAGAACAGAAACTTTATAATTGCATCTTAATTGAGTGGAATTAACTTGATACCTGCTTCTTTTATATATGTATCACATACTCATCCTGATGCATTAAAACCTGAGCGATTATTTGTAACTTTACTCATCAAATCTAAGTCCTTATATACTACATGTTCTGTTTAGCCTCATTAAATATAAAGGTAAAAGGAGATGCTAACAATGAAGCGTGGGAAAGTTCAAAAAGAATGCTAGTAAAAGGCATTATCATTTCCGGTTTTAGCGATGGTATTTTCAAACTGGATGGAAACAATATTTTCATGAAATTGAATTGCCTGTGCTTACCTATTTCGGACTGGCAAATATAAGCAACGTATAATTCGCGAAAAAAAGTTAGAATCAGAATTTTGAGGATAACTTGGAGAGGCTACTTGTTGATATATGCCAAGGCACAAACATTTTTTTATTACGGTAATACTCGCTTAGAAGACGAGTCCAGCTTCAAACTATACAGACTGAGATCTGGCGGCGCATTTTTTCCGCTATTGATTCGAGCGTTTTCTTCTTACGCATTATTCTTTTCACCGTTAATATCCTAATAGGACATGTTTCTTCCAAACGATATTGAAAGCAGTGGCGTCACTCGGGTTGGTGTGACCCTGTGCGGTAACTCATGGTATCACCCCGATGGACCTCCTTCCAGCACAAAAATTCAAAACTTTTATAGATAGTAATTTTGGTGTAACCCCCTTTGGTGACACCGCACCCCCACTTCCCACCACCCGCAGGCCCCCTAGTGACGCCACTGAAAGTATGCAAGGTCGTTTTTAAAATATTTTAAACAAAGGCAATACAGTAAAATACTCAGCATTAAGGGGTTAGGGTTCGGACTGTTCGGCCTAATGTCAGGAAATCTTGCTACATGTCTGCGGCATGATGCTCCAGTGCTAGACATCACTATAACTTGCCACACTACAGACGTTGTAGCGATAATGCTGAAAGATTGTTAAAGCTACATTAAAATCCAAAAACGCGCGCGTACACATATACACACAGACACACACAAAGTTTCCTGAATTTTTGTTTATTGGTTGTGGAGGAAATTCATTAAACGCAAAAACAGCTAACAGACGAAGGTTTCACAATATGCAAGTCACGTTTTCAAAAGAACGTAGGGATAACTAGTATTTCTTGGATATGTAGGAAGAATAAAGGAGCTTCTACTGCAACACAAGTAATATATAATTTGAGGGAGCTGGACCAAACATAAGTTTGACACTAATGGACTACTCAAACCTTGTTTTTTTTTTTTAATATCGTATGCCCTCTTAACAAGAACATGTCTAGAATATTCATATTTAAATGTTTCGTTCATAAAGACTCCGATGTCTCGAGTGCATGATGCGTTAGTACTATTCTAGACATCGATATGCAAAACTATTACTTTCAACAATTATCTTGGCTTTGATTGAAGACAATCTCATAAATGTTTATATATATATATATATATATATATATATATATATATATATATATATATATATATAGAGAGAGAGAGAGAGAGAGAGAGAGAGAGAGAGAGAGAGAGATATGCATACATATATGCACACACATATACATATATATGGGGGTGGGGGTGTTTGTAGTCGTTTATGTAAGTATGTATATGGCTATCTATATATTTACCTATCGTTTTGTTTATTCTAGTAGCATTAAAAAATGTTCAGGCTATTTCGAAAATATGGCCGTTGTTTGTCGACAGTATTTGCGTAATTTCATAACTTCCTTGTTAGAAGTTATAAGCAGGGTAGAAATTTTAATGTATACTACCTGTATGACAGCAGTTTAATTTATACTACCTATATGGAAACAGTTTAATGTATACTACATGTATGATAACAATTTAATGTATACTACCTGTATGACAACAGTTTAATGTATACTACCTGTATGACAACAGTTTAATGTACACTACCTGTATGACAACAGTGTAATGTATACTACCTGTATGACAACAGTGTAATGTATACTACCTGTATGACAACAGTTTAATGTATACTATATTTATGACAACAGTTTAATGTATACTACCTGTTTGACAACAGTTTAATGTATACTACATGTTTGACAACAGTTTAATGTATACTACCTATATGACAACAGTTTAATGTATACTGCCTGTATGACAACAGTTTAATGTATACTGCCTGCATGACAACAGTTTAATGTATACTGCCTGTATGACAACGGTTTAATGTATACTGCCTTTATGACAACAGTTTAATGTATACTATCTGTATGACAACGGTTTAATGTATACTGCCTGTATGACAACAGTTTAATGTATACTACCTATATGACAACATTTTATGTATACCACCTATATGACAACAGTTTAATGTATTCTACCTATATGACAACAGTGTAATGTATACTACCTGTATGACAACAGTTTAATGTATACTACCTATATGACAACATTTTATGTATACCACCTATATGACAACAGTTTAATGTATTCTACCTATATGACAACAGTGTAATGTATACTACCTGTATGACAACAGTTTAATGTATACTACCTATATGACAACATTTTATGTATACCACCTATATGACAACAGTTTAATGTATTCTACCTATATGACAACAGTGTAATGTATACTACCTGTATGACAACAGTTTAATGTATTCTACCTATATGACAACAGTGTAATGTATACTACCTGTATGACAACAGTTTAATGTATACTACCTGTATGACAACCGTTTCAATGCATTTAATAACTAGACTTATCGCTATTCCGCAACCCTATAATATAAGCTGAAAGAAACTGACACAAAGGCGAAAAGTAGTTTACAAGTACTTAACACATACCTGTTCACCTTTGTCCCACGCTTTCCATGCGCTATTTTTGTACTCATTAATAGCAAATATTCCAGATAGACCCCAATGTCTTAAACGTGCACGGCAATGTTCGCTTTGATTTTAATTGGTACAAGAGTATGTTACAACTACATTAAAACCTTCTGACTGATTGGTCTCGCCTCTTACCTTTATTCCGGACCCTTTCTTATAACATAACCACCGTAATATGCACACACACACACACACACACATTGATTAAGTCCCTTGTTGTCAAGAGCTACAGTAAACAATCCAAGCAACATCGCCACTACCTACAATACATGTATACAAAATCTGGACACACGTACTCGAAGACTATTCTTGTCTTGTATATATGTAAAACGATAATACCAGCTATAAATTTTAAAATGTCGTCAGATGTATATCCGTATTCATGAGATATATATATATAGGGAGAAACATTTATACATACATATATGCACACACATTAACACATATATAGATAGATATATAGATAGATAGATACATAGATAGATAGATAGACAGACAGACAGATAGATAGATAGATAGATAGATAGATAGATAGATAGATAGACAGATAGATAGATAGCATCTATCTACTAACATGGATTTACTTCTAACTCAAAATGGCTTAGACGTATCTATTGTCAAAAATCAAAAACTTCTTGGTATCTATATTGATCAACATCTCAGCTGGAATGCGCATTTCGATCACTTATGTGCAATGGTAGTCAAAAGAATAACTCTATTAAAATTGCTTTCAAAATTTCTACCTCCACATCACTTGAAATTTATTTTTCGGGTTATATACTACCACTGATAGATTACGGCTGTACCATATGGGGAAACACATCAAATTATAATCTGTGCAGAATTGATAGACTCCAGAAAAGGGAAGCCCGAATAATACTGAAACTTCCTGTTATGACTCCCTCAAATGTTTTGTTTTCACGTCTGAAATGGCTACCTATACAAAAACGTATTCTTTATTTTAAAGGAATCATGACATATAAGTCTTTAAACGGTTTTTCTCCAGATTATATCTCTAACATAATTGAACTAAGATCATCAAATACTGAGCGTAATCTCCGATCGACGACAAACAACGATCTCCAGATTCCTTGGTCGAAAACCAATCATTACAAAAGCTCATTTTCTGTATCAGCGCCTACTGTATGGAATTCCTTACCAATGAGGATACGTAATTCAACATCCCTTGCTTCTTTTAAATTATCATTAAAGAAATTCCTTCTAGACCAGCTGGAATGATATATTAAAAGCTCTGAATAGAAACTTTAAAATGATATCCATAATTGATATATATTTGTATGTTTCCCAGTATAGTCACACATAGTCATTCATGTCAAATATGTACAAATGAGTGTGCGACGATATATGGTTATCTTCATGAACTTCTATTTTTATTATTTTATTACAAAAACTGAGGACCACATGGCAGATGGGTCAGCCATGACCAAACGTGTTATCCTCGTTAAAGATAGTTTATTATTATTATTGTTATTATTATTATTATTATTATTATTATTATTATTATTATGATAGATAGATAGATAGATAGATAGATAGATAGATAGATATGTTTATCACAAGAGCTTTATATTTCGGGGACCATGGTTACATCAATATTCATGGAAACAGTAGGAAGTCTTCTCCAATTCAGAATCTAAATTACCGACGAAGATATAACATTTCACCAAAATTAAACAAATAAATTAAAAACCAAAGATCAATATCCGCGAAAATAAATTTACAACTGGTCTGGTCAACGTTCGTTTAGCATGCAACCTCTGATATGAAATTATCAAAGTGTTTTCTGTCTTTTGCGGAGTAAGGTACTGAGAAAATGCACGAGATCAAAGACCATTTTGTACAAAAAATTACAAGCACAAATTAAATAATACAAAGGAAAAAAATCTCTGAAATGATATGATATTTATGGATAATTACATCTTATCGGCTCAGTACATGTAGATCATTTCACTAATGGTTATGCATTTATTGAAAACAAGGCATCATCTCTGATTAGAACACTACATTAATCTACGATGTTGGATATCAACAGCAGTCATGATGGTATGGAGAATTTCATATGTTGCTACAGTTTAAATACAAATACACTCAACTTTTATGTCAAGCAAACGTAGTAGTGTCAATCATTTCGGAAATATACAAAATAAAACTATACTGATTTCAATTTTTTTTAGCTATATCCGAGTGAAAATGGACCCATACCTGACTTATCTCATTTGGATTTTTCCTTTTAACGGAGCTTTAACAATCTCAACGATGTCTGCAGTGTGGCAGTGTATAATGATGTCTTGCACCGAGGCATCACGCCGCAGACATCTAGGATTATGTCCCACACAGCCACATTATCCTGACAATAGGCCGACCAGTCCTAACACTAACTTCTTAATGCTGAGCGCCAAGAGTAGTGAAGGGGGCCACCCTAGCCTCAATGGGAATTAGCGTTACAGGACCCCTTTGGGCCACTCTAGCCTCAAGGGAAATTTAACATGGAGAAAAACCCTGGGCCACTCTAGCCTCAAGGGAAATTGAACATGGAGAAAAGCCCTGGGCCACTCTAGCCTCAAGGGAAATTGAACATGGAGAAAAAACCCTGGGCCACTCTAGCGACAAGGGGAATTGAACATGGGGAATAGAGTTTGGGCTTGTCTAGGGACAAGGGGAATTTAACATGGGATTTTTTTTTTTTTTTTTTAAATTTTAAAAAAAGGGTAGGCAATCCAAAGTCATTCTCTTTTCGAGACCTATGAGTGGCCCTGAAAAGGGCCTTTGGGTTTATGTTAATGTATCCATTAACATAAAGGGCACCGCATTCGTCTTCTTCTTGTCCTTAGGCTGCGTCTCACTGTTGGCCCGTAAATCAGCACTCTTTTGAGGCATCCTTGTCTTTCTACGTAGATCCTACGTATCCACAGACTGGTGTCTGTCCTGTGGACAACGGTCCACTTGGATCGGACATACATTAGCATGCCCGTCCTAAACATCATTGAAGACACAAGGGTTGATGATTCAACTGTGGTCCACATCTTGAGGCGACGAGAACAGGTGAATCAATGCAGTGAATTGCGCTTAT
The DNA here is from genome assembly GCA_028554795.2 of Sinohyriopsis cumingii. Classification (NCBI taxonomy): domain Eukaryota; kingdom Metazoa; phylum Mollusca; class Bivalvia; order Unionida; family Unionidae; genus Sinohyriopsis; species Sinohyriopsis cumingii. The sequence continues at coordinate 23,811,395 of CM068834.1, forward strand.
TTATAGGTAGAGGAAGGATTGAAACGGATTGAGTTCATTCACCAATCCAAACACGCGTTACAAAATTCAGTCAGTCCGCATCCAATCCGAAGAGAACAGTCTGTGACGTCACGTGGTCTATATAGATTAGCTAGCGCCTGTGTGTAGTCAATCTATGCGACAGTGATTCAACATGACGGAAACTCAGAAAACGATTCACTGGGGTGCACCAGCAGTGGAGACCGCCCAAGGGAACCCGGACTTACTTTCAGAAGAGGTAAATTGGGATTTTGTGGATTTTCTTACCTCGCAAGAATTTGTTCCGGAACCTTCGTTACCTTCTTCATTACCGCAAGTGGAGAATTTTAGACAGAGACAGAAAGAAGAATTGGAGAAATTTATACAACGACAAAAGGAAGCGGAACAAGCTTTTCTCCTACAGCAACAGCAGCAAGAAGAAGAGGTAAGAAAAAAACAACAACAAGAAGACGTAGCAGTAAAGAAACAAGAGGGTGAAAATCAAACGGTCACGGTACTGTTGGACATTTTAGCGGAGTTAAGAAGTCTGAAACAAATGTATCAGACTTCTTTATCACGACCAAAGAGAATACGACCTTCCCGAGCTAAACACGTCAACCCTGTGACTAAGCCTACCGTACCACCCTTAGTGATTTCAACCAAATCATCATCATCATCATCAACAGTACGCAGTCCAGAAGTAGACCTCTGCAGTGGCAAAGGCTTAAGACAGTTAAAGTTGATTGCTTAAACTCACCCCTACACCATAAAAACCAAAGGCCCTTTTCAGGGCCACCCACGTCTCTCGAAAAGAAATACAATTCCAATTGCCAATAACTCAAAAAAAAAAAAAGCATTTTACCCCTATAGTACGTGTATATGAGTGCGTGAGTGTAGCTTCTTATTTTGAAATCAAAACTCAAAGACACTTACCTTATATAATTAATGTATTCTTTTATCAATAGTTACAATCCAATTCACAATTCACAACAGAGCACTTTAAAAAGTTCATAAACTTCTTCTGTCTCATTGTTTACTCTCTCTGTTTTTTAAATTTCTTCACCCTCACAGGATTTTCCTCTTCTTCCTCCTCACTTTCTTCCCTTCTTCTTTTCTTCTCCTGTTTCTTTTTCTTTACCTGGCTGCTTTCTTCCTCTGAAGAATCCCTCTCTTCTTCCTCTGAAGAATCCCTCTTTTCTTCTGACTCATCTTGTTTCTTTTTTGGGCAATCTGGAGACCAATGTCCTTTTTCTTGACAATAATAATAGGTATCTTGACTTTTGTCTTTTCTAGCCCCTGTTTTATTTCTTTTTTGACGGTCTGGACACTCTGAAGTCCAATGCCCTTTCTTCTGACAGATATAGCAAGTATCTTGACTTTTATCTCGAAAGGAAGGAGAGTAGTCCGTCGGCTGGACTGAAGAGAATTTTCTAATGACCCCTCGCAAAGCTCTGATGAAACGTTCGATTTGGCTAGTCTCTTCCATCGTTGTGCTCGGTTTGAGAGTGAAATGAATAGTGAAAGGACAAGACACACACCCTTTTATATACGCTGGTCTGCCATGACTATAAATTAGTCTACGGTGTTTAAACTTGAGTCATTTGACGTTTTTCACTCAAGATGAAACGATCCAATTCATTCGAGAAGAAAGAAGAAGAAGAAAGTAAGAGGCAGAAACGTGATCTATCGCCTCGTACCAGAGCTGAAGTCTTGGCACAAATTCATGCCAGTGATTTTGAAGAGGACATGAGTGAACCAGAATCCAAACCCTCTAAACAAAGTTCGCCACTCTTAGTCAACCCTGAAAAATACTATTCCATTCGAGAGACGGAAAAGCGCTCCTCTAGAAAATTTAGAACCACGGCTTACAAATACACGGTGAAGTTTAAAGATTTCAAGTCCGACGTACCGTTAGAGAAAGCAGAAGGGTTCATCACCGGAGTGTGGGATTCTTTGTTCACCACACTCAAACGACAATGTCAACCCAAAGAAGACGATCGCTTGAGACTTTCCATACAACAAGACGGTTTGAAATCCCTTGTTTGGATCGAGTTTAGTACCCCTGCAGAATTGACCACTTCCAAAGTCATGGACAAGATTCAACACGTGCAACAATTTAATGACCAGTTTGACATCACCGATGGAAAAGCCACACTGGACATGACCCACGTCTCTCCTCCTCAAGGGACTGGACGCAAAAAGGTCTTATTGGTGGACGACCTTCGCAACACCAAAACAAGTCTCGTCCGAATTAACAACCCTTAAGACCAGATGTGTTTAGCCCGTGCCATCGTGGTGGGACGAACCTATGCCAACAAGAACGACACGGTAGAATGGAAAAGAACCTGGAAAACTATTCGACAATCGGACGAGCCAAACAACGAAACGAAGCAAAACTCCTGTTGCAACAAGATGGCCTGTCCAAAGACACACCCTGTGGCATTCCTGAAATGCAAAAATTGCAAGCTGTCCTAGCTCCACGATACACCTTGAAAGTGTACCCTCAGAAGTGCGCGGACGTCTGTTGTTTCGAGGCCAAGATCTTAAGGATGGAAAATACATTCACCTTTATCATTACGATGAACATTTCGATACCATTACCAGTATCACCGGATTTCTAAGATACAGATATTACTGTCAGAAATGTGACCATGGTTATAATAATCGAGAGCAACACAAGTATTGTGGATTGAAATGCTCAGGATGTTGGCCTCTCCACCCTGTCTGAGCGAAGGACCAGTGCCTTGTTCAACTTGTCTGCGCACGTTTGTCAGCCCTACCTGTTACCAACAACATTTGAAGACGCAAGGTTCACAACAGAAATGCGCTTGTGAACTGCTGAGATTGTGCCCTACGTGTGGACAAGGCATACGTACCAATAATGCCAAGGCACACGTATGTTCAGGAAAGAAAAAATGTCACATTTGTCACCACATCGTGGACTTGGAACATCAATGTTACGTGCAAAAATACCAACCCCCACAAGAGGAAGAGGACGGTCACAAGAAGAATAAAGGCAATTTCATCTTTTTCGATTTCGAATGCATGCAAGAGACCGGCATTCACATTCCTAATTTCTGCGTGGCTCATCGAGCGTGCGAGAAGTGCATTCAAGAACCTATTTTCAGTCATTGCCGTCACTGCAGCAAGATTCCCGGAGGGCGTGAAAAAATCTTTCGAGGACCGAACACGTTAGCCGATTTTGCCCAATGGGTCTTAGATCCCATCGACAAGACGTGGAGCCAAGAGGACATCGAACGTTACGGAGATTGCCATCGTCATGCCACGGTGATGGCTCACAATTTCTCCGGATACGATGGACAGTTTCTTTTGAGATAATATACGGAACAAGGCACCGAGCGTCCTAAAGTGACTTTGAACGGAGCCAAAATCATTTTCATGCAAGTGGGACAAGTACAGTTTAAAGATTCGATGAGCTATTTGGCCATGCCTTTGAGTCGAATTCCTAAAACGTTTGGAATGACAGAAATGGCTAAAGGGTACTTTCCACACTTTTTCAATACGGAAGCCAATCAACACGCCGTTCTACCCCATTTACCTGAGGCTCACTATTACGACCCCGACAACATGCGTACCGAACAACGAAGCTTTCTACGCTTGGTACCAGGCTCACGCCTCGGACCCTTTCGACTTTCAGGAAGAAATGCTAAAGTATTGTCGTTCCGACGTGGACATTTTACGGCGTTGCTGTGGAAAATTTCGAGAACTGTTCATGGAACACGGAGGGGTCGATCCTTTGAAAGAAGCTTGCACCATTGCCAAAGCGTGTTCCTTAGTGTACAGACAACGATTCATGCCTGAAAACACCGTGGTTGTCATCAGCCCTCAAACGACCAACTATGTCAAACGTCAATACTCGGTCAAAGCCCTACGTTGGTTACATTACTTGTGCGACAAGGAAGACAAATGGATTCAGCATGCCCGCAACGGAGGAGGCGAAAAGACCATCGGAACGTATTCGGTAGATGGCTGGGACTTAGAAAACCCCAAGATCTTGTACGAGTTTAACGGTTGCTTATTTCACGGATGTCCCGTCTGTTACCCTGATCGTAGCACTAAAAATCAGTTTTTACAACGAACCATGGAAGACTTGTACCAGGACACTTGTCAGCGACGCCTAAAGTTAGAACAGGAAGGATACCAAGTGGTGGAAATGTGGGAACACGAGTACGATCACCGTATGAAAACCGATCCCGAGTTTAAACGCCTCGTGGAAAGTTACAAGCTGATGGACCCCCTGAACCCGAGGGATAGTTTGTACGGAGGAAGGACCAATGCCACCTGTTTGCTGTACCAAGCTGACGAAGAGAAAGGAGAAGAAATCAAATACTTGGACTTGTGTTCGCTGTATCCCTACGTGTGCAAATGTTGTCGCTTTCCTGTAGGGCACCCACAATTGCTGACGGAACACATCAACCTGAAAAACATTCGACAATACGAAGGTCTAATCAAGTGTAAAGTTTTGCTGCCCACGGACTTGTACCATCCCGTGTTACCTCACCATTGCCAAGGCAAACTGATGTTTCCTTTGTGCCGTACTTGTGCCGAAACGTGCAACCAAGACCAGCCTTGCCATCACACCCAGGAAGAACGGGCCTTGACGGGGACGTGGGTCAACGTGGAATTGTTCAAAGCTCTGGACATGGGATACCAACTGTTAGAAGTGTACGAAATTTGTCACTTTCCCAAGACACAACAATACCACAAGGATGACCCCACGCAGAAAGGCATTTTCGCTGACTACGTGGATGCTTTTTTGAAACTGAAACAAGAAGCCAGCGGCTATCAACCCTGGTGTCACACTCCCGAAGACCAAATACAATTCAAAGAGAAATACTATGAACAAGAAGGCATCACTTTAGACCACATCGAGAAAAACGAAGGCAGGCGATCGTTTGCCAAAGTGATGTTAAATTGCTTGTGGGGTAAAATGGCACAACGCCCGTGTTTACCCAAGACGGAATATTTGACAGAACCTTCCCGCTACTTCCAGATGATTCACGACAGAACCAAATACATGAAACACGTGGACGTCGTTCGCGAGGATTTGATCTTGGTCAATTACGAAGAAGATCTGGACTTTGTACAATACGACCCTTTTGGAAATGTCATCATTGCGGCTTACGTGACAGCTCATGCTCGCTTAAAATTGTACGAAGCTTTAGAACTGTTAGGGGAACGCGTCCTGTACTTTGACACGGATAGTTGCATCTACATTCATCACCCGAGTCAACAGCACCCTGACATCGAAGGAGACCGTTTAGGAGCCTGGACAGACGAGCATCCCGACGACAAGATTCTAAGTTTCGTCAGTGGCGGTCCAAAAAATTACGGCTACGAATACCGGGACAAACAAGGAGAAGTGCACACGACGTGCAAAGTGAAAGGATTGACTCTGAATTATCGTACCCGTCGAGTGGTCAACTTTTGGGGTACTGAAAGAAGCCTTGCAATCGGGAGAGGATGGAAACTTTAAAGTGACCACCTATCAACCGAACAAGATTGTACGTTTACCCACTCACCACATCGTCAGTCGACCCTTGGAAAAAGTCTATCAAATCGTCTACCAGAAGCGAGTGCGACTGCCCAATCATTTCACTTTACCGTATGGACACGTCGGTATTGGTCGGTATTGGTCTGTATATAAAAAGGAACTCTAGGCAAGATCGATAGTTCATTGTGACTACCAAGACCAAGCGAACAAGATGAATACTTTCAGAGAAACACAAAACAAGTTTAGAAAGGCACACTTCAAGTGTGGGACTTCTGAAGTGGAATGTGATTGTGAGCCTTGCGATGGGTACGATGCTGTACGTTGTGACTTTAGCGATGCCGTAAAGCATCATGGGAACTTTAGTGTCACTACCTGTATCATTGAAAGTGATGCTGTGCGTGTCAAACCTGAGGGATGCGAAAGCGATGCCACTCGTGCTCTTGGACATTTTACTGGGTTTCGTTTTAAAGGGGAATGTTCACCTTCACGTCTACCCCCCTACGGATGTCATCCAGCCCTGAGCAAGCTCCTGTCCATGTCACCCAACTCTCATCGAAACGAACCTGTGAAAGACGAATATTCGTTTCCTGTGCGTTTGTCGGAATACTGCGACTTTGAAAATCGTCTTCAATCGTTCAAAGGAAAATGGCCTAAGTATCTTGGAGGACCGACCCCCGAAGAATTAGCCAGAGCCGGATTTTTCTACTTGGGCGAAGGAGATAAAGTCAAGTGCTTCAGTTGCGGTGTGTCACTTCATTACTGGAAACCACAAGATTCGGCCTACGTAGAACATGCTCGATGGTCACCGAATTGTCATTACTTACCCATAGTGGGACCGAGACATTGAAGTAACTTACCATAATCTGTTCATGGATACTTTACACGAGAACATTCGTGCTTTGCCTATGGAGTTGAGAGAACGCATTTACCGAGAGCTGGTGAAAATACAAGTGAAACGTAAAGAACAATTGCATCCGTTACGTCACCGGTGTTTGAACCACTGGTACATGCATAATGCTATACAAGGACTGATTCGGGGTTGAAAGTGTTCCATTGGACAGACATTGATCAACGATCCCATAGTTTTAAAAAGGATTGGTTTGCTATTGACGATTCTATCTACTACATTGTAAACTTACTGCATCGAATTTCAGAGGAAGAGTTAACGAATTACCAACATCTTGTACACAATGTCAACTTAGTGAAAGAGGAAACTTCTGAACGAATTGTAATGTGTAAATTAGTAACTTAACGATTTAAATTCGACACTGAAGTAAAACCATGTCTGTGCAAACGGTACACTTCTTGTGTCAGACAAAAGAGGATTTAGTATGACCTATTCATGGATACTTTGCTAGAGAACATTCGTGCTTTGCCTGTGGAGTTGAGAGAACGCATTTACCGAGAACTGATTAAACTACAAGTGAAACGCAAACGCAAAGTTATTCAACCGTTTTTAAATTTTGCTCTGTTCCAAAGTATAAGAAGACTGATTATGAGTGGATATTACATCAGGCACAAAGGTAAACGAGGCTATTGGCCACCACCCAAGGATTCCAAAAACAGCGTATATACTTATGGATACTTTACAAGAGAACATTTTGGGCTTGCCTGTGGAGTTGAGAGAAAGGATTTACCGACAGCTGGTCAAAATACAAGTCAAACGTAAAGAACAATTGCATCCGTTACGTCACCAGATCTTTAACCACTGGTACCTGAATGGTATAAGAGGACTGATTCGTCAGAAATTCTTTCAGTGGTCAGACCTTGTTGAACACTTTCAGTTTGTGAATGAACTAAACGTTCGTAATTTTGGTTACTTCGAGATTCACCTACTGCAACGTATTGAGGAAGACGAGTTAAAGGATTACCAACATATGTTACGTGGAATCTGCTTAGCGGAAGACGAAACATCTAGACAAACTCTGACGTTTCGGTTACAGTATGTAACATTTAAATTCCCTACTGGAGAACGAACATGTCTAGTTAGAAATTACCTTTATTGCTTCCGAAACAAAGAGACTGTAAAATCAGGCTGCCATGCCACGGATTATGTCACATATCATTGAACAGATTCCGTGGAAGGAACTCAATGACCATATTCAAACCGTGGATCATTACCATCGATTATTACAAGAACTGTATCCATTCAATTTGGGTGGACAAGTGGTGTGTGTTTTAGTGACTTGTTTTCTGGGATTTCGTTTACCAGCCGATTCCTTGTGGACTCTTTACGATCAGTACTTACCACCTCAAAGTCCTTAAATGGTCACGAAAGACTCCTTTTGCTCAAAGCCTTGCGGTTTCATCTGGATACTTCTCGACCTCTACGGGAAAAAAAGATTCGTCAACTTTTAGCTACCCAAGACGTGTATGACGATGTGTGTGTAGCTTGTGACTTACACCCCCATTGGACAGATGTCCGTGCCTGGAAAGAATGGGATTTTATGGCTTGGACCCAAGAAGTGGCCCAGTATGCACGAGAGTTGTTCAAGGAAAAAAGTTACTTTTCAACCTGTGTTAGTGACGGTACCAGAAGAACCCGTCACTCAGGACAGGACTGTCGTGGACAGTCCTGAAAGACCCTTTCGGGAGGACACTTGTGTGACCTTACCCCCTATAGAACTGGTCAGAACTTTACCCAAAACATGTTGTACAGACACTAGTTTTTATTCCACGTTGATGGTTATCATGTGCCTTTTATCCTTGTACTTAAGCCTTTGGTTTTTATGTATTTTTGTCTTTCGTATTCATGTTTAAAACATTCAATAAACGTGTTCTGAAAAAAGTATATAAACTCTCGTCTTGTTTGTTTTCGTGTCACAAGTGACATTCCTAACACTGTGGCTACCTCTGCTGTCTCTGCTCCCTCTTCCTCTACTGTCAAAACCATCGACGAACAGTTAGATCGTGCCAGTTGGGAGGCTTTGTATCTTCGCCATCCTTTTAACATGATCATTGCTGGACCTAGCGGCTCAGGCAAGACCGAATTCGTCAAACGTTTGATCGAACATAAACATCATTTGATCGATCGACCACCTCAGCGGATCGTGTGGTGTTACAAAGAGTGGCAATCGGCGTACAGCCTCTTGCGAGAAAGTCAAGGCGATTCCATCGTGTTTGTGGAAGGCATTCCTAAAGAAGACGACGGCATCGTCTCTGACTCCCGTCAAACCCATTTGGTCATTTTCGACGACATGTTAGGAGAAGAGGAAGAAGAAATTAAACTGTGGTTCACACGCAAAGGGCATCACCGTAATGCCAGTGTCGTTTACATCACCCAAAATTTGTTTCAACAAAGTAAAGCCCATCGCACCATCAGTCTCAATGCACATTACTTGGTCTTGTTTAAAAGCCCTCGAGATAAATGACAAGTGCAAGTCTTAGCCAAACAGTTAGGAACGCCTTGGCTGACTCAGGCGTACGACGATGCCACTCAAATGCCACACGCCTATTTCCTCGTCGATTTGAAACCTACGCCCCCGATGATTTGCGATTTCGTACCCACTTGTTTCACCACTGGTGCCAAGACGGAGGGCCTGTCCTGTACACGTCTCCGTCCTCGACTTAATTTCACTCCACATAAAAAAATCTATAAAAACCTCAGACCCTTTTCGTCTGTCTCACACACATTTTGAACATGACGTCCCTTCAGTCGCATCTTCCCGTCAAATTGATTCGTGCCTTGTATGGCATCAGTCGAGAAAAAATCCACAAATACGAGCTCGTGTCTTAGATGCTAGCCTCAAAGAAGTCATACGATGGTTCACGGTGACGGCACGTTAATTACTCCAAGGAATCATTCAGATTCCTCATCAAACCAAACGCTTTTTCGATCGAAACAAAGTCGCTTTGGTCCAACTGGCCGATCCCCGCATCGACACTCAAATAAAAAAACAAATCATTTTGAAACCTGGAGGGAGCGGTACTCTAGGAGGGGTCATCATTCGCTCTCTCTTAAGATGGATCCTAATGCCCCCAAGCTTCTCCCCAAGAAAAAAGTCCAACGGAGCCACAAGAAGAAAAAGACCAGGTCCCCAAGGAGAACTTCTCCAGTGGCGGGACCCTCCTCTTACCAGACACCACCCCGGAAAAAGGAAAGAAGCCCCCAGAAAAAGAAACAGAGAAAAAGTCCCCAGAAAAAGAAAAGTCCACAGAAGAAAACTAGTCGCAAGAGAGTCACTTCGGCCAGGACGCAACCTTACACTCGCAAACCACGACCTGCCACGGCGGTGGCCGCGTCTCCGGCAGCCTCAAGTTCATCCACTTCTCCGTTGATGACACCAAGAACTGAAGAGTACTTGGAGACGTTGATCACACCAAGAACTTCTCCGTTGATGACCCCAAGAACTTCTCCAGTGGCAGGACCCTCCAATTTAGTGACAGTGGCTGCTGCTCACAAAGTACCTGCTCCCAAAATCAAAGTTCAAGAAAGATCGGGCATGTTACAAAGTTTACTGGATTTGTCCAAGCAAGAACTTGCTCGATTTAGTCCGTTGCATACCCCTACACGACGTGTCATGCCTGTCCTCAAACTGATACGACATAAAGACAATCAGTGGCGACGCGTTCCAGTATAAAAAAGGTGTGTGACCAAGTAGGGTATCAGTGTTTTGGTGCTCCTGAAGATGTCACCCTCCAGAAAACATCCCTCTTCTAAACAACCCCAAGGAAAGAAAAGAAAAGGACTGCCTCCTCGTTTAGTCAAACATGGAGACATGTTATCTGTCCTGTCCAAAGCTTCTCCACCTCTACGAAAAAAACTCATTCAATCGGCCTCCAAAGAGGTCATCGATACCGTGTGCGAATGCTGTTTGAACGTCTTGAAAGGCACGATCCCTTTGTCCAAACACCAGAAACAATACTTAGGCAAACATCGTCACGTTCTTCGCCAAATGGTTCAAAAGAAAATTCCCATTCGTGAAAAGAAGAAGATGTTGGTCCAACGTGGAGGCATTTTACCCCTCTTGTTAGGCCCCTTACTGAAAGGAGTCTTGGGAACCATGTTGGGAGGACTGGTGGGAGCACGATAAAAAGGCCCTCGGACGTCCCAAGATCTCAGAATCGACCCCTGACAACCCCATGGAAGGACGAAAACTAGCTTTAGTACCTTACAAACGATGGATAGAATACCATCGTTGGCAAGAACAACGCACCCCGCATTTACCTACCAATCCCAATTTGAGCGAGATGTCCCAGTTACAACACGAATTGCAGTCCTTGATGGATCGCCAAGATTTGTCCGAAACAGAAAAATCGCAAAAGGACGGTCAACTCTTTCAACGACTGCAACTCTTTCACCAGAAAGCTTTAGACGAAACAGCTCTACCCCCTCTGAAAGATTTTAAGACCTTGATGAAAAGTCCAGCACCATCATCACTACCACCACCACCACTACTACCATCCCCAGGGGTCACCAGAGATGATACCCCACGAAGACCTGAGGAAGAAGAGATGCGAGAAGTGTTTAAAACACCGTCAGCAGCTCCCATTTCGAGTAAGATTGCAGCATCCTTGTTGACCCCGTCCCCCACACCCCAACGAGAAGAAATGAAAGCTTGGGTTAAAAAGATGATGTCCACTCCTCCTTCGACAGAAGTGAAAAAGAAAGAAGGGAAACCAGAAGTGAAAAAAGAAAAGAAAACCAAAGCCATTCCATTGCCACCTCCACCACCACTACCTTCAACTTCTACTCCCGTAGCCCATCGGACACGTAAATCCGTTTCTAAACCACCCTTTCGACCCACCCAAAGTAGCATCACCGAAGAGTGGGTGACTTATTAACAAACCAAAAAAATGGAAAAAGTCTTAGCCAGCATTTACTACGATCCCTCGCATCCTGCAGGTTACGCAGGAGTTCAAAAATTGTATCGTGCTGCCAAAACTCGACTGAAAAGTCTCCGTTTACCTCAAGTGCAATGATGGTTACAAGAACAAGCTACCTACACTTTACACAAACCCATTCAACGCAAGTTTTCCAGAAGTCGCACCCGAGTGGAAGGCATCGATCATCAATGGCAAGCCGATTTAGCCGATGTCTCTCATTTGGCCAGCTACAATCGTGGCTACAAATATTTGTTTTGTGTCATCGACGTCTTTTCCAAATTTGCCTGGGCTTTTGCCCTTGACTTCCAAATCGAGCAGCGAGTTAGTGCGAGCCCTGCAACGGGTGTTGAAACAAAGCGGTCGTCACCCTCTTCGATGGCAAACGGACAAAGGTACCGAATTTCTGAACCAAGCTTTCCAAAAAGAATTAAAGAAACGTAACATTCATTTTTTTACCACCAAGAATACCGAAACCAAAGCCAGCATCGTGGAACGTTTTCAACGCACCTTGAAAGAACGCATGTGGAAATATTTTACGCATCACCACACTCTGAAGTACTTCGACATCTTACCGCACCTGGTGCAAGCGTACAACCAATCTTACCATCGAAGCATCGGACGTGCCCCGCAAGAAGTGACTCCCGACAACGAAGTGCTGGTGTTTGAGCGCCTGTTTCGTATGTCCCCGACGAGGGCTGTCCCCAAGAAAAGTGGAGAGTTGGCCGTAGGAGATTGGGTGCGCATTGATAAAACCAAACGCACTTTCGACAAAGGTTACTTACCTAACTGGACGACCGAATTATTTCGTGTCACTGGACGAGTGCATGGTTGTCATCCTGCCGTCTATAAATTGGAAGACATGAACGGAGAAGTGCTCAAAGGAACGTTTTATTTGCCCGAGTTACAACGTGTCACCAAAAAAGAAGACAACGTGTACGACATCGAAAGCATTCTCGAACGCAGAACCCGTAAAGTGGGCTAACGACGTGTCAAAGAAGTCAAAGTACGTTGGAAAGGATATCCACCCAGTTTTGATTCTTGGATCGACGCTTCGCAAGTCATCGACTATAAAAAGAAGTGACCATCATGCCCTTTCACACAGACGCAGCTACGTCGACCACTCCTTCACCTAGTTCTTCTGTGCAAGATTTACAAAAACAACCCTTGTGGGTGTGGTGTGGAGAACGTGTGCCTAAAACGCAAATCGTCTTTTTCTGCCAAATCTTCGTGGTGTATTGTGTCATCGGGGCAGCCATTGCCAATCTGAGTTTGCAACAAGGAGACAAACAATTGTGGACCATTTTATTGAGCAGTTGCATCGGTTACCTGCTTCCCAATCCCTCCCTGAAATTCACTTCGAACGGGAACCACGGGAACCTTGTGTCCAGTGCCAGTGCCAGTCACCACTCCAATAACAACCACAACCAGAACCCCATTTTGGGCGGAGACACGCCTCTGACGTCCAGTAACCCCTCGGACAGTCACAGAACTCTGGAATTATGAGTTACCAAAACCAATTTTACTTAACCTTACCCAGTGACAGTTCCATGGAGGTGTTTCCCCACAACACGTTGTGCTGTTACACGGCCAAATTACCTCAGGCCATCCCATTAGATCACGAAGCCCATTGGGAAGTGGCTTTAGTGGAAATCATTCACCCGACCCAAGTCCTCAATGTCCTTCCCAATCAAAATAAATTTGATGTGGAAGTTCATGACGAGCAAGTGCAACAGTACTTGGATACCCATGTGAAATATGACAAGAAAACCCGTACACAAAATAAAAAGTACACCACCTATTACTTGTTCATTCCCCCAGGCTATTATTTTAGTGGTCAACATTTGGTCAGCACCATAGCCACCAGGTTTAATAGCGTGTTTCTGAAAGCTTTGGAGAGTGTCAGAAAAAGTGTCACCATGGAATACCACAAAGGAGCTCGTCGCTTCTCGATGAAATTTGACGGGAGTAAAACCCTGTCCATTTTATTTTGTCCTGAATTGTTTGACATGTTGGGCGGAGACATGAACATGAGAATGACCATGCTCAAGAAAAACGAATTACCAATTGTATACGACAACGAGTCTTTTAGCAAGTTATTTCGTACCCCGGTAGAACTGAACCAAGGACTGAATTTGATGTTCGTGTATTCCGATGTGGTGGAGTACAACGCGGTGGGACACACCTCTGTGCCGTTATTGCGTGTCATTCCTTTCAAAGTGGATTCTGCCACGAACGCTGACGAGGAAGGTGGAAACACTTATCACGTCCACCGCGAATTTGTACATCCTCACTATTTACCTGTCAGCAAATCGTATTTGGACACGGTCAACATTACTATAAAAGGAGATTTGGGACAAAATATTCCATTCACCAAAGGAAAAGTCACGGTGAAACTCCATTTTCGAAAACGGTTTTCTCACGAATCGTAAGTCATGTATCCAGTGTACCGAGGGGTTGCTCGACAGTGAGGACACGGTTTAGGAGATATGTTAAAATCGGCCTTTCGTTCGGTGGCCCCGGTGTTGAAACCGATGGTGACACGCGGATTGCACGCCTTGAAAGATGCGGCACTGACGCAAGGCAAAGAATTTCTCCAAAATGTCATCATCGACAAACAAAACCCTAAAGAAGCCTTCATGAGGGCAGGCAAAAATGTCTTGCTGCAAACGGGCAAAGACATCTTAGGCCGACGAGACACACCTATAATGCCCTGCACGCTACCAAGTCAGGCATTCAGCAAGGACAAGGCAGAAAGAGACGACGAAGAAAACACCCTTTCACCAGACTTCACACTTCTAAAGCGAGAAAGACAAAGAAAAGAAGAACCGTTCGAGACTTAGACGTTTTCGATTATTGAGAAAGAAAAAAATGATGCGCCGAGAGTCTTGCGCTTGTTCCAAGTCGGAACTGGATCTGTTTGCCATGCCCCCCACCATGATGACCATGCAAGAATCCCAATGGGTGGAATTTCATCCCGTCTCCTCATTGACAGATTCCGCTCCCATCGAGTTTGAAATCAAAGGACAGCCCGAAGATTACATCGATCTGAATAGCAGTTACTTGTACCTGAAAGTCAAAGTTCTAGATAAGAATGGAAGTGGTATAGACGGTGACGAGAAAGTGGCTCCCGTCAACAATTTCATGCATTCCTTGTTCAGCTCAGTGGACTTGTACTTGAATAACAAACTGGTCAGCAGCAGCATGGATACTTACCCTTACCGTGCCTACCTGGAAAATCTCTTGACGTACGGAATAGATGCCAAGAATACTCATCTCAATGCTTGTGTGCTATGGGAACCTGACGAAGCGGACAAGTTTGACGTAATAAATAAAGACAATGACGGCTTTGAGGAAAGACGAAACAAAATCAAAGAGGGAAAGATTTTAGAACTGATGGATCGTTTGCATTTGGACATGTGGTTGCAAGAGAAATATTTGCTGAACGGGGTAAATGTCCGCCTGAGACTGAATCATAGCAGTACCGCTTTCCATTTGTTGACTGATAGTGCTGACGTCAATCCCAAAAGCAAAATCGAGGAGGCCAAACTCTACGTACGACGCGTGGAAGTGTTACCTAAAGTGGGAAACGACATCAGTCAGACGTTAAGCAGAACGACCGCCAAGTATCCCATACGACGCGTGGAAGTGAAAAAGTTCACCATTCCTACTGGACAGCATTCCATGATCGAAGATCATCTGTTCCAAGGACAGCTACCCAAACGTTTGATCATTGGTATGGTCTTGAATTCAGCCTTCAACGGAGCTATCGCTGAAAATCCTTTCAACTTTCAACACTTTAAGGTGAAGAAAATCGAAGTCAGTCGCGATGGCAAGACCTTGTGTACCCGACCTTTCGAACCTGACTTTGAGAATAAGAATTACTTGAGATCGTACTTGTCGCTGTACGAAGCCACCGGACAGTTAGGAACCAACACCAGTCACGGCATTACGTACGAGGATTACGCAGGAGGCTATGCTTTGTGGGCTTTCGATTTCACTCCAGACCAAGGCAGCGACGAGGGACATTTCCACCCTATAAAATCAGGCCAGATTCGTGTGGAACTTCAGTTTGCAGATTCACTGGACAAAACAGTGAACGTCATCCTGTATGCAGAATTCGATAATACCATAGAAATCAACAGTTTGAGAGAAGTCATTCTAGACTATTAGAAGCTATGGAAGACTGTTATCCCTCTTTACCTAGTGGAGAAACTTTGGAGATGGAATGTGAGGAGACCCTGGAAAAAGAAGAAGTTATCAAGATGAAGTCAAGATGGCCAGAACAAGAAACCCATTTAGTCTCCTGTTTTGCCAAACACTTGGTCGAAAAAATGACGGAATTGATCAAGAAAGATTGCTATGGATGTCAAAACGATCATCCCAGTCAAATTGAACACGATAAATGCCTGATGCTGAGTCAAGAAGAAAAATTGGACGAGTATCTGGACGATGCTTGGAGTCTCATCTCGGACGAAGACGTGTTGCACCAGTGGTATAAAGACTTGCGTGAACATTCTTGTCCACCATTAACCACTCAAGAGATCGATCACATCGAAGCTCTCCTGAATCTGAGTGAGGAGACGAAACGAAGAAACGGTTATTTGTCAGACATTTTCAAGCAAAAAGTCAGGATGGAATTGATGACTTATTATTACCTGTGAAGAAGAAAAAAACCACACAAGACATGGATACCTGGGAACTTTATTACCTTTTGAACCACAGTTCGTATACGTCTTCTTGGAATCCTGTCGTCTGTGCTAAAGATGAACTCCCTCATCGCAAACCTCAAGACCATCTAGCTTACGTGATCAACACGGACGACAGTCATTTCCCAGGAACCCACTGGGTAGCCGTTTACTTTCCTCAAGAAGGTTGTGTGGAATATTTCGAATCGTACGGATTGCCCCCTTTGGAAGACGATATCATTGACTTTATGAGAAGAAATGCTCAAACCACCCGATTCAATAATGTGAAATTACAAGGCACAGATTCCTTGGTGTGTGGACAATATTGTGTGTATTTTCTGCATCATCGCAGCCTGGGCTATTCCTTAGAACATTTAGTGACTCATTTTGATCCTCGTTCTTCTTCTAGAAATGATGTGAAAGTAGATCGATGGTTTTGTGACCATTATGCTTATCTTTTGTCTCAGGCTAGGAAACGTAGTGTCCATCAATGGCCTAATGACTTCCAACAATGGAAATCACAATTTCATTCACAACGTTGCCAACCCTGTTTAAAGTAGAGTGTGAATTGAAAAAATGTTTGTGATTTGAAGAAAAAAATGTTTGATGTTATATTGTTGGATTATTGTTAAAAATGTTAGAGTTGTTGGTTAGTGTTAAGTGATTTTGAATAAAAAATGTTGTGTTTCGAAAAAAAATGCCTTTGTCTTTTGTTTGGCTATAAGAATGTTGATTCATGCTCTTTGACTTCTTACTATCCCTCTCATGACACTCATTGAACGTTCCGGCTCGAAAACCGTGGAGGGATGTTTTCCTTCACGTCCGCGCTTTGACTTTAAGAACCGGGGGAGTTTCCAGTCTAACCATCCATTGTCGACTCATCCTCCTACGAAGATGTGCTCCAAACAAGCTAAGCTAAACGAAGCCTACGTAAATTTGCATAGGGTCAGACACAGTCTGATACAGAAGCCAGAATTGATAGAGAATGTGAGAATGTTAAAAGTCACTGAAGACCTAATAGAAGAGCTCTTCAGAGAAGAAGTGAACAGGGAGAAAGAAGAATGGACAGAGAAGTACAGACTTCAGAGACAGCAGCAACAGCAACAACAACAACAGCAGCAGGAACCTGAACCTGACAGAGGCTTTGTCGATTGTCGTATCGACACCAAAGAGTTCTTCTTCTCTTTCCGAAGAAGCAGACCTATCGTCAGAAAGTCTATCCTCAGAGGACGACGCATTCCTAGAAACTAAAAGATTGCCATAGCAAACAAAAAAAACAGCCCTTTTCAGGGCTACCCCAATACTCTAGAAAAGAAATAACAATCGATTTGCCAATGTGTGTAGGTAGAGTAGTGTGAATATAAACACTGACTCTTTTTTCCTAGTGTGAGGGTATGTGTTTGAGTTTGTGTGTTTGTGTTTGTGTGTTTGTGTTTGTAAGCGCTCACGTACGTTTGTGTGAACAGTAGATTATGGGTTTGTTTATTGTTTGTTAGCGTATGTGGAGAGTATAGTTAGGGTTTTGTAACCGCTCACGTACGACTGTGTGGATAGTAGATTATGGATTTAGTTTTAATGATTTGCGTGTGTAAATAGTAGATTTGGGGTTTGTTTATTGCTGATTCACGTATGTGGATAGTAGATCATATGAAATGAGAAAAGTAGGGGATGTTTTCCTTCACGTCCGCGCGTTGTTTGGTCATGGTCTAGGTAATATCAATTTTATGTCTTAGGGGATGTTTTCGATCACGTCCGCGCTTTCACTATAAGAACCTACAGTATTCATCGTTCAAACCATTCTACAGAGAAGATGGCTTCAAACCAACTCGATAAAATGCAAACATTGCAAGACGTCCTGGACAATTTGGGCATGATGGAACAAATGCTAGTGAGACTAAATGAAGATCACTATTCTTATAGCCCCCATCGAGTAAAGATGGAGATTAACAACTTAAGAAAAGTAAAGGAAATGATAAGTGCTGTGATGAAAGAAATAAAGGAGGAGAAGGAGGATGAAGAGGAAAGGATAAGGATAAGAACATGGAATGAAAAAATTGAAAAAGAAGAAGAAAATGAGAAGAGGAAGAAAGAAGAGGAGAAGAAGAAAGAAGAGGAGAAGAAGAAAGAAAAGAAGAGAAAGAGTGTAGGAGAGAAAATAAGAAGTTGGTGGAGAAATAGAAAAAATTAGAAGCAGAAGAAACCCAAAGGCCCTTTTCAGGGCCACTCATAGGTCTCGAAAAGAGAATGACTTTCGATTGCCTACCCATTTTTAATTATTTTTTTAAAAAAAAAATCCCATGTTAAATTCCCCTTGTCCCTAGACAAGCCCAAACTCTATTCCCCATGTTCAATTCCCCTTGTCGCTAGAGTGGCCCAGGGTTTTTTCTCCATGTTCAATTTCCCTTGAGGCTAGAGTGGCCCAGGGTTTTTCTCCATGTTCAATTTCCCTTGAGGCTAGAGTGGCCCAAGTGGGTCCTGTAATGCTAATTCCCATTGAGGCTAGGGTGGCCCCCTTCACTACTGCCAAGCGAGGCAGCTGTTATTACCATCTTTTAAAGTCTTTGGTATTCGAACCCGCGATCTGCCGGATCCGAGGCAGGCGCTCTAACCACTAGGCCACCGGAGCGGTTCGACTTATCTAATACGGTCAAATAATTGACGTTTAATATTATAGATATCCAAGCATAACTTAGTAAATGATATTGTAAGTCAACTAATATTCAATATGTACCCAAACCTTTGTCATAGTTCGTTCATGAAGACTCCGACATTCAGTCTGTTTTCACAAACTGGCACTTACCCGTTTATATCGTCACAATTTTACCATTTTCCGTCCATTCTAATAATGGTTTCCAAGTAACACGCTTCGTTATAATATGAATTCGGATACAATCAAATCTAAACGTGGCCTTCAAATTTTACAACCTGCTCAATAATATTTTACTAATTGATTTTTTAGATTCTATAAAGTTTTATCACCAGAAATTAGAAGAGTCTTATTTGTTGATCTGGTCATATGTCTTGTATCCTTGAAGACAAATTTATTAAATCACTTTTCTATTTAGGGATGTTTATTTGTAATATGTCAATGTCGATTGTTATTTTTGAATGACGTCAGTTCTTAAAAGCTGATAATATTAATCTACTAGTTATTGTACCTTTTCTTCTTTTCGTTTGTACACAATGCAGTATGTACATTTACTGTTTAATTAAAGGTAAAAAGAATCCACTAATGGTTGATCAATCAATTAGCATACACGCCCATTGTTGAAAGAACTTTCCACGGCTTGGCCGTGTTGTCAGTCACACAATAAAAAAACGCTATATCCAACATATATCCCTGAATCAGAGCGGTGCTAGCTAAGTTGCAGAGGTTAGGGTTCGTAGTTCAAGGGTCGCTTATTCGATATCAGTCTGTGTCGGCAAACATATCTGCTTGGGAAAGGCACTTAGCATGATACAGCCAAGAAGGTGTTACGAGTACCCCCTGTCTGCCCTCCTCCACCCCCAACCACTTCATCATCCCCCCATCCTAAAATCTTAGTCAAACGGTTCGATACTTACCCAGGCAAGATGTGTCCTTTTAGGAATGATTATAGCCAATAACCACATTGCTATGTCAACTCCTGACATGTAAATTTATCGACCATTGTCCTTGCAAAATGTCAGTCTTTATTTACCTGCACAGATAATCACTTCCTTCAAGAACGGTTACATCATCACGTAAATGTTGCTCTCCGTATTCCTTCGCTTCAATAACCTTTTGAAGCAATGTGTTCTGTCCGTACATTTCCGAACTCATTATTATGACAATGTTAATTGGAGTCCTGGAGAATACGGCACTATCGTAAGACCACCTTATATGAAGTACTCGATAGATATGTTAGTACAGGTATTGCACTGAAATCAATAACCATACTCGCCCTAAAAGAGGAACCAGGTTTAATATACGGCGTTATAGTTATGTGCTGCCATATTCCAGCCAGTAAACACATCTCAAGCTGCGCTTGTTTCTCTTTGGTTGTGCCATATTAACAAATTAATTTTTGAAACAAGTCTCGAATGATTTTAAACCTATGAATTTTATCGTGACATGAATGTATGTGAACCGTTGTATTCAGTCGTGACATGAATGTATGCAAACCTGTGTATTTTATAGTGACATAAATGTATGAAAACCTTTTGTAGTTTATCATGACTTGAATGTATGCAAACCTATGTGTTTCATCGTGACATGAATGTATGTAAATATGTGTATTTTATCGTGACATGAATATATGAAAACCTGTGTATTTTATCGTGACATGAATGTATGTCAACCTATGTATTTTAGCGTGACATGAATGTATGTCAACCTATGTATTTTAGCGTGACATGAATGTATGAAAACCTGTGTACTGTATCGTGACATGAATGTATGTCAACCTATGTATTTTAGCGTGACATGAATGTATGTCAACCTATGTATTTTAGCGTGACATGAATGTATGAAAACCTGTGTACTGTATCGTGACATGAATGTATGTCAACCTATGTATTTTAGCGTGATATGAATGTATGAAAACCTGTGTATTGTATGGATATATGAATGTTTGTTTACCAATTTTGACCAAATATATATTGACTACTAGCATTATAGCTAGAAATACAAGTGGAAGTAATGGTCTAAAGATATTAGTATTTGATAAAGAAATCAAAATACACGGATAAATGCTGATGAACATGCGAAAGATGAAATTGCAGGAGTGTTTAAATAAGCTCTTGATCCAGGTGCACGAAACTCTCATTAAAATCAGTCAGTTACAGATTAAGATGAAATAGAACTGGAACCAGTCTATCAACAATGGATAGATGTAAATACTTCATTCAAATCTTATTAAAGATGACATACCCACCCTAAAATAACAAACAGAATACTAAGGATATTCTAATGCTGTTGAATTAGTAAACTAAAACATATGTCAATACAATTAGATTTTAAATACTTGATAAACAGAGAGAGAAAATAAGAAAGAGATGAATAAATGTAAGATGGAAAAATATTGCTACCGTTAGGAGAAGTAATACAGGTTACTGAATAAATAAAAAAAATAGCTGCCAATTAGCAGAGGTTTGAAAATAAACTTAAGAAAACATATTTATAATATAAATGTGAAGATTAGAAAAAAGTTACCTTTCAGTGAACAGTTTCAAATAGCTGTTTTAATGAGAAGGTTTGCCAATTGCAGTAATACGTATGATTGAATAACTCTTGTTTTATCCATGGCAAATTGTGTGAGGAGAGTTTAAAAGAAGGAGCTTACGTACCCTATGTGACCAGTCTTGGTCGAAAAGGAGGTGATACAATGGAAGAAGCATTGCAATAGGTAATAACAATCTTTTTTAATTACAGCTGTAAATATCGTTCCTTTAATATGGGATTAAATGATCCTTATTGGGTATTTATCGATGTGTAAATTTTACCTAATCACTCATATTGTGAGTGAATCAGTGACAATTTACACTTCGATAAATACCCAACCATGATCAAATCCTTATAATTAAAATTTAATTTCTTTATGTCATCATATCAGCAGATTTCATTAACAAAGTGTTCACGTTTTGGTACCTCGAAGGTTTCTTTCTTTAGCCTCATCACTGCGGCAGAATATATAGCCCCATTTTCGTTACCCAGGAATGGTCCAATTTTAAGTAGTAAGATAGGGTAGAGTGTTACAGCGGGTCATGACAGTTATCTAAGGAACTTGTCATGATACATTTTTTAGTCAAAAAATGGTTTGTGCTGTTTAAACCAGGTTATTCTTGTTTTTAACATTACTCTTGTGTATGGCACGTGTTGTTATAACATACGTTGTTCTTGCTTTCTGCGTATTTCGATCTTTCAAAACGCAAACTCGTGTCATTTGTTTTAGATTTCTTCCTCGTCATACGACCATGACCCATAACAGCTCCGATAACATGTTATCCAAGCTAAATGCAAAGATTGGCTTGTAAAACCGTATACACACCTTCTGCAGCAAACTGAGCCAGTAGCAGCAGGGGAAGGATGAACAGAGCAATTTTGGAGCAAGTCTTCTTTGAAAACAATGCTTCCTATGAAAAATTTGAAAATACAAGATCAATAACGTCAAACCAAAGCCTCTAACCGATCGAGATTTCGGTTGGCTCATTTTTTTTATACTTTATATTTGTCGCTCGTGTTTTCAAATGTGCATATTTGTTCGTTTCCCCACCGGGAAACTTGTTGTTAGTCGTCATCCTCCATCCTGCTGTTTCTTAACCAAATTTTTAAAATCAAGACCTACACGATATCGCTACCGAGGATCATGCAAATTTATCGTGATAAATCCTTGTGGGGTAGCTTGCGCACGTGAAAAGAAGTTAATAATATCTTTATCGCCTGAACACCAAGTCTCATGAATATTTCGCAGAGTACTTGTATCGACTCCATTAAACACAAGTAAAATATTGCAGTTATCTCTGATCACTTGAGGTATTTGTGTATATGGTTGAGTGGCATATATAAAATCGTTGTTTTTGTGTCTACCTCGAGTAAATATCCGAGCTGGATTTGATTGTTTGTTCATCATCACATCATCGTATACTACGAGATATTTAATAAATCCATCGAAGTCATCTACAG
The DNA here is from genome assembly GCA_028554795.2 of Sinohyriopsis cumingii. Lineage (NCBI taxonomy): Eukaryota > Metazoa > Mollusca > Bivalvia > Unionida > Unionidae > Sinohyriopsis > Sinohyriopsis cumingii. The sequence goes on from CM068834.1 coordinate 23,834,061, forward strand.
ATGAGGCTTCATGAATATTGGTGATAAAATCATTAATATCATTGCCATCCTAGTCCAAGAATTTTGCGTTTTCATTAAAATCTTTAAGCGCACCGTAGCATCGCTGATCATCTACAGATGGTGCCACTAAATATAACTTATCCAGCTTGAGCCATTCCGTTATCAGATTAAGTAATAATTGCGTCTTACCAGACACAGGTGGCCTTATGATCATTGCTCTGATAGAAATTGATAGAGCTATTTGATGTTTGACTGGCTCGTGCTTTCGTGTGGCTAAGAAATCAATGATATCCATGTTGTACAATATAATAAATAATATGGATTTATATTGGGTTCGATGCAGAGCATCTACCCCAACAAATGGATTAACAACAAAAAATAAAAAGCGTGCACTTACATGCAAATGTGTAAAATGTGGTACAAAATATACAAATTTATCCCCCTTGACAAGTCAAGGAAAAGTGGTGGTAATGTCATCATTAGGAAAATTACCAGGAGCTACATGGGGTAAGTATCCAGGAGTCAAACATCTTCCTGTATATAGTTAGTGTGGTCACGGAATCAAGCAGATATTTTGTTTTTGCCACACGATACTATTAACACACGTAGACGTAAATCACGCACATACCAATACGCGTTGACTGTCGTTGACGTTGCAAGTAGGTATAAAGTAGCTGAACCACTATAAACTAAAACGGCAACTGGTAATAAAACTTTATAACATTGGCACATACATCTGTATCTATTCATAAATAATGTATCATGCCAATTATTTAAATTGACGTAGTATCCTTCATTACGTCATATTTTCATCACCATATCATTGGAGGGTGCGAGAGTTAGGGGCACGACGTAGAAATTCTTTTAAATGGCGCCCCTATTTTTGCTACAGAAAGCAGTTTGTTTTAATGTTATTAGCCAAACTACCTTCTCCCCCACCCCACCCGGGAAAAATGTGAGGTTTGTAAATAATTGCCACTTTTAGACAAAGGTTGAGGTGAAATAATATGAACAGTTTGGCTATTTGTGGGAACCCATTTTGCCTGGCGGCATGAGCAATTGGCCCGCTACCCAACCACACTCACATGATGCCGCCACTGATATCACTTGATATCAGAACTATTCCATCATAACCAACATAGATTAGACTAACTTTTCAACATGAAATATATTATTTACATTTTGTAAAACTAAAAACTGCTGAACATTTTCTGTTAGATGTCTAAAATATACAACTCTGAGATGCTGTGTTCTCTTCACATTACCGACCAGACTCACAACGAACACAGAATTATCCGGCAATCAGATGTATATTAACGAAATCAATACGCAAATATTTATGGCAGTGCAACCCTTCATGAAATTATCACAACTATTTTCAAATAACCACACAGGTGAAAAGCACAAGAGTGCATTCCAACTTTTTCAACTTTAAGTGATCTTTGAAACAGTTGTATATATTAGAACTGACCATGTATACTTATATATTTATACTTAATTTGTCTACTTGAAGTCGGTAGACAATTATTGATTGTTTAACGTACTCATTAAGGAAGACAGTTTTCGACAAGCTTCCAATTTTCTATTGAATCCCCATATAGATTATAGGGTTATAAATTATACATGAAAATGTTTCCCTGAATAAATAATGTTCAAACCAAGGTCTGTGCATTTATCAACGCTAGTGTTGAGCGGTTTTCGCTTTGACAGTAAAATGAATGAACGTTAATGTGTTTATGTAGTTCTTAGTTGATGGAACAAATTAATAGGTTCTACGGAAATTTATTATTACATTTAACACATTCGAACTTATTCTCATATTACGGGTAAAACTCAGTTGATAATTTGGTAGTAACGTATCTGGGGAAAAAGAACTCGTGTGACATAACTCAAGATCACTTCAACTCTCTTCGGTTTCTAGGAATTCATCTGCCATATCATACTCATTCTTTCTGCCGATTCTTAACGAAGCACGAGAGTATTTTTTATGTTGTTGTTTTGGGTTTAACGCCTACTATCAGCCCAAGATAGGCTATACATGGCGGTCAGTATAACTGGTGTAAGAAGACCACCACTTCCAAACCGAGCCACGAGAAGGTACTGGCAAATTTTCCCATCTACCCTCATTGGTTGAGCCTGAGGATTCAAACCCACGCGGACAGAGGTGAGATGGCAGTGTTAGATAAAGGCGAGAGCTTTTGACCACTCGGCCACCGTAGTTTTGTTCTTTCATTCGTCTTGTTTCAAACGTCTATATTGCATTTTTCATGCGTTGCATTGTAGACATGAAAATTTTATAAATTGTGAATGTAGGATTTTTTTCGGTATCATTTTAACAAAATAGCAAGTGAATACATATGTTTAGGTTTTTCCGTCATCGTAAACGCAATACTTTTTTAAAACATTGCACATAAGATTTGTATTTAGATAAATTATAAATGTACTCTTCAAATTTTTTTCTTCATTTTTTAGTGACAAGGGAACTTCTGCTCCTGAAAGTTGGAGTTTTTAACAATTACTAAATATGGCTGCATTAATATGTAAGCATTGTTTCAAGTTGACAGGCTTTCTCTTTGCGTCATAATTGGCCTTCATTAACTTTGATATATCACTTCCTATAATATTATTTTCGGAGAAGAAAATGTATCTCTATTAAATATCACGTACGACATTAATCTAAATAGTTTATGTTCGTAGGAGGACTGAATAAATCAATATATTTAATTCAATATGAATTATATAAACTAAAAATTATTGTATATACAGTAGAACGTCTATTATCCGGATTCCGATTATTCTGATTATTTGTTTATACGAACTACTGCATTGTCCGCCGAAATGTATTCTTATTACAATTAGATTATATCAATAAATGAGACTAATTTGCCAATCACAATGCCCACATAGAACTGAGTAAAAGAGACATCCACAATCGAAAATAATCTCATACAGTTGTAAGTGTAGGCGTATTATGAATAAATAAATCATATTTTTGAAGTAACAATAACTGTCATTTGTAGACGGGATGGAGAGGGTGACTACAGATTGATAACATTTATTCTTACACCTCATTATTGCTAATGAGTGTTGATAGGATAATACGAATTTGTCATACAGAAATCCCAAGCTAGTCGATCATGATTAAAACAAACATTATTGTCCTAGCAAAAGCATTATGTATTCTAAGCCTTCGCTTTTAGCAGTCGGTCAATGGTCGTTCGAGACTTAACGAGTCACGGAAGTTTATCAGCTACTGCCACAATTGTAAATATAACCCGGATCAACCGAGTTTACCTTGATCAATGTCCTTTGACACATGTTTTTATAAGATCCCTACATAAACTTACAGGCCATCACGTTTTGATCGAAATTTGATCATCGGGATAACTGAACATCCAGCCAAAATCTGCCCATCTATGTGTCTGAATAATCGATGCTGTACTGCATTACAACCCGTTAGCATGAATTAAAACTTTTTATTTTCCTCCATATAAAATTAAGATGATTTTCTTTATTAAATTCATTATATATTAATAAGAGGTTTATATTTATCAAATATATAATGCAGGCTCTGTAGTTATGCATACTCGCTATAAGCAAGTAGAGAAATTATACAGAGGATCTTCACGTAAAAGGTTGATGACAGCTAACAGAGTTCCCTTTGTGTTGGGATTAACAGCGTGTGTAGGACTTAGTATCGTTTGCAATTTCCAGGTACGTGTGCAAAGTGTTCCGGATGTTCCTTGAGCGCCTGATAAATTACTTTGAGACCATCCTTGAAAAACTTGTATTCGCCATTCAAAGATCTGATTTCTTTTACTATCCAGCTGATGTCTTCTGTATTCCAGTTCATGGAAAAATCCAGTTTAGCGGTGTATGCGCGCTCATCTGCTGCTGTTATTCTTTAGGATTTAAACTCATACAGTATAATAATATGGTTTCGTTTTTTTCTAATTCAAATACAATTTGCCTCATTTCGATATTGCGTTCTTGATTGATTTATCATAATCTGACACGCGATCAATATAATCGAGATGATCGTAAAAATCTTCCATGGCAAGACAGCAACTTTGATTTCTTTTGGGATACTTCTCAATGAAATCTTCTACTGCGTATGAAATACAATCAGGCATGACTTGGACGCTTTTGATAACGTTGCCGTATTCTTTATCCAGATCGTTCTTTTTAAGAAGCCTGGAGTCAGGATAATGTGACTGAGTGTGACATCATGCTACATGTCTGCAGCATGATACCCCAGTGCTAGACGTCACTATAAACTGTCACATTGCAGAGATCGTAGATATATGACTGAAACATTGTTAAAGCTACGTTAAAAACCAAAATCACACACACACGCCTCTTCGATGAGGTCATGTGCCAATGTGTTTATTTTGGGTCGGAACGCTGTATCTCACCTAACCCAGAGGGAAAGTGAGACACCCTTGTTTTCAAAATACAACATTTTTATTCAAACAAGCAACAACAAATGAATAAAAATCTATACAATATCAGTGTTTTTCAAACAGCAACTTATTGACCGGGTTGACAACATTGTGAAGTCAAGTTGGAATTCCATTGATGGAGGTTATGATACCATTAATATACACTACGTTTCCTAGCTAAAGACAAGATATACCCATAATGGTCACAAAACCATCTATCTAATTTATGATCGTTTCTAGAAGAGTCACGATAAAAAGGTAACTAAATGTTCTAAGGTACATCCAAGACTGAGTTGGTGAAGAAAATACACACAATAGTGTCCACACATCATGGGATATGTGCCATGTAATTTCACATTATTGAAAATGTGTCGTTTTTACATTTCTTCTCATAAAGTCGATGATGTCGTCTTCCAAAGGCAGTAATCCACACGAATCAAAATACTCCACACGGTCATCGTAGGGAAAGTAGACGGCCATCCAATAGGTCCCTGGGAGATGACTGCCGTCGGTGTTGAAGACATAAGCTTGATGGTCTTTATGTTTGCGATAAGAAAGTTCACCACATGATTCCAAGAAGCAGGTGTCCGTTTTTCTGCTTTTTTTCACACGTAATGATAAGCCATCATTTCAATCCTAACTTTTTGCTTGAAAATCTCTGTGGAGTAAACGGCTTGCTTGCAGCGATTCTTTTCGTTGGATCTCCAGAGTAAACCATGGAAACGAGAGATGATCACACAAGTCTTCATACCACTGATGCAACACAGCTTTTCCGAGATGAGACCCCAAGCGCCATCCAGATACTTGTCCAATGTTTATTGTTGACTCGTTAGCAGGCATTTATCGTGTTGAGTTTGACTGGGGTGATCGTTGTGACATCCATATAAATGTTTCTTATTCAACCTTGCACCTTTGTCTGCCAGATGTTTAACAAAACAGGGGACTAAATGCTGGTCTTGTTCTGGACATCTCGACATCACCATCTTCTCTTCGTTTTTTCTTCATCTGTGGGTTCTAAGATATCCTTGCATTCCATTTTCAAAGAGGTTCAACCATTAAAAGAGGAATAAGACTCTTCCATAGCTTATAATTGTCTACCATTACTTCTCTCAAACTGATGACTTCTAAAATATTGTCGAATTCGGCATAAAAGACGTTCAACATCTCGGGTAGAGGTGTATCAAACTAAAGTTTCACACGAAGTTGACCAGATATTATTGGGTGGAAATGTGCCTCTTCTCTGCTTTGGTCTGGAGTGAATTCAGAGGCTGACAAAGCGTATGCTCCTGCATAATTGTCGTACGAAATGCCATGCATGTGTTGGTCTCTAACTGTCCCGTGGCTTCACACAGGGACAAGTTCGATCTCAAGTAAATTCTTCTCGACAGATTTAGGTTTAAAGGGTCTGGTACAACAGGTCTTGCCATCGCGACTGACTTCGATCTTAGACACTCTGTAGTACTTAAACTCGAAAGGATTGGTAGTAGTGGCTCCGTTGAGGGCTTCATTGCTGACTATACCAACGATTAAACATCTGGGTCCTTGGAACAGATGATATTCGGTCTTGGATTGGAGTACAGTGGCAATGGTGAAGGCCTTCACTTCCACACGTCGTAACCGAAACTTGGCTGTTGTTCTGCTCTAAGTGTGACAGATCTCATTTCCCATTTAGGTAAAAATTCCGCGCGTCGCACGTAGAGTCTTGCTTATTGGATGATGGTTTGTATTGGTTGGCATTGACCATCAAATGGAAAGCGGCACTGCTAAGTTTTAGTCTGAGGTGGACATCCACTCCGTACAGCAAATACTACTCTTGCAACCACATGTCCAAATGCAAACGATCCATCAGTTCTAAACTTCGTCCCTTTTTTATTTTTTTTCGACGATTGATAAATCCCAAATTTTGATCGTTCCCAACAATCATAGTGTCGTTGAACTTGGTGGCGACCGCTGAGTTAGGTTTCCTTACCACGCAAGCATCCAGATGGCTGTTTTTGGCTTCTTTTCCGTATGTCAAGAGATTTGCTAGGTACGATCGATAAGGGTAAGTATCCATGCTACTGCTGACCAGTTTTTCTTTATTCAAATGCCAATCCATTTCGCTGAACAAGGAATGCATGAAATTGTTGACTGCAGCTACTCCGGCATAAGCAGGTACAGCGAGATCGTCGCCAGTTTTATGAATTTTGTCTTTCATTTACAAGTAACTGCTATTCAGATGAATGTAATCTTCGGACTCACCTTTGATATCATAAACGATGAGAGCTTAGTGTCAAAAAGAAGATAGAATGAAAGTTTATGTATTGGGATTCTTGCATCGTCATCGTGGTGGGTGGCAGGACAAACATATCAAGTTAATACATGGAACATTAGCAAGACTCTCGGTTCATCATGTTTTCTCTCTGTTGTTTAATAATCAAAGACATCTAATTCTCTGACGTTTCTTCGTCTTTCTGGCCACGTGTGTGTGAAGTCCGCATGAGGGATGTCGTCATCGTGTCTTTCTGCCTTGCCCTTGCTGTGGAGTCAGGGAAGCAGGAATGCCTGGCTCGACAGAGTTCAGTGCATTTATAGGAGTTCCTCGTCGGCCCAAAATGTTTTCCAGTTTGAAGCTAGGCATTGTTCATGCTCTAAAGAAGGCTCCTTTAGGGTTTTGTTTGTCAATGAAGACATTTTTTGGACAAATCTTTCAAGGTGTGCAATGTTAGTCTCACCATCAGTTGCAAACCAGGGGCCACCGAAAGATAGGCAGATCTGAGAATATTTCCATGTCCTTGCTGTTGAGCGACACCTCGGTACACAGGATACATGACGTACAAGTCGTTAGAGAATCTTTTTCGAAATTGGAAATTGACGGGTGATGCAATTTGTTATGTAATTTGGATTTATAACGTAGCCTTAACAATTTGTCAGTCCTATTGCTACGATGTTTGCAGTGTGACAGTTTATAGTGATGTCTAGCACTGAGGCATCATGCCGAGTACATGAAGCATGATATCCCACCCAGTCATATCATCCTGACACAAAGTCGACCAGTCCTAACACTATTCTTGTAATGCGTAACACCAAGCGAGGCAGCTGTTAGCATCATTTTTATAAGTCTTTGGTATGACTCAGCCGTGAGTCGAACCCGCGACCTTTCCCATCCGAGGCGGACGCCCTAACCACTAGGCCATCGGATCCGTCGGGAAGACGGGTGACAAATCCGACTTGCCTGGCATCATTAGCAACGGCAAAGTGAATGAACCTGAGGTCACAGGAGACAAATCAATTGAACCTGAAGATGAGACTGAGGGGACGTCATGTTGACGATGTGTGAAACAGACCACAAGTGTCTGAGGATTTCATAGACTCTTTTAGGTCAACGGGAACGTGTATACATCAAGCCCTTCGTCTTTGCACCAGTGGTGAAAGAGATGGGTACGAAATCGCAAATAATTGGGGGTAGTTGTTTTAATTCCACGAATAAATAGGCATTAGGGATTTGAGTGGAATCTTCGTACGCATGAGTCAGCCAAGGAGTTCCTAACTGTTTGGCTAACACTTGCACTTTCGATTTGCCTCTAGAACTTTTAAACTAGACCAAAAAATGTGCATTGAGACTGATGGTGCGATGGGCTTTACTTTGTTGAAACAAATTGTGGGTAATGCAGGTGACACTGGCATAACGGAGTGCCGATCTTTGCAACACAGGAGTGCCGGTCTTTGCAACACCACACGATGCGTTGAGGTGGACGATCGATCGAATGATCTGTATGTTCGATCAAACATTCGACAAATTCGGCATTGCCACTAGGTGCAGCAATTACCAGGTCTCCCAGCTAGCGCGATCTAACTTTTCGTCGATGGCCTTGAAAGTGGAGAAAGAGGTAGCAGAAGCAACATATGGAGCGATAGCAAAGTGGTTGACAATTCTAAAAGTAGAACAGACAAGACAGGAGTTTTTATACTATGTCAGTACATATTTATTCCAAACTTTAAAATTGGGCACAAAGTACAATAAGGTATAAGAGACAAATGGTTAATTATAACTATACAATGCACATCAAAACGATCAAAATGGCACATCAAAACGATCAAAGTGGTGTATAAACAAATCACTGTACAACATTGGTGACGAAAGTGTGATGCCCTAGAAAAATGCATATCGTTTTCCCTTTTTATATGCTGACAAACATCGGCGTGGTCGTATAGTAAAGTGAAGTGGTTGGAACGCTGTACTGGCTTCTTGTACACGATTTGATATAGTTTTTCAAAGGGTCGACTGACGAGTTGGTGTGTGGGCAAAGTACAATCTTGTGACGTTCGCTGGTGGTCACTTTAAAAGTCTTGATCCTCTCCAGATTGCAAGTCTTTCAGCAGGTCAAAGTTCACCACTTGACTGGTGCGACACTGAGAGTCAATCCTTTCACTTTGCACTTGGTGTTTACTTCTCTTTGTGGGTCACGGTATTAGTAACTGGTGTAAGGTTTCGTACAATTATAAGCGAGCATGGGATGTCACGTAGGCTGCAATAGTGACATTTCAAAATTTGTTTGCATGTACAAGCTTCTAATTTTCTCTAACCCATGCTTATGCCAAGCGCTAATAATTAGCCTTACAAAAAATTGTTTAGTTGCTCTGGACTTGTTTAATCACCTGTATATTTAACTCATCAAATATATTTATTTTCACATCGATCTTTGATAGTAGGACTTTTCTTGTAAAAGTAGTCACGCCGCATACACAAGCCGTCAAGCGGAATGACAGGTGGTCTATTTTCTAACGGATATCCAGATCCACAAGATTCATAACAAGGCATTGTCAGTCATTTCTTAACAGATTCAAATGGTTACGGGATCTGTAACATACACTGTCAGTCATTTCTTAACAGATTCAAATGGTTACGGGATCTGTAACATACATTGTCAATCATTTCTTAACAGATTCAAATGGTTACGGGATCTGTAACATACATTGTCAGTCATTTCTTAACAGATTCAAATGATTACGGGATATGTAACATACAGTGCCAGTCATTTCTAACAGATTTCCATGGAACAAGAATCTGTGAAAAGGCAGTGCCAGTCATTTTTAACAAATTTCCATGGCAACAGGATATATAAAAAGACGGTACCTGTCATTTCTAGCAGATTTCCAAGATAAAGGGATCCGTGAAAGGACAATGTCAGTCCACACATGGAATGATTGCGTTGTGCATGCCCATCGACATTATGTGCTTTCAATTTTCATTCAAAGTATTTATTTGGGACAATATACAACTTACAGAATATTGATCGTCATCCAATTTGTAACATTTATGATATTCATCTGACTCAGATTGCATTTACAGTCCTGTACCTCTCTTTTTTATCTGGTAGGTCTTCTTGTAACAACAAATGATATTGTGCCTCCGGCAAATCATGGCATATTTTATTTATATTATTTCAAGTTGATTTTTAGGTCCATCACGCCCATATCCAGCATTAAGAGCATTCAGCAAATTGTTGTTGTCACTTCAATTTGCTTAAGTATTGCGTTAGTCACATGTTCTGGGACTTGTCGCTGAAACTCCATTACGCCTAGTTGTTACTATCTCCTAATGTGTCTTTATACTAGTGACCATTGGAAGCTTATTTTCTATAGTATTATGTTTTATAATATGTATTGCGGCATCATATAAAATAACGTTACAATATAATAACAATCTTATACTATCAAAACATATTACTGAGTTTAATCTTAATGATCCATCAATATATAAATTGGCTAAGCAAGTACAATATCTTTCAGTGGAGCTTATGGCTCTTTATGAAAAGAATTTTTAAAAACATACTATAAGGATCATTGTTGCATCTTTGTATTTATTAAAATATCATTGTTTGTCAGTATCACTACATAAACGATTGTCTGAAATTTGGGGTATGTCTCAGTAAAAAAAAACGTTTTGTTTTAGCGAATATATTTGACACATTAATGTACACTGAATATTATATGCAGAAGAATCTGACTAAAGAAATAGTAAAAGTGGGGAAAGAGAAGAAATAAAATTTCAAATCTTTTATTTCAAAACCACCTGTATTTGTCATGCTCAAAAGAAACAATGCATTCTTTAATTTAAGAATTATTTCATTTTAATGAACATTTGTCCTAACAGATACATATAACACGCAGGAGAAGGAAAACGCGAACACTGAAACGAGTGTCTCTTCATATTTTGAATGCTAGGAGTAATAACCAATGTCACAGAGTGTAGGCATCAAGCAAGAATTGGAATCACACAAAGGGGTCAGTAGGTGCTAAAACTACTTTTACATTACATGAAACACGTAGTTTTCTTTTCTTATTAAAGATAAAAATTAGCGGTAAAATATATTTTAGTGAACTGATTTTTCTAAAAAAAATAATGGAATAGCTCTTGAGATTTCTCTTATGATGCTATTCAGCTGGTCTAATAACATTTGAAGCATAATTTTCTTTGCTGTTGTCAATCTGATTTTCGGAGAAAATTACTTCTGGCGCTTGTAAATGAAACTTCCGGAACTCTCCAAAGAAAGTGGCTAGGAATATAACAGTTACTATTCCTGCGACCCATTCTGCTGTAGTAGATACCAGGTACTCTGCATTGCCCTAAATGATATATGGTGAGAAAAATAAAGTTAATGTATATTTCTTCGGAACCAACTAATTTTTTATATGCATGAACTTAATTCGTTTGATTGATGGAAGTTTAATCATGAAACTACGACACACAATTTTGTATCAAATGTCTAAATAGTTGACTCGCCTGTTTTCAGCAATACACATACTTTTTCATGAATACCCAAACCATTTCATCAATACAGATTCATTTTCAACAATACACATTCATTTTTATCAGTACACATACATTTTCATCAATAACCAAAGCATTTCATCAATACACATGTATTTTCATCAATACACATATCTTTTCATCAATACCCAAACCATTTCATCAATACAGATTAATTTTGAACAATACACATTCAATTTTATCAATACACATGCATACATGGAAATACTCAAAGCATTTCATCAATACATATACATTTTCATGAACACACATACCTTTTCATCAACACACATACCATTTCATCAATAACCAACGCATCTTATAAATACACATTCATTGCTGTGAATACACACACCTTTTTCTCAATACACGAACCTTCATAAACGTTATCAACAAGTTATGCACACAGCAAAACTTGACAAATTATAGTAGATCTTGAGAAAACCGCACACTAAACCTTGGTCGCATTTAGCAGATAAATGTAGTAAATAAAATAAACAATGACGAAATGAATAAAAATAAAATAAAACATTTTGCACCCTATGCAATAAAACGAGCGATGTACCCTGCGGTTTTGTCAAGGTCCGATTATCTCAATATATGGTTTCAACCATGCATAGTTTGAATGGTCTGCTTGAATGGAACAGTGTCTATTTTGGAAGTTCTGAAGGAAACTTCGTAGCACATTCCATTCATTAACAGCGTGAAGTAATCGTATTGCATACCACAGTATAGCTGAATAGTTTATGTGATGGTTTTCCAAACTTTTGCTTTTGAGAGGACGTTATATTATGGCTATGTTCTGTTGCTGTAGCATTGGTCCATTAGTAATGAGTTAGTTTTAAGAAGATAGGATCAGCTGGCCAAGAGTGAGTCGTACAATATTTTGTGCGCATGTGCGCTAAGGTTTATTGGGAGAAGTGTATCCTGGTGGAAACGCATACTTCAGACCTGAGTTTTTCGGGGTAAACAGGAATGGTCCAGCGTTACATTTGTTGTCTTGTTGTTAGCGACCTACGTGTAGAGGTCTTTCCTGCATGTTAGTGAGTTTCTATGATGCCATGGTTCACCAGTAGTGAATTCAGGTCCAAACCGAATGACTGTCCCTGCATTGACAAAGTCCCTATTAAAATCTAATGGTGTACATTGGTGGTGTGACTGCAGTGGCATTATTTATGGTAGGAAACCGGTAAATTACACAATGAAACCAAAAAGAAGGGACTCGGCAGATACCGTTTATGTCGCAATGGTGGTAAATGTGATGCAGCTGTACTGGCGAAATGTGCCTGGAAATCATAGTTCTACTGGCCTAAGGTGGCGTAGTTAAAATAGTTCCCTATGTTAAAGGATAGTTGTATAGTTTCTTCAGACATGATATTGAAGCATTTGGAAATATGGGTTAAACTTATGACTTCTAGCAGGAATCGTGCCAGGGTTTCACAACGCTCGGTCAAGTAAATGTAAATACCCATGACTTGTGAATATACATATATATATATATATATATATATATATATATATATATATATATATATATATATATATAGAGAGAGAGAGAGAGAGAGAGAGAGAGAGAGAGAGAGAGAGAGAGAGGTTCATTCTTCCAGAAATGGTATATTCATACTTACGGATGCTCCGAGGAACACAAGAACTTTATGTTTTTATATTAAGGAAATTCTTGACTTTAAATTATGTCTAATTCATCTAAATAAGTTTTTTCCTTTGTTTTCTACGTGCCTGCAATTGTTATCGTTTGTTAAAGAGAAAAATGTAAGAGTGATTTGAGAAAAGAGTTGATAGCTAAAGAAAATCATTATAATGTTAAGAAAGGCATGTATTGACTCCTTAAGTACCTATGCATTTTTATTTTATCTTGATTGGGAGAAATTCGTAGAAACATCAACTGATAAATGGGTGAGGTTAATGTCCCATCTCTGTTCACTTTGAAAGCAACCTATTTTTGTTTTTTGCGTGAGGAGGATTTTGGCTAAGTTGAAGATGAACAACAGGGCGAATCACCAAATTATTAAACTGCAGCCACTGAGATTGAGATAGGAAAAAGTGGACGAAAATTGGAAATTACTAACTTCATTATTCATACATTGACACATCATGCTGTTATGAAGGATACAGAGTACAAGAGAAATAAAGTCTATGACACAAAGCACTACACGGAATATTAGAATTTTCAAATCACTTCCGGGAACTTCCATCATTCTAAATGACATCGCTGCCTGAATGGCACAGTAAATCCCTCCAAAACCAAATGCTAAAGAGGCACCTATCATGTGGACAATTAGGACGTTTGTTTCCTACAAAAAAGAATATATATATATATATATATATATATATATATATATATATATATATATATATATATATATATATATATATATATATATATATATATATATATATATATATATTGTTATACATCTAATCACGTATTAAATATGTAGTTTTTGTCGTATGTCTAGGTATGCATACAGTCTTAAAACTCTTGTACAGCATTCATATTTGTCTCAGAAACTGTGCGTATTTAAATTTTGAATTTGACAAAATCAGTCAGTAAATTATGAGCTGTATGTATGTATGTATGTATGTATGTATGTATGTCTGAGACTAAATATAATATTTACTAATTTTGTCATATTTTGACATACATGTGTACTATCACGTTATGTCAAAACCACAACATAAGCATTAAGACTCTTCGAAGAGAGCGCAATGAGAGCGGAGCGAACGACCACTCTCACGAAGGGAGTCTACGCCATCAGCCAGCTCAAACGCCACTGTTTCCGGTTTAAGATTTCTGGTTTAGCCTCATGGTTTGCTTCCAATGAATGCTTTGAAAGAGAATTAAAAATTTAGAACCGAAAATGCACCGAAGACAGAGAAAAATTTCTTCTATTTTCAATGCATAATATGCAACAGTATATTTGACACTTATAGAAGAAATTATTATTTCAGGCACTTAAAAACTCTTTGTACTGGCAAGGAACGCGCATATGATCCTTTTGAAAATATTTATATGACGTCACGCAGTAATAACTCCAATAAACATAACTGTCTCAAGCAACGGTAAGATTCATTGGTAAAATAAAAACAGCATATAACCACCAATCAGCTGTCAGTATTTCTTAATTAATTGATAGCATTTAAAAGAGTTGCGTGACCAAAAAACCAAAACGAACAGACAGAAAACGGCTGACGACGTGGTTTGTGACTGAAGAATATCAAGAGGTTTCAACAAAAATATCGATTACCGGCAACCTACCTGAAAGTTACCTACGATACTAAGTCCTAGGCACGCTGATAGTCCCAGAATGAAACAACCCTTGTTCAGTCCAAGCAACTTTTTACGCGATGATCTGTTTCTATAGAACTTTTCTATTTGCTTGTAGCGGATATATATAACAATGGAACCTGTAAAATGGAAAGAAATTTAAATGCAGACAGGTTCGAAACGACACAATCACATATTATTTTGATTAGTATACAATAAATCTGTCAGATTTTATTTTAATTGAATATTTTATCGCCATTATGTCTTAACGATGACTACATTCAAATATATAAAAAGCCCATTAATACATTATTATATATTTGTCACTCCTTTGCTGAGGCTAAAGACCGCGACGACAGCGCGTTTCCCAAAATAGATAAATTAAATAACTGTGTTGATTGTAACGTCCTATTGCAGGGTGGAATTAGTACCTTTCCTACTGATAAATTGCATTAAGAAAAGACTGTAAGTTCTCGTCCATCACTAACCAGTGGGAGTGGGGTGTGGGTCATCTTATTCTAAAAGAAATGTAATGTTGCATTCCAAATCGTGTATTTGTTTACTGTACATATCACATACATTCAGACATACACGCATACACAGTGGAACCTGTCCATATCGTTACTTAATTAATTGGCTAACTGTTCAAGTCGCAATATAATTTAGGTCACAATTGCTCCAATGATTTCCACCTCTTTACAAAATTTTCGCAGTGACCATTTATTGTCCTTCCCTTGCGTTTTCTTGTTTGTCTCAATGTAGCGTTCTTGCTTGCTTGAATTCTAGTAATTGCTCTGGTAGTCCCGTGAATGGTCACTATCAAGTCGGAACGGATGCTTGTGATTATGCATCCTTATTTGTTGTCACTGTTGTCGTTGTTTTAACAGACAGCTATTCTTCATTTTGAGAAAGCAAATTAAGCCTCCGAAAATATGAGATGAAGGGCCGAAGTGGGCCAATCGCTTGACACATTTAACAAATAAACAGTTAACAGTAACCAATAATGAAGAGTAGTAGTGATCGTGCGTTGGTATATCTTAACGAGTATGCACTGTAATTGTAACAAAATATATTTTCTTCTATGTGACACACCAAGAACAAATGTTCAAAGATTATACCGCTATTCAAGTGTCATATCTCTTGAGTCAGATTAAGCACCGACCAAAGACATATTCTGCGTAATGTGTAATCTTACTTTCATTGAACAAACATTATATAGTGGAAAACCAAAGTCACAAGGCACTGAAGGACGTCTGCACATGGTTAAGGTAGATGTCAGGCATTTAACATTACTTTTAAGTCTGGATTTATGTATCCTTTTCGGTGAACAATAATTTCATCCCGTAAGTAAATTTACAGAAGGCTTAAAACCAGTTTAGAGGTATTATACACATCGGTAAAAAGCTTTATCTTTGGGTTTAGGTATTTTATGGCACATCAACACAAGAAGGTTATTTAGTGCTGAGACGATTCGAGTAAAGTATATTTTTCATGGACACATCACGAGAGCCGATCCAGGCTGATAGGACTTTGTACGATTTGAACACTCACCCGTTCGGTCGCAAGTACGACACGTGAAAGACTTAACCACTGCGACTCCTGTCGGCGACAAACCTACTGAGTCTACGGGTGCATGAGGTAATCTACTCAAAGTGTCGTCCACTCTTTCATTGGTTGCAACGATTACATGTTCTATCCCTTGTTCTCTCTTATTTACGATATATAATACTTTACATGGATGTTTCTACAGGAAATAAATCTATAAATGTAGTATGTTTCAACTAGTTTATTTCAACTACATTTAACTGTTTAATTCCTATAATACTTTAAATGGTTTAAACCCTGTAGAAAGCCATGTAAAATGTTTTAAACATAACGGTTTTGTGTTTTATTTATTTGTCTTGTCTTTGTTTTGCATTAGCTTTTGGAAAAGACGCATTAAACAGTCGAAAAACGCGTTGGTTAGTTAGATATTAGTTTTGCACTGTTCGCTGTCAGATTATTGCATATGTATATATATATATATATATATATATATATATATATATATATATATATATATATATATATATATATATGTGTGTGTGTGTGTGTGTGTGTGTGTGTGTGTGTGTGTGTGTGTGTGTTGAATTGTAATAAATAGCATAAAGTAATTTTGTAAGAATCCGAAAGGTCCATTATAAATAGGTATTATTGTAAATAACGAAACTTGTATTGAACCATATCAAAGATGTAATATATGTAACACACTGATATAATAATTTATTCAAATGGATGAGAAATGCGATAGAGATTTGCAATTCGAGGCTACAGGAAAATACTTACACAGCAAAGCGCCTATATTTAACAATTGTCCAAAAGCACAGCTTTCAGGTGCAGATGTCCCAGTGTCGCTATGAAAGAAAAGAACAAAGATTATACACGTGAAATCGACAATATATAGTTAAAATGAGACAACATATTGGCCGAGAGAAAAACTTCGCTCACCTTTACATAAATTGTTTAATGTTTTTCACACTACATAAATTCTTAAATTTAACATCCAATAATTAACAATTCCTGAAATGCTAAAAACTTCCATCATAAATATATCTGCCGATGAACATGAAAATTGCCATAAATGGTCTTGATAAATTTGTAATATAATAAGACTCGAACACACGCGGACAGAGGTGAGATGACAGTGATCGGTAACGGTCAGCGCTTTAGACCAATCGGACACCTGCGGCTACGTTCTTTCAAGTGGCCGAGCGGTCAAAGGCGTCCGCCGCTACAAATCACTGTCATCTAACCTCTGTCCGCGTGAGTTCGATTCTTGGGCGAGTCCAAAGTGGGTACATAATAAAGCTTGCCAATAACTTCTCTTGGGTCGGTGGTTCTTCCTGTGGTTTTCCCGGTCTTTTTCTCCACCAAAATATACTGACCGCCTTGTACAAAAACCTATGTCCTGAAAATGGATATATACCCATAACAACAACAACCATACGATGGTGACGGTGTGATGGATAGTGTAACTAGCAGATGTTCAATGCATGGATGGATGGATGGATGGATGGATGGATAGATAGATAGATAGATAGATAGATAGATAGATAGATAGATAGATAGATAGATAGATGGATAGATCGACAGATAGATCGACCGATCGATAGGTAAGGGTTTTGTTAATGTACCTCGGCATATTAATGACATTATTGCAATCTGACAGAATAATAGTTGCTATTGAAAATATTGTATGAAAATCAATTGCGTAGAAAATGTCATCGGTCCTAACTTAACCTTATATAGGGGAATCCAGGCTCTACATGTCCATATGCCACGGCAATTCCATATCTGTAATAATAATAATAATAATAATAATAATAATAATAATCTTTATTTATTATAACGTAGACCACCTGCCCAAATTACATAAATTGGTGAAAGAGGTAACAACACGTAACATAACAATTCTTGGATTAACACACAGCCTACTGACTCTCTAATAACATACATTTTATAAGCAAGCACGACTTGATTAACCGGACACTCTCGCATTCCGTATGACTTGATTAACCGGACAAGCTCGCATTCCGTATCTAAACAGTAGTTTCCTTACTTCATTTACCCTACAAGTACAGTGTTCTTCCAATGTCAGTGATAGGTTATAGTTTTGAATTTGGAATCAATAGTTATCTATCATTAATAGTTTGAATGAGTACTTAAGAATTCTACAATATGCTATTAAATTTATTACTGCCTTACTCATTATAGATTTTGGGTGTGTTATGTAAAGCCAAAAACATATTTACACAAACATGCCTGCTATTTGCTTTGCAAAAACACGTAAAGTCTGACCATAGTTCAAAATTAATATCAAGATATTTTTGGAATAATGTATTTGAAGACAGTTTACCAAAATGATTAAATCTAGTTTCCATGCTATAATGAAAGATATTTATAACAAGACACCGTCTCTATCAGGCAGTCACCATATACCAACTTTCATATCCATTCGAATTTCCCTCTTTTGAAAAAAGTAAAATTTTAGTTTATTTACAGATTTATCTTTTGTTTCCTGTTGGCTTGGTATTCTTTCAATTGATTTAGAATTCTTTGAAGTTGAATAACAGGTTAGGCAAAGGCAACCAAGTCATCCGCGTACAACTGGGTGAATAAATTAGTAAAATCTAATGTCGCACTATTATTCCAGTCAGAAACGTGTCTCTAAATTTATTATAAATAATGAGAATAAATTCGGTGATACAACACAACCTTGCCTTACCCCAGCCGGGCAGTTAAATTGTTCTGCCAAAGAATTCCGATTTTTCACTCAAGCCTTGACATTTGCATGTATGGCTTTTAATATAGAAGTCATTGTACTGCTAATATTTTCATTTGCTAATTTGTAATAAAGTAAGATCCTTTTACTACTGTTAAAAAGCCATTTTCATAATAAACAAAATGAGATTAAAATCTATCTGTTAGCTTCCTAAAAAACTTACGTAACAATGTACCTGATTGATATAATTTTCATTTACTTTCATCGTCTGTGGTGTTTCGCAAATACTCTCTGTGAAATAATTCAAAGCAGTACCAAGTTGATTTTGTTCTCCTATTGAGAGTATTGTACAAGAGTTTTCTGGTAGTGAAGAGCTGACATTTTGGACAAATAGATTTAATTGTAATTAATTCCATATATATATATATATATATATATATATATATATATATATATATATATATATATATATATATATATATATATATATATATATATATAACTTTCATAAGTTCCTTCTTTGAGGGTAATATGATTATCTAGACCCAATTCTACTACTAATACTACTACTACTACTACTAATAATAATAATAATAATCACGACAACGACGCAGACAATTAGGGTGGTATTTCGGCATCGATTTCGAAAGAGATAGCGATTGCCCAATGTCCATTTCTGATAACAGCGATGCTTGAGCCATACAGCATCTAGAAAAATGAATATTATTAACTTTTGTAACTTTTCGCAACAGAAATATGGAACTAAATTTGTTTCACATGACATAACTTTGAAACGCACATAACAATGCATACTCTAAATTTAATAACTCAAGGAAACCATTTTAAGTGGTAAAACATCAATTTATTAAAAGGTATGGGAAAAAATAATGAAACCTTTCTTTGAGTCTTTACAATAGATGCAGTTTGACTCAAATTGTGACATGTATGTAATCTAGATAGTTCTGTAAATATATTAAATAAACGCCCTTCGTTTATACAATGTAATAAGTATAAATGGAACAACATCCTAATAATGTTTGAATAAACTTTTAAATGCGAAAGATACTCACGTGATTATGAATGACACCGGAATGTAGACGAGAACCACAATTGGAAATACAAAGACATGGTTGTCCAGCATCTTTCAATTTTTAACAGTGTTGTCACACGTCATAAAAAGTTGCCAAGAGAGGGAAAATCTATAATTTTAATGGATACAATTTATTATATTTCTTGGACAGAAACAAGTATAGATTGCTTAGAATATTACACCTGACAGCAAAAATATTTGTTTACAAGTTTGGATGGGATAAGTGTTTCGTTAAGGCTACTGATGTTACACAAAAACATTTCAGAAAATAAAAACGTGCATTTGTTGATTTCAAATATAGAAATGCATCCTACTATGCCGATGTGTACATTACATTGAGGGATCATAACATCGAGATAACCTCCATCTTACCAAATGGAAAGATGGTTAAAACAATGCAGTAGGAGAAACTAATACCTTATTTATTTGGTCTAAGAAAATGCATCGATTTGCATTTGGCTAAAGGTAAAGTGTTAAAGTACAGTTTTTGAAGATCTGGTAAACATCACAAGATCATTATGCAATGACGAGACAAAAGCTGGTATAGTATTCACAGCAAATATAGACGGATACAAAGCAATAAATTGTGTCTCAGTTGGAAGTACCATTTTAGTATCAATCATAGGTACGACGAACATTCACAAAAGTATGAAGTTATATTTGAAAACGAAAGTAAATGTTCAAGATGTACCTTCCATTGCTTTTTAATAACACCTGAAGACAAATTATTAGGTATAAAGACTCTTACTTTATTTGCTTTTAATTCACTTTAATGGATGTACCTAATGTATATCCCTCCATCAGATGCGATCGAAAGGTGGAAATTTAATATTGTGAAACACAAAGTAACATTTAAGACAGTTTTATAACAAAACAGAAATTCTAGTTGTTGGCATGAATATGATTCACTTTTGGACGCTAATTAAAATGCACATAAAGAAAGAAGTATTGCTAAATAGAAATAATGACTAAACGACAAATGACATTACATAAGCAACACACCTATACATTACATAAGCAACACACCTATACATTACATCAGCAACACACATATACATTACATAAGCAACACACCTATACATTACATAAGCAACACACCTATACATTACGTAAGCATCAAACCTATACATTGCATAACCAACACACCTATACATTACATAAGCAGTACACTTATACATTACATAAGCAACACACATATACATTACATAAGCAACACACATATACATTACATAAGCAACACACCTATACATTACATAAGCAACACACCTACACATTACAAAAGCAACACACCTATACATTACATAAGCGATACACATATACATTACATAAGCAACACTCCTATATATTACATAAGCAACACACCTACACATCACATAAGCAGTACACTTATATATTACATAACCAACACACATATACATTACACAAGCAACACACATACACATTACATAAGCAACACACCTATACATTACATAAGCAACACACCTCCACATTACATAAGCAACACACCTATACATTACATAAGCGATACACCTACACATTACATAAGCAGTACACTTATACATTACATAAGCAACCCACATATACATTACATAAGCTATACACCTATAAATTACACAAGCGACACAGCTATACATTGCACAAGCAATACACCTATAAATTACATAAGTAACAGACAGACATTACATAAGCAATACACCTATAAATTACATAAGCAAGCTAGAAAAAATCGAGTTCCCCATAAAAACCTTTATGTTAATGAAGTGGATGACGAATAAGATTGATATGCTAGCGTATGAAAAATACAACAATGCATATAAGCACATTATGACTGTGACGTTCTCTCAAAATACTCTTGGGATGAGAATGTAAAGGTGAAAAAAGAGACCATATATGCACTATGCCTCAAGAACCCTTAATGGAATGAAAGCTTGAAAATATACAATTGTGCGGTGAAAATGATCTTGCAATAGGACACACAAAGATTTGTTGTAAGAGGACAATACTGATAAAAAGAAGTTGACTAAAAATAAACTGCAGTTGACAGGTTTAGCTCCTTCATCACCAACCGTCCCAGTCACAACACACCAAATTTCCTCAGGGTTTTTGGAAGAATCAATAAAATTGACAATACAATTGCTATATAGTATTCAGGGAAGGATATAGTGTCCCAAATTTATAAAATTGCATATTTTCGACTTAGGAAGTAACATGGCTCATAATTGTTGCAAAATTGAAAGGCGGCGACAATCACTTGTCCGTTACCTTGGCAACAAATATAGTGAATGAATGTCAAATAATGTAATTTTTCATAGGAAATAATTCACATGATTAAATAAACTGTCAAAAGGCAAATGTTTAAAATTTGAATAATAATATAGGTTAAAAAATGTACAAGTTTACATTAACTTTGTCAAGCGGTAGAGGTTTTGTTCTGTTTTCTATGTATTTGTGTCGCAGAAAAATAACGATGCATAACAAAAAGATAAATATAAACTATACATGATGCCTCTGTGAGTTGATTTTCTAACAATTAGAAGTGATTCAAAAACTAAGAATACATGTAATTAAATGTGTAAATACTTTGATATAAAATATCATACATAAAGAGACAATGTTAGAACATCGGTTGCAATTGTAATGGCAAAGATTTCTAAAATACTGTAATGATAATAGACACCTACTTCATTTTCTTCAATTAAAAAATGAGCAATTAATCCCAACTTGCCACTTGCGAATAAAATTAATTAATGTACCATCTTATACTCATTTATGAAACTCCCATATATGCACAAAATGAATGTCCCTAGTTATATTTCATTTCCTAAAATATTATTGTGCATTCCATTTCTGTGCTCTTTCTCAGGATTTCGGATTCAATTTAACACTTGCAAATTCCGCTAACGTGATAGAAAGGGATAATCAAGGCTACTAAGTGGAAGGTTTTTGTCTTCAGTACTGTACTGTTACTTCGATTTGGTTTAGTGCTCTCTACGGCACGATAATACACAACGTTATTTAGCGTCGAGACATTTAGTGTAAAGTGCCTTACTCAAGGACACACAAGAAACTGCAGTTGCACACATATACATGTTTTGAATATGATACTGATATAACTATTCAAAACAAGGAACTGAACTCAAATATGATTTAAACATGCATTAATGAAACGTTCGTGGAGTAGCGGAAAAGCCTTAGCCCCCATAGACAGTGAAGCGGAGCAATAGTTGTAACAGTCTTACAGTATGATAATATTTGGAATCACTTATTGTAGATGAATCTCATGGAAACTGAATACAACCTCTTTGATTCAATCATTATCTTTGTCCAGCTTATCTGCACAAGAATACAGACTTACAATGAAAGTTGGTTTTTCAAGGACAAAAATATGATAGAGATAGATTTTGAGGATAGCTTGGAGAGGCTACTGGTTGATATATGCCAAGGCACAAACATTTATTTTATTACGGTAATACTCGCTTGGAAGACGAGTCCAGCTTCAAACTATACAGACCGAGATCTGGCGGCGCATTATTTCCGCCATTGATTCGAGCGTTTTCTTCTTACGCCTTTTTCTTTTCACCGTTAATATTCCAATAGGACATGTTTCTTCCAAATGACTTTGAAAGTATCCAGTGGCGTCACTAAGGTTGGTGTCACCCAGTGCGGTAACTCATGGTGCCACCCCCATGGACCTCTTCAAAATTCAAAACTTTTATAGAGAGTATAAAGATCTCGTAGACTACCATAGGTTGGGGTGGGTTGCTCCCAGCAGTATCTTTAATTATTACAGAAGACCCACCCTTGCTCGTTTTTGTTAGAAATTGAAGTAATGATAGAGATGCAAAGCTCCGCGCCCCCAGTCACCGATGCCGACAGTTAAATTACTGAATACATAAAAGGTGAAATTCAAATAAACAACAAATTTAATGCCATTCAATTACAGATAGTCCTTCCTCAAATGAAATTCAATATTCAAAACCCTATCACTCGTCTTTCACTCGACCAAGTGACGGCCTATTTCATCATCTGACTTAGTGTGATAGATTTTCCTCCTGTCCTGTGTTTCTACTCATCTGTAGTATTTCTTGACTGGTACCCAGTACCCCTTCAGTCCAACAACCACGTACTTCACCATTCCACTTCCTCCACTTCCGTTCTCTCCTTTTCTTGTCTCCCAGAGACTCGGGACCAACTGTACCAGGGAATTTCCATTCTCTGTCTCCTACAGCTCTTCCGGTCCCTAAAAGCTTCATTTCCGAAGCTCCTTTGTAATTCCCAGAATAACAATGTTTCCCGCCAGTTTCGAATGACGTCGGAGTAGCTTATAACTTCCTTATGTAATTCCCGCAAGATGGTTTAGCGACTACTGACGTTTAGTTTCAAGACACTAGATTTAAACTTACGATTCCAATGGTGGCCACGCCTTGCTCATTTCCGAGTGGATGTCGATTCACCCATGGTCTACATAATTAGTAGACATTGCCCCCTCCACGGCAGTCTGTCAAAGGTAGATTTACGACCCTCACTTGATGTTCCTTTGAGCCCAACACCGGCAATTCATGCCACTTACCTGTGAATTGCACGCAGCCAAATAAGGCGCCAGTAACAAGTTCCTATGGTCATGTTATATACAACTGGTTTCCCACCCGTTCTTTTTGTGTTGGCTTACACTATCGTAACGTAAGCCGCCTGCCAGCTGTGTACACATCGCTCTGGCACTCATTGTTTGCAAAGCTGACACTCGCAACATTTATGAAGCGAATAATTAGCCTCAGGGTCTAGCATATCATTGTTGCAATCTTGCTATACTTATAACGTGACAGACAGTAATTTTGGTGTCACCACCTCTAATGGTGTCACTCGGTGCGGTCCGCACCCCCACTCCCCGCCCCCCGCAGCATCCTAGTAACGCCACTGAATGTTTGCAAGCTCATTTTTAAATTATTTTAAACAAAGGTAATACAGTAAAATACTTTATACTATATTTGTTTAATCAGGATTCTTTACTTTTTACATTTCCTGCGTGGTTATTTAAGCTTACCAAGAGTATCATAGGTCAGCTGGTTATTAGTTAAATATAATTACTACAAAAGTTCATATATATATATATATATATATATATATATATATATATATATATATATATATATATATATATATATATATATATATATATATATATATATTGACCTAGGGATCGGTGGGTCATAACGACATCTGTTATTTTATGTAAATTTATGTAAGCACAAATTATATCCCGAATATTTCAATGTTATATTAGTAGGTATAAGCTACTAAGCAAATTTAGATAATTATTTAAAAGAAAATGTATCGGCTGCAAGAGATAATTGTATTTGTGCATGGCTGTCTTTTTCTAGTCTTCTTGGTTTAAACCAATTGGTGTCAATGTTCTAAGTCAGCGTATACAGTTTTTCTTTCCTGGTTTCGGAACTCCAGTTGGGGTTTTGAGCAACTGCAATAAGTGTTATATCACTCAAAGTGAGGCTAGGGGAGGAGAAGCGTTCTGCGACCGGGCTTCTGTACAGCATCTTTGTCATCAATCAGGTCTATGAATGTCGTTCCTTTTGTGTAGCTTTTCAGTTTCTCCGGTATACTGAAGGCTGCAGATCTTACATGTAATGAGGGGGTCACGAGTGGCCGAGTGATCTAAAGCGCTCTCCCTTACAGATCACTGTCATCTCACCTCTGCGTGGGTTCGAGTCTCGGATTTGGCCAATGTGGGTATGTGAGAAATTTTGCCAGTAGCTTCTAGAGGGTCGGTGGTTCTTTCTGGAGATTTCCCGTGTTCTTCCTCCACCATTAATACTGGCCGCCATGTATAGCCAATCGTTTGCTGAAAAATGGCGTTTAACCCTACAACAACAACAACATGTAATGGGCTTTCAGTATGTCGAGCAGTTACCACAAGTATATCATACATCATAACGACAATCTTTGACCGCTGCGGTGGCCTAGTGGTTAGACCGTCCGCCTCGGATGCGGAAGTTCGTGGATTCGAGCCAGCTATACCAAAGACTTATAAAAATAGTACTAACAGCTGCTTCGCTTGGCGTTCAGTATTAAGGGGTTAGTGTTAGGACTGGTCGGCCTAGTGTCTGGATAATGTGATTATGTTGGACATCATGCTACATGTCTGCGGCATGATGCTCCAGTGCTAGACATCACTGTAAACTGCCACTCTACAGACTTTGTTGTGATAAGGCTGAAAGATTATTAAAGCTACGTTTAAATCCAAAACACGCGCGCGCACACACATACACACACCTACACCCAGACACACACAAAGTTTCCTGAACTTTTGTTTATTGGTTATGGAGAAAATTCATTAAACACAAAAACAGCTGACAAACGAAGGTTTCACAATATGCAACTCAAGAATAAAGGAGCTTCTGCTGCAACACAAGTAATATATAATTTCAGAGAGCTAGACTAATAATAAGTCTGACACTAATGGATTAATCATACCTTTGGCATTTTAAATATCGTATGCCCTCTTAGCAAGAACATGTCTAGAATATTCATATTTAAATGTTTCGTTCATAAACACTCCTATGTCTCGGGTGCATGATGCGTTAGTACTATTCTAGACATCGATATGCAAAACTACTACTTTCTACAATTTCTAATATCCCATAAAGTTAAAAATGTTTCTATTCTGGCTCTGTTTGAAAAGAATCTCGTAAATGTCAATATATATATATATATATATATATATATATATATATATATATATATATATATATATATATATATATATATATATATATGGGTGGGTGGGTGGGTGTTTGTAGGCATGTACGTAGATAGGTATGTATCTATCTATATATTTAGCTATCGTTTTGTTTATTCTATTAGAATTTAAAAATATTCAGGCTATTTCGAAAATATGGCCGTTGTTTGTCGACAGTACTTGCATACTTTCATAACTTCCTTGTTAGAAGTTATAATCAGGGTAGAAAGTTTAATGTATAATGCCTGTATGACACCATTTTAATGTATACTACCTGTATGACAACAGTTTAATTTATACTACCTGTATGCATTTAATAACTAGGTTTATCGCTTTTCCCCAACTGGGGGCCCCGAGTGGCCGAGTGGTTTAAAGCGCTCTCCGTTACGGATCACCGCCATCTCACCTCTGTCTGCGACGGTTCGAGTCTCGGATTCAGCCAATGTGGGTATGTGAGAAAGCTTGCCTGTAGCTTCTCGTGGGTCGGTGGTTCTTTCCGGGTGTTCCCGGGTTCTTCCTCCACCATTAATACTGGCCGCCATGTATAGCCTATCGTGCGCTGAAAAATAGCGTTTAACCTCACAACAACAACAACAACAATAACAAAAATATTCCCCAACCCTATAATATAAGCTAAAAGTAAATACCAGAAAGGCGAAAAGTGATTTACAAGTACTTGACACATACCTGTGCACATGT
The DNA here is from genome assembly GCA_028554795.2 of Sinohyriopsis cumingii. Classification (NCBI taxonomy): domain Eukaryota; kingdom Metazoa; phylum Mollusca; class Bivalvia; order Unionida; family Unionidae; genus Sinohyriopsis; species Sinohyriopsis cumingii. The sequence goes on from CM068834.1 coordinate 23,861,383, forward strand.
GTCACACGCTTTCAATACGCTATTTTTGTACACATATTTAGCAAATATTCCGTATAGACCCAAACTTCTTAAACGTGCACGGCAATGTTCGCTTTGATTTAATTGATACAAGAATATGTACAACTACATTAAAACCGTAACAAGTTGGCTTTCTGACTGACTGACCGGTCTCGCCTCTTACCTTTATTCCGGACTCTTTCTTATAATATAACCACCGTAACCTTTCCAAGATCTGATCAAGTCCCTTGTTGTCAAGAGCTACAGTAAACAATCCAAGCAACACCATCACTTCCTACAATACATGTAATCAAAATAAATTTAGAAATGTCGTCAGATGTATATCCGTATCCATGATAAAGATTAGATAGATAGATATATAAATAGATAGATTGATTGATTGATTGAAGAAGTCCTTTCTGATTAATGATTTTGTCAAAGTTCGTTTAGCATGCAACCTCTGATACGAAATTATCAGTGTTTTCTGGTTTTGAGGAGTAAGGTCCTGAGAAAATGCACGAGATCAAAGGCCATTTTGTACAAAAATTAGAAGCACAAATTAAATGATACAAATGTATTCCGAAATAGTGAAAAGGACAACAAAATCTCTGAAATGATATGACATTTATTGATAATTACATCCTATCGGCTCAGTACATGTAGATCATTTCACGAATGGTTATGCATTTATTGAAAACAAGGCATCATTTCTGATTAGAACACTCTGCATTAATCTACCATGTTGGCTATCAACAGCAGTCATGATGGTATGGAGAATTTCATATGTTACTACAGTTTAAATGCAAATACACTCAACAATTACGTCAAGTAAACGTATTAGTGTAAATCATTTCGGAAATATACAAAATAAAACTATACTAATTTCAATTTTTGTATAGCTATATCCGTGTGAAAATGGCCCCATGCCTGACTTATCTCATTTGGATTTTTCCTTTTAACGTAGCTTTAACAATCTCTACGATGTCTGCAGTGTGGCAGTGTATAGTATGATGCCTCAGACATGTAGGATCATGTCCCACCCAGCCACATTATCCTGACACTAGGCCGACCAGTCCTAACACTAACCACTTAATGCTGAGCGCCAAGCGAGGCAGCTGTTATTACCATCTTTATAAGTCTTTGGTATCACTCGGCTGGGATTCGAACCCGCTATCTGCCGCATCCGAGTCAGGCGCTCTAACCACTAGGCCACAGGAGCGGTCCGACTTATCTAATACGGTCAAATAATTGATGATGTTTATTATTGATATCCAAGCTTAACTTATTAAATGCAAGTCAACTAATATTCAATATGTACCCATACCTTTGTCATAGCTCCGTTCATGAAGACTCCGACATTTAGACTGTTTTCACAAACTGACACTTACCCATTTATATCGTCACAATTTTACCATTTTCCGTCCATTCTAGTAATGGTTTCCAAGTAACAAGCTTCGTTTTAATATGAAGTCGGATACAATAAAACCTAAACGTGGCCTTCAAATTTGACAACCTGCTCAATAATATTTTGCTAATTGATTTTTTAGATTCTATAAAGTTTTATCACCAGAAATTAGAGGTGTCTTATTTGTTGATCTGGTCATATGTGTTGTATAATTGAAGACAAAAATTCTTCAATCACTTTTCTATTTAGAGATGTTTATTTGTAATATGTCAATGTTGAATGTTATTTTTGAATGACGTCAGTTCTTAAAAGCTGATAATATTAATCTACTATTTATTGTACCTTTTCTTCTTTTCGTTTGTACACAATGCAGTATGTACATTTACTGTTTAATGTAAGGTAAATAAGAATCCACTAATGTTTGATCGATCAATTAGCATACACGCCCATTGTTGAAAGAGCTCTCCACGGCTTGGCCGTGTTGTCAGCCACACAATAAAAGACTACGCAACATACGCAACATATATCCCTGAATCAGAGCGGTGCTAGCTCAATTGGTAGAGGTTAGGGTTCGTAATTCAAGGGTCGCTTATTCGATATCCGGCTGTTTCGGCAAACATATCTGCTTGAGAAAGGCACTTAGTAGGATACGGCCAAGAAGGTGTTACGAGTGCCCCCTGCCTGCTTCTCCCCCCCCCCCCAATCCACATCATCCACCCGTCCTAAAATCTTAGCCAAACGGTTCGATTCTCACTCAGGCAAGATGTGTCCTTTTAGGAATGATTATAGCCAATAACTACATTGCTATGTCAGCTCCTGACATGTAAATTTATCGACCGTTGTCCTTGTAAAATGTCAATCTTTATTTACCTGCACTAAATAATCACTTCCTTCAAGAACGGTTACATCATCACCTAAATGTTGCTGTCCGCATTCCTTCGCTTCAATAACCTTTAGAAGCAATGTGTTCTGTCCGTACATTTCCGAACTCCTTTTTATGACATTGCTAATTGGAATCCTGGAGAATACGGCATAATCGTAAGACCGCCTTATATGAAGTACTCGACAGATATGTTACTACACGTATTGCAATGAAATCAATAACCATAGTCGCTCTAAAAGAGGGACCACATTTTAAACAAGGCGTTATAGTTATTTGCTGCCATATTCCAGCCAGTAAACACATATGAAACTGCGCTTGTTTCTGTTTGGTTGAGCCATATTAACAAATTAAGTTTTGAAACACGTCTGGAATGTTTTTAAACCTATTAATTTCATCGTGACATGAATCTATGTGAACCGTTGTATTCAATCGTGACACGAATGTACGTAAACCTGTATGTTTTATAGTGACATAAATGTATGTAAACCTTTTGTATTTTATCATGACTTGAATGTATGTAAACTTATGTGTTTCATCGTGACATGAATGTATGTAAATCTCTGTATTTTATTGTGACATGAATATATGAAAACCAACGTATTTTATCGTGACATGAATAAGAAAACTTGTGTATTTTATCGTGACATGAATATATGTCAACCTATGTATATTAGCGTGACATCAATGTATGAAAACCTGCGTATTTTATCGATATATGAATGTTTGTGTACCAATTTGGACATAGAGGAGACTAAAATGTATATTGACTACTAGCACTATAGCTAGAAATACAAGTGGAAGTAATGGTCTAAAGATATTAGTATTTGATAAAGAAATCAAAATACACGGATAAATGCTTATGAACATGCGAAAGATGAAATTGCAGGAGTGTTTAAAGAAGCTCTTGATCCAGGTGCACGAACCTCTCATTAAAATCAGTCAGTCACAGATTAAGATGAAATAGAACTGGAACCAGTCTATCAACAATTGATAGATGTAAAGACTTTATTCAAATCTTATTAAAGATGACATACCCATCCTGAAATAACAAACAGAATACTAAGGATATGCTGATACTGTTGAATTAGTAAACTGAAACATATGTCAATAAAATTAAGATTTTATATACTTGATAAACAGAGAGAAAATAAGAAAGAGATGAACAAATGTAAGATGGAAAATTATTGCTACCGTTAAGAGAATACAGGTTACTGACTGTAAAAACAATAATAGTTGTCAATTAGTAGATGTTTGAAAATAAACTTAAGAAAACATATTTATAATATAAATGTGAAGATTAGAGAAAAGTTACCTTTCAGTGAACAGTTTCAAATAGCTGTTTTAATGAGAATGCTTGACAATTGCTGCAATAGGTATGATTGAATAACTCTTGTTTTATCCATGGCAAATTGTGTAAGGAGAGTTTAAAAGGAGGAGCTTAAGTACCCTACGTGACCAGTCTTGGTCGAAAAGGAGGTGATACAATGGAAGAAGCATTGCAATAGGTAATAATAATCTTTCTTAATTACAGCTGTAAATAGTGTTACTTTAATATGGGATTAAATTATCCTGGTTGGGTATTTATCGATGTGCAAATTTTACCTAATCACTCACAAAGTAAAAAAGTTCGAATGACTTTATGTTAATTTTGTGAGTGATTCAGTAACAATTTACACTTCGATAAATACCCAACCATGATCAAATCCTTATAATTAAAATTTAATTTCTTTCTGTCATCACATCAGCAGATTTCATTAACAAAGCGTTCACTTTTTGGCAGCTCGAAGGTTTCTTTTTTTAGCCTCATTACTGCGACAGAATACATAGCCTCATTTTCGTTAGCCAGGAGTGGTAGATTTTTAAGTAGTAAGATAGGGTGGAGTGTCAGAGCGGGTCATGACAGTTATCTAAGGAACTTGCCATGATACATTTTTTAGTTAAAAAAATGATTTGTGCTGTTTAAACCAGGTTATTCTTGTTTTTAACATTACGCTTGCGTATGGCACGTGTTGTTATAACATACGTTGTTCTTGCTTTCTGCGTATTTCGATCTTTCAAAAGCAAACTCGTCTCGTTTGTTTTTTTCCTCGTCATATGACAATGACCTTAGCATCTCCGGTAACATATTATCTAAGCGAAATGCAATAAATTCTTAAGATTGGCTTGGAAAACCTTATGCATGCCTTCTGCAGCAAAGTGAGAGAGTAGCAGCAGGGGAGGGATGAACAGAGCAATTTTGGAGCAAGTCTTCTTTGAAAACATTACTTCCTATGAAACATTTGAAAATACAAGATCAATAACGTTCAATCGAAGTATCTAACCGACCGAGATTTCGGTTGGCTCATTTTTTTAAAAACTTTATATTTGTCGCTCGTGTTTTCAAATGTGCATATTTGCTCGTTTACCCACCCGGACACTCGTTGTTAGTCGTCACCCTCCATCCTGCTGTTTCTTAACCAAATATTTTAAATCAAGATCTACAACATATCGATTCCGAGGATCATGCAAATTTATCGTGATAAATCCGTGTGGGGTAGCTTGCGCACGTGAAAAGAAGTTTTTGAACTTAATAATGTCTGTATCGCCTGAACACCAAGTCTGATGAATATTTCCCAGAGTATTTGTATCGACTCCATTAAACACAACTAAGATATTGCAGTTATCTCTGATCGCTTGAGGTATTTGTGTATATCGCTGAGTGGCATATAAAACATCGTTGTTTTTGTGTCTACCTCGAGTAAATATCCGAGCTGGATTTGATTGTTTGTTCATCAGCACATCATCGTATACTACGAGATATTTAATAAATCCATCGAGGTCATCTACAGATGAGGCTTCATCAATATCGGTGATAAAATCATTAATATCATTGCCGTCCTAGTCCAACAATTTTGCGTTTTCATTAAAATCTTTAAGCACACCGTAGCATCGCTTATCATCTACGGATGGTGCAACTAAATATAACTTATTCAGCTTGAGCAATTTCATTATCAAATTAAGTAATAATTGCGTCTTACCAGACCCAGATGGGCTTGTGATCATTGCTCTGATAGAAATTGGTAGTATTATTTGATGTTTGATTGGCTCTTGTTTTCGTGTCGCTAAGAAATCAATGATATCCATGTTGTACAAATATAATAAATAATATGGATTTTTATTGTGTTCGATGCAGAATATCTACCCCAACAAATGGATTAAAAACAAAAAATAAAAAGCGTGCACTTGCATGCAAATTTGTAAAATGGGAACAAAATATATAAATTTATCCCCCTTGACAAGTCAAGGAAAAGTGGTGGTGATATTATCATTAGGAAAATTACCAGGAGCTACATGGGGTAAGTATCCAGGAGTAAAACATCTTCCTGTATATAATTAGTGTGGTCCAGGAATCAAGCAGATATTTTGTTTTTGCCACACGATACTATAACACAGGTAGACGTAAATCACGCACATACCAATATTTGTTGACTGTCGTTGACGTTGCAAGTAGGTATAAAGTAGCTGAACCACTATAAACTAAAATAGCAACTGGTAATAAACTTTGTAACATTGGCACATACATCTGTATCTATTCATAAATAATGTATCATATCAATTGTTTAAATTGACGTAGTATCCTTCATTACGTCCTATTTTCATCACCATATCATTGGAGGGTGCGAGAGTTGGAGGCATGACGTAGAAATTCTTTTAAATGGCGCCCTTATTTTCGCTACAGAAAGCAGTTTGTTTTAATGTTATTAGCCAAACTACCTTCTCCCCCACCCCACCCGGGAAAAAATGGGAGGTTTGTAAATAATTGCCACTTTTACACAAAGGTTGCGGTTAAATAATATGAACACTTCGGCTATCTGTGGGAGCCCATTTTGCCTGGCGGCATGAGCAATTGGCCTGCTACCCAACCACAATCACATGGTGCCGCCACTGATATCACTTGATATCAGAAATATTCCATCATCACCAACATAGATTAGACTAACTTTTCAACATGAAATATATTATTCACATTTTGTAAAACTAAAAACTGCTGAACATTTTCTGTTAGATGCCAAAAATATACAACTCTGAGATACTGTGTTCTCTTCACATTACCGACCAGACTCACAATGAACACAGAATTATCCGGCAATCAGATGTATACTAACGAAATCAATACGCAAATATTTATGGCAGTGCAACCCTTCATGAAATTATCACAACTATTTTCAAATAACCACACAGGTGAAAAGCACAAGAGTGCATTCCAACTTTTTTACCTTTAAATGATTTTTGAAACAGTTGCATATATTAGAACTGACCATATATACTTCTATATTTATTCTTAATTTGTCTACTTGAAGTCGGTAGACAATTACCGATTGTTAAACGTACTCATTAGGGAAGACAATTTTTGACAAGCTTCCAATTTTCTATTGAATCCCCATATAGATTATAGGGTTATAAATTATACATGAAAATGTTTCCCTGAATAAATAATGTTCAAACCATGGTCTGTGCATTTACCAACGCTAGTGGGGACCGGTTTTCGCTTTGACAGTAAAATGAATGAACGTTAATGTGTTTATGTTGTTCTTGGCTGATGGGACAAAGTAATAGGTTGTGCGGAAATTTATTATTACATTTAACACATTCGAACTTATTCTCATATTACGGCTAAAACTCAGTTGATAATTTGGTATTAACATATTTGGGGAAAAAGAACTCGTGTGACATAGCGCAAGATCACATCAACGCTCTTCGGTTTGAAGAAATTCATCCGCCATATCATAATCTTGCTGCCGATTCTTAACAAAGCACGAGAGTAATTTTTATGTTGTTGTTGTGGGTTTAACGCCAACTACGAGCTCATGATATGCTATACATGGCGGTCAGTAAAATTGGTGGAAGAAGACCACCACTTCCAAAGTAAATAAAAAATCCGTAAAAACCACCGAGCCACGGGAAGCTACTGGCAAATTTTCACATCTACCCTCATTGGTTGAGCCTGAGGATTCAAACCCACGCGGACAGAGGTGAGATGGCAGTGTTAGATAAAGACGAGCGCTTTTGAGCAATCGGCCACCGTAGCTTTATTTTTTCATTCGTCTTGTTTCTTTATTTTTTAGTGACAAGGGAACTGCTGCTCTGAAAGTTGCAGTTTTTGACAATTACTAAATATGGTTGCATTAATATGTAAGCATTGTTTCAAGTTGACAGGCTTTCTCTTTGCGTCATAATTGGCCTTCATTAACTTTTATATATCACTTCTAATACTATTATTTTCAGAGAAGAAAGTGTATCTGCATTAAATAGCATATACGACATTAATCTAAATATTTGATGTTCGTAGGAGGACTGAATAAATCAATTTATTTAATTCAATATGAATTATATAAACCAAAAATTACTGTATATACAGAAGAACATCTATTATCCGGATTCCGATTATCCTGATTATTTGTTCATAATAACTACTGCATTGTCCGCCGAAATGTATTCTTATTACAATTAGATTATATCAATAAATGAGACTAATTTGCCAATCACGATGCCCACATAGAACTGAGTAAAAGAGACATTTACAATCGAAAATAATCTCATACATTTTTAATTATATGCGTATTATGAATAACTAAATCATATTTTTGAAGTAACAATAAATGTCATTTGAAGACGGGATGGAGAGGGTGTCTACAGACTGATAACATTTATTCTTACACCTAATTATTGCTAATGAGTGTTGCTAGGATAATACGAATTTGTCATACAGATATTCCAAGCTAGTCGATCATGATTAAAACAAACATTATTGTCCTATCAAAAGCATTATGTATTCTAAGCCTGCGCTTTTAGCAGTCGATCAATGGTCATTCGTGACTTAACGAGTCACGGAAGTTTATCAGCTACTGCCACAAGTGTAAATATAACCCGGATCAACCGAGTTTACCTTGATCAATGTCCTTTGACACGTTTTTTTATAAGATCCCTGCATAAACTTACAGGCAATCACGTTTTGATCGAAATTCGATCATCGGGATAACCGATCGTCCAGACAAAATCTGTCCCCCTATGTGTCTGAATAATCGATGTTGTTCTGCATTACAGCCCGTTAGTATGAATTAAAACTTTTTATTTTCCTCCATACAAAATTAAGATGACTTTCTTTATTAAATTCATTATATATTAATAAGAGGTTTATATTTATCAAATATATAATGCAGAACCACAAGAAAGGAAACAAACATTTATGTTATTTACTTATTTATCTGTATGGTTATTTTTTGCTGCTTTTGTGCAGGCTCTGTAGTTATGCCTACTCGCTATAAGCAAATAGAGAATTTCTACAGAGGATCTTCACGTAAAAGGTTGATGACAGCTAACAGAGTTCCCTTTGTGCTAGGATTAACAGCGTGTTTGGGACTTAGTTTCGTTTGCAATTTCCAGGTACGTGTGCACAGAAAAGTAACTACTTAGAGTGTAACTTCATGAGATATTCTGAAGAATTTGGTCCGAAACTATTGTGTCCAGGCTTTCATTGCTACTCTTCGTTGTATTGTTATTTCGTACTATTCAGATCCCGTTAAAAAAATAATAGCAGTCAGCATCGACTATTCAAGTCAGTTGCATTAAAGAAGCGAGTTACACAACAACGACAACAATAAAAGCCATAAACAAAAATATAAGAGAGGAGGCAAAATAGGAGAAACAGATGCAACAAATCAGGTTAGAAACGATGATTCGCAGTTTAACACATTGTATCGTTTTCAATTTATGTGAATGACCTGTTTACAGAACACGCCGTATCCTGTGGCCGCCAAAATGATTAGCGTCACAAGGTGTCATGAGAGAAAACAAAGGTGGTGCGGCCTTGGATCATCGAAAATGGCCTCCTTGTGGTTTGAGTTTGAGACCCCTGGTTTAAAAGATTTCTGATCAAATCCGACAACTGCATCAGTTGACAACGGTAGAAGAAACTCGAATGTAGCCCTTTGTTTCTGGAAGCCTTGACATCAGATTCCAAATGAATATCTTTTCTTAAGCATGACCAACTGATTCAAAGTCTATAACTTTTTTCAAGGAATAATATCGGGACACCATTGTGTGCCAAAGATCATGAAAAGCTAGTGTATCAAAGATTCTAAAAATAGAGTAGGTACGGACATTTGGAGATTTTAATGAATAATGGTAACACATGTTATTGTATAAAACTTAAAATGACTTCAGCTTATTTTGAGAGGGACCTAGACCCACGATTAAGAAGAAGAGCATGTAATCCTTGAGGTAAGAATCACCCGGGCTTCTCCTAGTTCTTGTTCAAACAAAAGTTTTCTTTTATAAAATTAAAAAGTTTTGTTCGGCCCTGGTCCCCATACGGGACCCGGCTCCGGGGATATATCCCCGATCCCCCCACCCTTTATCTTGTTGGCCCTGCGTATATTGTACTATATAATTCATTTGTGGTCAGTTTTGCCGTTGAGTTATTCAGTTGCTATACTCTTATCTTTGTTCTTTAATATTCAGTATTGTTTTACCTTTCCTTTTACTTTTCTCAAGGAAACAAACATAGTAATCGTCCGTTTAATAGGCGCCTTCCTGGCTTTTGGAATAGGAGGAATCTACTGCTACATACAGGCTGCAATGTCGTTCCGGATGACAAATCTTCCCGGAAATAGTCTCAAAATACGAATATTCCGTGTTGTACTTTGTATTTTAGACCTTCTTCTCCTATAACGTGTATCCTTAAAATACCGATACTTCCATTAAATATTTATTTATTACTACTTGTCTCTTACAAAGATTGCTTCAAATTCAGAGAACATTATTTTGAGAGAAATCGCAACTTCTACTGAGTTTTTATTAAAACAGTCGGTCTCTCAGTTGAAAACGTTCTGTTGATTCTAGATTAGACCTCTGTTGACAATGTTTCTTCCTTTAAAATTTTCTAATGAGTCTAGATTATTTGTCTATTGAATGTTTCTCTTCCGTGAAAAAGTTCCATTGATTCTAGATTAAATGTCTTTTGAATACGTCTCGTCCTTGATTGAGTTGTTTTGATTCTAGATTAGATGTCTTTTGAATATGTATCTTCCTTTCCATTAAAATAATATGGTGTTGTAGCTTTTATATCACGCATTACATCACATATTATCACAGATTTTAGCAATAACCCGTCTATCTTTGTAGAGCAGATATGCATATCAAGCCCATATCATCAAACGTTCGAGTGAGAAATTTGTCGAGGAGACCGTTTTTTGTGGCAGTTTAGATCCGCCTATTCACAATTTTGGCGCGATTTCATACATTATGTTTTGCCACTTATTAAGAGATAAAACAAATTCAGGACATCAACAGACTCGGCCTAGTTTGGATTGGTTTCGAACTTTGATCCAACAGTTAATGGTTCATATCACGTCTACCAACCTTTTTTGGTACTTCTTTCTCACTTTCCCTATCACCAAATCAAGAATGGCATGTCCCGTTTGGAATGAATAAGTGTACAGTGTTACAAAATACAACTAACCACGTGAGAACAAACACGTGCAAGATCCCACAAAGCGGGTAAAATAAGCTTTGATTAATCCATAAGTACTGATTAAATCTAGCTCAAAAATGAAGTTAGCATATTTTGTTAGAACAAAATTTGTTCTGCAAAAGTTTAACTATTTTGTGCTAGTAGCAAAAAAGTCCAAACCAGGTAAGATGGACAGGGCTTAGGGGAATTAGTGGAACTATTACTTAGACTTGTTGGGTTTCGAATGATTTCAGGATGCAACATGTTTATTATGGCATTTTCCAAATAATCCTATTAGACTTGTTCCAAATATAAATCGTTGTATTATCGGACTAAAGCTAGCTCTGTGATTTCACACTGATAAAAACAGAGTATTTTGTGCTCGCGTTTTTTTGGGGGGAGGGGGTGTTTTATTTTTGCTTTGAGGGTGGGGGCGATTGGCCTAGTGGTATCAAGTGCTCATAGTTACGGATCACTGTTATCTTACCTCTGCGTGGGTTCGAATATCGGGCTCAGCCAATGTGGGTACGTGAGTAATCTTACCAGTTGCTTCCCTTGTGTCGATGGTTCTTCTCGTGGGTTTTTTTTTTTGGGGGGGGGGCTTCCTCCACCAGTTATACTAGCTGCTATATATAACTTATCTTGAGCTGAAACATGGCCTTAAATCCTATAACAACAACAATTCTCTGTTTATATTTTAAAATGACGTTGACGCCGATAACAAGCATATGTGCCGAATCTATGACTTGAAAATGTAAGCAATTGTTATCGAAAATTGGCCTTTTCCTAACTCTACCGTATAAAGTATTCAGCCATTTAAAGTGGGAAGCACACACTCTTGTAAGTATGGCAACACAAAATCTGGAAAGAGAAAACGACTTACTGGATACTCCTACTGCAGTTGCTACTACTGCTACTACAACTACAACTGCAACTACTCCTACTACTACTAGTTTTCTCTGTTTACCAATACTTTGTACAGTGATGGTGGTGATATGATTGGTGGCGAGGACAAAGGACAGGAAGGGGAGAGGGTTGTGTTATTCTTAGGAAAACCATTCAGTTCATCGTGTGTCTTTTGAATAGCATAACAGTTTTCATTGGCACATTTAAATAAATCCCTACATTGTGGCTTTTCGAAAATACATCTTTAAATTAGAGTCTTATTTACGAGAAGAAAAGCAATACATTAAAAACTGTTTTAACCATCGAGGTAGAAGTAAATACATAAATTCTTTATCTCGATTCCTCAATATATCAAAGAATTTTAAAGAGCCCGATGAAAGTATGTCATTTTCTTTGTTTTCGGATTGGCGCTTTATTGTCTGAATGGATAATTCTTTGTTTATTTATTGACAATACAGAGAAAATTTGGTATCCACAATATCAGAGTGGGTTGCAGCCCACCTTGTTGACTGCCACTGTAGTTGCCATATTTATTGCAGAGTTTCGGAACTTTCGATTAAAAGCACCGGAAATAACTGACAGTGACATTCAGGATGAGTCAAACAAGGAATTGTATATTTCACCTACTTCAGTGCCGAGATTACTCGACTATGACATTCACAATGAGTCAAAGAAAGAAATGTATATTTCAGCTATTTCAAGTCCGGAAGTAATTTACTATGACATTGACGAGGAGTCAGACATGGAAATGCATATTTCAGATCTCTCAGCGCCAGAAGTAATTTATTGTGACAATCACTTTTATTCCAACAAGGACGAATATATTTTAGATATTGAAAAAATAAAAGTAAAACATGTTTAAAAAGATACTAATTTATGAATTGTTAATACGTACATATTATATAAACAAATTTGTACCCATACTTTAAAGGATTGAAACTACTGTTGTAAATAAAAACAAATATGTCTGAAGTAGTTTGCCATGTCTTAAGGAATAAAGTCATATGTATTATATTTTTAGACTTGCTTTTGTAGGATTCAACATATTATTTCACTGTCAATTTAAAAAAGCTGTTTCTTCAAGTGTTAATTTTACAATAAACATAGCTTTGCTAAGGACGTCCATCGACCTCCTATATTTCACGTATTTTATGTATATGCATGTATGCATGTATCTATGGATGATAAATAAATAAACATATTCTATTGATGAATATAAAGATGGGTTTACATGTACATGGTTTTAACTCGAAAGATGGAGGAGGAATGAAATACCCTCTTTCTAGAACACGGGTCCTTACTAACACCATCCGAAGTAAATGCAGCCTTGAATTACAATTTCGTAAAGTTTATACTTGTCCTGAGAAAATCCTAAAAAGATTTCTTTATGTCAAGCTTATTGAATTTTTTTCCTAGTACACGTCTGGATCTTTCTAGCTCTACGGTTATCCCGAGTAAAACAAACTCAAAGTGTCCCGGATGTTCCTTGAGCGCCTGATAAATTACTTTGAGAGTGTCCTTGAAAAACTTGTCTTCGCCATTCAAGGATCTGATTTCTTTTACTATCCAGCTGACGTCTTTTGTATTCCAGTTCACGGAAAAATCCAGTTTAGTTGTGTATGCGCGCTCATCTGCTGCGGTTATTCTTTCGGATTCAAACTCATACAGTATAATAATGTGGTTTCGTTATTTCTAATTCAAATACAATTTGCCTCATTTCGATATTGCGTTCTGGATTGTTTTGTCATAACCTGACACGCAATCAATATAATCGAGATGATCTTAAAAATCTTCCATGGCAAGACAGCAACTTTGATTTCTTTTGGGATACTTCTCAGTGAAATCTTCTACTGCGTATGAAATACAACCAGGCATGACTTTGACGCTTTTGATAACGTTGCCGTATTCTTTATCCAGATCGTTCTTTTTAGGAACGACGATAATTTTGATTTGGTAGATTCGGTAAGTAATGCTCTCATGGCTATCGCGATCAGATACTTCTGATATCTGTCATGGTGTCTACTGTGAAATATTCGTCATGTTCCGGGTAGGATCCATATTGATTCAGTGAACACTTGCGAAAAATTGTGTCGATAAGCACATCGTATGACGCTATTACAGAATAGACAAAAAAGCAACTGCGGCAACCATTCACCTAACGTCTAATTCACCCTATGCGTTTTCGTAAAATTTTCGGAGATAGAATTCAGATCTATTACTTACACAATACCATCTATTCGGCATAAAAATATGGGACTCTGATAAAGCCGGCTACTATTTTCAACACCATTATGCGGCCATAATAGGCGCGAGAATTATTGGCGAAAGCGCATGCCCAAACGGGGTGCAAACCCTGCTGGCTCTTTTAGTTCCTAACCAGCTCAGGAACATTACAATCGATATCCCATCACAAGTGTTAGTGGCTAAAGAAAGTGGGCTTTTAAGCCCATAACAATGTCAAGTTCCTGCAAAGTTTCTCTTGTTTTCACATTGAAAGTTAAGAGAGTCCTCATATATCTCAACCCGAAAGTCAAGGCAGAGTAAACTACCCCGTGATACACCAGATCATGCAATAGCCGCTGATACAGAGGCTTCAGGTTCTATATAAATAAGCATTATAGTATGTTATCAAAATTACGATATTGTTATTTTTGGGGTCGCTAAAAATAGTGTCGTATGGGAGGTAACTCCCGCATGCCTATGAGGATGGCAGGGGAGGTAACTCAGGTCACTTTAAAATAAAATACAAGCAGGGAAGGTATCTCCTATCGTCTTAGAATAAAATGCAGGTAATGGAGGTGCTTGTTGCGAGACTGCCATCATTTGTTGTCTGAAAGCATTGCATAAGCTGTGATCGGCCAATTATTTCTGTCTAAATTCATTGTATAAGCATCATCATCGATCGTTTTTATCTGAACATAAATATGGACAACTCTGAACAGTAGAATAGTAAATGGCGGTTTGGGATACATGTGTTCGTATTCCAACGGCTTTTCCGATCTACTTCCAATGACATGGATTTGGCAGACTAATTTCGTGTCCCGAGCTATACTCATGGCGGCACTTACCTTATATGATGAAAACTATCATTGTCCTCTGTCTCTCTCTCTCTCTCTCTCTCTCTCTCTCTCTCTCTCTCTCTCTCGTTATGCGTGAAAAAGCGAGCAGAGCCCTTGGATAAAAACAGGCGGTTGTGGCACGAGCTGCCTTTTAGTCTAATACATTCATTCACTTCAAATATGCTTAACTAAAGCAATGAACAACCTCCAACAGATCTCCTGTGTAACCTAATGTATTCGACAACTATCCTAATTTAAATATATGCCCGAATAAGTTTTCACATTGAGAACCTAAAAACAAGAGACTTTTTATACAAATCCGAAGATCCAGAGACAGAGCTACAAATCGGATAATCCGATTTTTATCCTATTTGTCAGGTCTATGACAATGTAACAGCGTTTATTGGCACTCAACATGTTCAGGATCTAAGTTTGCTTAAATTTACGTGAGAAGAGCAAAAACTATATAGTAACACATGATAATGTGTGATAACGATTTTCCACGCTTGTACATTATCAGCTTTAAAAAATTACACAAATACTAATCAGTAAATGAAACACACTTCAAATATAAAGTTCTAAGCATACCAAAAGTTAGTTACTAAATAATTATGCGAATGCTAATGAACGAATGATGACACCGCCTAGAGAACCGCTCGCTCCAGGTTACAAAATGATTTGCTTTCGATGCGGAGACTGACCAGTTGTGTCAAGGTTACTTTGTTTCAATCAAAAAAACCGTTTGGTTTGATAAGGAATGTGAATGATGCCTTGCAGTAATTGACTTGCTGTCACCGTAAACCATTGTAAAACTTCTTTGAGACTGGCTTCTAAGACACGAGCACGTATTTGTGGATTTTCTTTCGCGACAAGGCACGAATCAATTTGACGGGAAGATGAGACTGAAGGGACGTCATGTTGACGCTGTGTGAGACAGACCCAAAGTGTCTGACATTTTTATAAAACAAATTTGTTAAGTCGACGACGGAGACATGTACAGGACAGGCCCTCCGTCTTGACAGCAGTGGTGAAACAAATGGGTCTCAAATCGACGAGTAAATGGGCGTGTTGGGTTTGAGTGGCATGAGTTAGCCAAGTGTTCCTAACTGTTTTGGCTAAGACATGCACTTGCGATTCATCTCTAGAGCTTTTAAACAAGACCACATAATGAGCATTGAGACTGATGGTGCGATCAGCTTACTTTGTTGAAACAAATTTTCAGTAATATAAATGACACTGGCATTACGATGACGCCCTTTAGGCGTAAGCCACACTTAAATTTCTTCTTCGTCTTCTCCTAACATGTCATCGAAAATGACCAGATGGGTTGGACTGGGGTCAGACACGATTCCGTCGTCTTCGCTAGGAATGCCTTCTACAAACACGATGGAATCGCCTTGACTTTCTCGCAAGCGACTGTACGACGATTGCCACTCTTTGTAACACTACACGATTCGTAGAGGTGGACGATCGATCAGATGATGTTTATGTTTGATCAAACATTTGAAAATTCGATTTTGCCTGAACTGCTAGGTCCAGCAATTAACATGTTAAATGGATGACGAAAATACATGGCCTTCCAACTTACACGAAGTAAGTGTTTGTTTATGACTTTGAAAGTGGAGGAAGAGGGAGCAGAGACAGCAGAGGTAACCATAGTGCAAGGAGGGTCCTTCTAGCACTGTCACAAACACAGGCTTAAAAGTGACGTTTTTCATTAGACGTTTGAAAGGAGGATCACAACTCTTGAGCATAATGGGCCATTTCGTTGGACCAAGCCTCAAAACCCCATTTTTGTTCAGTCACGTACATCTGTCCAATGAGGGTGTAAGTCACAAGCTACACACACATCGTCATACACATCTTTGGTACCGTAAAGTTGACGAATCTTTTGTTCTCGTAGAGGTCGAGAAGTATCCAGGGTTTGAGCAGAATGAGTCTCTCGTGGACATTTAAATGTACCACTTTCATGTTTTATTTGGTGGTAAGTACATTTCGTAAAGAGTCCACATGGAATCTGCTTTTAAACGAAATCCAAGAAAACAAGTCACTAGGACACACACCACACGTCAACCCAACTTCAGCGACACCGTTCTCGTAATAAGTGTTGGTAAACTTCCACTGTCTGAATAGTGTCATTGATTTCATTCCACGGAATCTGTTGTATCACTTCTGATAAAAGTAGTGGCATGGTAGTCTTTTAGTCGGAGACAATAAGTGTACTTTCTGCACAGAGATGATTTTACTCCAGTGGCGAATATACATAGTTTAGTCACTAACATGCACATCATAAGACACAGTTCAGAAGTTTCCTCTTCAACTATGTTTACGTTGAGTAAAATATTTTGGTAACTCTCTAACTCTTCCTCTGGAATTCGTTGCAGTACGTCTACCTTGTAGTAGGAAGAACGAGACACAAGAATCCGATCCTTCTGGCCCACGTCCAGTTTAAAAATGTCTGACCACTTGAGCACTTTCACCTTTTATAGCATTCACGTACCAGTGGTTTAAACACCGGTGTCGTAACGGATGCAATTGTTCTTTGCGTTTCACTTGTATTTTGACCAGCTCTTGGTAAATGCGTTCTCTCAACTCCACAGGTAAGATACGAACGTTCTCTTGTAAAGTATCCATTATAATTCAGCCAATATTATTTTATTTATAATCTTCTCCTAGAGCGAAAGTAATGAACATAGTGAGTAATTTATGACCACTGCTGTTCAGGGTAACGGTCAATAATCTCACTAAAATATTCTGATGTAAACGGTCTGAAGCGGAATAATAGGATAAACGCCCACTTGATCCAGAGGAAATCTAACACGTTTGTTGACTTTTTTCACTTTCCTCTTGTGAATGTATCGACTCAAAAGTTCTACAGTTACCCATTGAGATTTTGCTCTGGCAAGTCCCTGCCAAACTTCCTCGTAGATCTTCTCTTGCAGTTCGTTTGATAATGATTGAATATTATTTTTAAATGGTGTTTAAATACTGGTCTCGGTGGTGTCCAATGTTTTACTCCTAGCCAATCTGGTTTTTTAAACGACATGGCATGTCACTTCAATGACTCGGTCCCACTAAAGGTAGGTAGTGACAATTCGAAGACCATATCGAACATGTTCCAGGTATGGTGAATCTTCTTGTTCCCACTGGTAGAGTGACACACCACAACTTAAGCACTTGACTGTATCCCCTTCGCCCAAGTAGAACAATCCGGCTCTGGCTAATTCTTCGGGGGGCATGTTCTCCCAGATATTTAGGTCATTTTCCTTGGAAGGTTTGAAGACGATTTTCAAAGTCGCAGTATTCAGGCAATCGCAGAGGGAACTATTATTCCTCTTTCACAGGTTCGTTTCAATGAGGGCAAGGTGACATTAACAGGAGTTTGCTCAATTTTGGATGGCATCCGTAGGGTGGTAGACACATGGTTTCGCGTGAAAATTGACATTGACAATGAAAACCAGTAACGAGTCCACGATAACGAGTGGCATGGCTTTCGCATCCGTCAGGTTTAACATGCATATCATCACTTTATATTGTAAGTGCAGTGGTAGTAGTAACGATAACAAAGTTCCCCTGATGTTTTACTGCATCGCTCTCATCGCCAGGCACACCATCGCACCCCACTTGAGAATCAGAAATTTGAATGATGTATGTTTAAAAGGATTCACCTTTCTCACTTGTCTTGGTAGTTACAATAAACTATCGATTTTGGATGCTGTCCTATTTTATACTAGCCATAATGAAGTATCGAGCTTGTACATCTTTCCTTTTCATGTCTAGTTTTGGAAGTCTTCCTATTTTTCTTCATGGACAACGGTACTAACTTCTCGAAGGTACCGTCATAAACGTACCGCAGTGGGTTCGGCGGAAAGGCCATAGAAAGGTAAGGACAGTGCGGAGACCATTGAGTATGTTCCAGAATAGCTGAATCTTTATAGATGCATTGATCCATCAGAAACTTCAGACCACAGCTGATACTTCGTATCCCAATCCAGTCTTAGGTCCCAAGTAGAAAAACCCTATTCTAGCTAAAGCAGTCAAAGTAGGTAATCCTTCCCCATCAGTGGGCCATTTTTCAAACCTTTCCAATCGACAGGCACAATCACAATAGTCAGGCAAAAAGACCTGAAAATGGTGTGGTTTGAACTTGGAGTTCTCATTGGGTCTCTCACTCGATTCTTGCTTTGGCTAAGTCATCCTTCTTTTTGGTGGTCGTCCTCTTTGAACCATTTTTTTATACCGACATGTCCATACGATAAAGTGAAGTGATTGGGAAGCGCACTCGCTTCTGGTACACGATTTGATACAGCTTTTCCAAGGGTTCACTGACGATTTGGTGAGTAGGTAAACGTACAGTCTTGTTCGGTTCGTAGGTGGTCACTTTAAAGTTTTCATCCTCTCCAGACTGCAAGGCTTCTTTCAATACGCCAAAGTTCACCACTTGACTGGTGCGATAATTGAGAGTCAGTCCTTTCATTTTACACTCGGTGTGCACTTCTCCTTGTTTGTCCCGGTATTCGCAGCTGTAGGACCGCAACTAGCGAAACTTAAAATCTTGTCGTCGGGGTGTTCGTCTATCCAGGCTCCTAAACGATCTCCTTCGATGTCAGGATGACGTTGACACGGCCGATCGATGTAGATGCAACTGTCTGTGTCAAAGTACAGGACACGATCACCTAACAGTTCTAAAGCTTCGTACAGGTTTAAGCGAGCATGGGCTGTCACGTAAGCCGCAATGATGACATTTCCAAATTCGTAGGCTTGTACAAAGTCCAATTCTTCTTCGTAATTGACTAAAATCAAATCCTCGCGAACGACTTCCACGTGTTTCATGTATTTGGTTTTGCCGTGAATCATCTGAAAGTACCGGCAAGGTTCTGTTAAATGATCTGTCTTGGGTAAACACGGTCGTTGTGCCATTTTGCCCCACAAGCAATTTAACATCACTTTGAAAAACGATCGCCTGCCTTCGTTTTTCTCAATATTGTTCTAAAGTGAAGCATTCCTGCTCCCAGTATTTCTCTTTGAATTTCTTTTGGTCTTCGGAAGTGTGACACCAAGAAGGATAGCCACTGGCTTCTTGTTTCAGTTTCAAAAAGGCGTCCATGTAGTCTGCGAAAATGCCTTTCTGAGTCTCGTCGACCTTGTAGTATTTTTGTGTCTTGGGGAAAGTGGTAAATTCCGTACACTTCTAACAGTTGGTATTCCATGTCTAGAGCTTTGAACAATTCCACGCTGACCCACATTTCCGTCAAGGCGCGTTCTTCCTGGATATGCTGACAAGGCTGGTTTTGGTTACACGTTTCTCTTCGCCAGCGTGGTGCAGTAAACATATCGCATTCGTCCGTCCGTCCTCCGTACAAACTATCCCACGGGTACAGGGGGTCCACCAGCTTGTAACTTTCCACGATGCGTTTAAACTCGGGATCGGGTTTCAAACGGTGGTCGTATTCTTGTTCCCACATTTCCACCACTTGGTATCCTTGCTATTATTACTTCAAGCGCCGCTGAAAAGTGACCTGGTACAAGTCTTCCATGGTCCGTTGTAAAAACTAACTTTAAGTGCCACGGTCAGGATAACAGAGGGGACATCCGTGAAGTAAGCAACCGATAAACTCGTACACCATCTTGGGGTTTTCTAAGTCTCAGCCATTGACCGAATACGTTCCGTTGGTCCATTCGCCTCCTCCGTTTGCTGAATCCATTTGTTTTCCTTGTCGCACAAGTAATGTAGCCAGCATAGGGCTTTGCCTGAGTATTGACGTTCGACAAAGTTGGTTGTTTGAGGACTAATGAGAGCCAGGGTGTTTTCGGGCATGAATCGTTGATGGTACACTAAGGAACACGCTTTAGCAATGGTGCAGGCTTCTTTGAAAGGATCGATCCCTCCGTGTTCCATGAAGAGTTCTCGAAATTTTCCACAGCAACGAAGTAAAATGTCCACGTCGGAACGACAATACTTTAACATTTCTTCCTGAAAGTCGAAGGGGTTCGATGCGTGAGCCTGGTAGCAAGAGTAGAAAGCTTCTCTTTCTTTGGTACACATGTTGTCGGGGTCGTAGTCGTGAGCCTCAGGCAAATGGGGTAGAACGGCGTGTGGATCGGCTAGGGTATTGAAAACGTGGGGAAAATAACCTTTGGCCATTTCTGTCATTCCAAACGTTTTAGGGATTCTACTCAATGGCATAGCTAAGTAACTCATCGAATCTTTAAACAGTGCTTGACCCACTTGCATGGAAATGATTTTGGCTCTGTTCAAAGTCACTTTCGGACGTTCGCTGATTCGTTCCGTATAGTATCTCAAAAGAAACTGTCCATCGTATCCCGTGAAATTGTGAGCTATTACCGTGGCATGGCGATGTCTATCTCCGTAACTTTCGATGGCCTCTTGGCTCCACGTCTCGTCGATGGGGTCTAAGATCCATTGGGCGAACTTGGCTAGCGTGTTCGGTCCCCAAAATATATTTTCACGACCTCCAGGAATCTTAATGCAGTTAAGGCAATGACTAAAGATAGGCTCTTGAATGCACTTCTCACACGCTCGATGAGCCACACAGATATTAGGAATGTGAATGCCAGTCTCTTGCATGCATTCGAAATCGAAAAAGATTAAATTCCGTTTCTTCTGGTCATCGCCTTCTTCTTGATGTTTGGAATGGTATTTTTGAATGTAGCATTGGTGTTCCAAGTCCACGATTTGGTGACAAGTATAACAATATTTCGTTCGTGAAGATACGAGTGCCTTGACATTATTCGTACGTATGCCTTTTCAGAAAGTAGGGCACAATCTCAGGAGTTGACAAGCACTTTTCTGTTGTGAACCTTGCGTTTTCAGATGTTGTTGGTAGCAGGTAGGGCTGACAAAAGAGCGCTTACAAGCAGGGCAATGCGCTCATTGCTGTCCTTCGCCTAGGCAGGGTTTAGAGGCCAAACATCTTGAGCATTTAGATCCACAATGCTTGTGTTGCTCTCAATTGTTATAGCCATAGTCACATTTATCACAATAATACATGTATCCCAGGAATCCAGTGATACTGGTTATGGTATCGAAATGTTCATTGTGATGATAGACGTGAATATATTTCTGTCTTAGAAGTATTTGCCTCGAAACAACCGAGGTTCGCGCACTTCTTGAGGGTGCACTTTCAATGTGTAGCGTGGTGATAAGACATCTGGCAATTTTTGCATTTCAGGAATGCCACAAGGTGTGTCTTTGGATAGTCCTGCTTTCTGTAACAGGAGTTCTGCTTCACTTAGTTGTTTGGCACGGTTCGATTTTCGAATGTTCTTCCAAGCTCTTTTCCATTCTACCGTGCCGTTCTTGTCGGCCTACGTTCGTCCCACCACGATAGCCCTGGCTAAACACATCTGGTCTTGAGGGTTGTTAATTTGGACGAGACTTGTTTTGGCGGTACGAAGGTCGTCGATCAATAACACTTTTTTGCGTCCTTTCCCTTGGGGAAGAGACACGTGGGTCACGAACATTGTCGCTTTACCATCGGTGATGTGAAACTTGTCGTTGGATTGCTGCACGTGTTGAATCTTGCGATGACTTTGGAAGGTGTCAGTTCTGCTGGGCTGCTAAACTCGATCCGAACGAAGGACTTCAAACCGTCTTGATGAATGGAAAGTCTCAAGCAATCGTCTTCTTTGGCTTGACATTGGTGTTTCAGTGTGTTTAACAAAGAATTCCACACTTCAGTGATGAACCCCTCTGCTTTCTCCAATGGTACGTCGGACTTGAAATCTTTAAACTTCACCGTGTGCTTGTAAGCTGTGGTTCTAAATTTTCTAGAGGAGCGCTTTTCTGTATCTCGAATGTGGTAGTACTTTTCAGGGTTTACTAATGGTGGTGAACTTTGTTTGTGTGTAGAATCTTTGGGTCTGTATTCGGGCTCACTCATTTCATCTTCAAAATCACTGGCATGAATTTGTGCCAAGACTTCAGCTATTGAACGAGGCGATAAATCACGTTTTTGCCTCTTACTTTCTCCTCCTTTCTCCACGAATTTATGCGATCGTTTCATCTTGACTGCAAAAAAGTCAAATGACTACATTTTAAACGCCATGGATCACTTTATATCCATGGCAGACCAGCGTATATATAATGGGTGTGTTCGTCCCTTCCAATATTCATTTCAGTCTCACACCGAGCAGAACGATGGAAGAGCCCACACAGATCGAACTTCTGATCAGAGCTTTGCGAGGCGTCAAAATTTTTTATTTCAGACAAGCCGACAAACTGCTCCCCCTCCTTTCGTGATAAAAGTCAAGATACTTGTTATATCTGCAAGAAGAAAAGGAATTGGTCTTCAGAGTATCCAGACCGTCAAAAAAGCAAAACAGGTGCCAGAAGAGACAACATTCAAGATACCTGTTATCATTATCAAGAGAGTGGACACTGGTCTTCAGAATGCCCTTAAAAAAAAACAGGAGAAAGAAGAAGATGAGAGGGCCTCCGAACAGGAAGAAGAAGAGGTACCCTCCCCAAAGGAAGGGCCCAGACACGTGCAGAACGAGAAAAAAAGAGGAAAAAAAGAAGACAAGGAGAAAGTGAGAAGGAAGAGGAGGAAAAAAGTGTGAAAGTGAAGAAATTCAAAAACCAGAGACAGTGAACAAAGACACAGCAGAAGTCTATGAACCTTTTAAAGTCCTATGTTGTGAATTGGATTGTAAAATTTGTACCAGAATAGACCAGGCAGAAAACGTAAGTGTCTCTTAGTTTTGAAGTTTTAGAATAAGGACCCACACTCACGCACTCATTCACTCACATACGTACATCATGGGTAAAATAGGGCTTTTGAGCTTTAACTGATTTTGGCAATTTGAAATACTATCTCTTTTCGGCAGAAGTGGGTGGCCCTGAAAAGGACCGTTAGGTATTTGTTTGTTTACAAAACAAACTCAGGAACGGGACGTAATCATCTTTAACTGCCTTAAGCCTTTGCCACGGCCAAGGCCTACTTCTGGACTGGCTCCTCTCGATGATGATTCGGTAGAAATCACTAGGGGTGGTATGGCAGGCGTAGCAACAGAGCTTGGTTGCTTGAATCGAGAAGGTCTTTTTCTCTTGGTTCGTAATAAAGATGTCTGATACATTTGTTTCAGACTCCTTAACGCTGCTAAAATGTATAAGAGTACAGTTACCGTTTGACTTTCTATGTCTTCTTTCTCTTTTAGACCTTGTTTCTTCTCTGCTTCTTCTATATATCGTTTCCTTCTTGCCTCTTCTTCTTCTTCTCACTGTTGCTGTTGAAGGAGAAAAGCTTGTTCTGCTTCCTTCTGCTGCTGTAAAAATTTATCCAATTCTTCTTTCTGTCTGTGTTTAAAATCGTCAACGTGTGGTAAAGAAGGAGAAGGTGGCGAAGGTACTGGTACCGGAACAAATTCTTGCGAAGAAAGAAAATCGACTAAATCTCAATTAAAATTGACCTCTTCTGGAAGTAGAGCTGTGCTAACTTTGGTAGCCACTGCTGTACCATCACTTCTCGTCTCCACGGCCGGTTTCACACCAATTCATTGTCTTCTTAGTTTCTGTCAAGTTTGAAAACTGTGTCGCATGGATTGACTGCGCACAGACGCTATTGCATCTATACAGGTAATGTGACGTCACAGACTGCTCTCTTCGGATTGGAAGACCGACTTCGTGTTGGGAGTGAATTTTGTTTGGATTGGTGTATAAACTCAATCCGTTTCGATCCGCCCTTTCCCTATAAATAACCGTAGTTCACCGCATTTCCTTCGCATATTCTCATCACAAGATTTGGACAAACGTAGAATCGTCTACTCTCGTATCGTCAATGCTGTTCCGTACGGAATTACCCATGTATGTCAGATCATCATGGACAATTATCAGGATCACGGATACGAGCGTTTGGAAAAGACGAATTTATGTGGAGAGACAAGGCTGTTTGAAGAGAGTTCTTATATAAGGACCAGAAGTCAAAAGAAGTTTGAGGAAGAGAAAAAGACCTATGCGTTGCCTTCTATGTTGACGGAATGATATTAACAAAACACCAAAGGCCCTTTTCAGGGCCACTCATTTGCCTCAGAAAGATTTGATTTCTTGCCTCAGTTTTTTTTTTAGTGTCTTGTAAAGTTGTTTGTGACTGTTATGTTGTATGTTGTATGTATTATATAAATCTAAGTCCCACTCTTTATTCCCAATTGAGGTCAGCCCGGTGCACACCTGCACACCTGCTCTTTGCTCAGTACTGTGACGTCACTCACCTGTTCCTACATTGTTGCACCATTGTTACCAATCTCCCGTACCGTGACGTCAGACGCTATACAGACCCAACCTTCCCCTGTCCTTAAACGTGCCCAATACACATAATATATAGATTCCATGTTAAATTCCCTTTGTCCCCAGACTTGCCCAGGGGGTTGTGTAATGCATTTTCCCATTGTCCCCCAAATGCCAGTCCTATATTTCCCATGTTCATTTTCCCTTGTTAAATTCCCCTCGTCCCCAGACTTGCCAAGGGGGTTCTGTAGTGCATTTTCCCATTGTCCCCCAAGTGTAGGTCCTGTATTTCCCATGTTCAATTTCCCATGTTAAATTCCCATTGTCCCCAGAGTGAATATACCATTTTTTAACATAAAAGTCCCATTGTCCTAAGGGTGACCTACTTCACTACCATTAATCTAATGCAAAGTTGTACATAAATATACATTACGTTTTTATTCCGATATTATTTTTACAGCCTCTTTCATCTGACAGTTGTTGCCAATAATAGCAAAGAAATCTATATCATCGTAGCTGTATATTATCTCATCCAGCTCAAAGATATATTAAATTATTCACACTACTTACAAGAGTAGTATTTGTGAGATGTAAGGAATCTAGAATATCTCTTGAGATTCGTCACGTGAAAGACCAATGTATCTTCATTAAAGTTCTGTGGACTTATATAAAAAAAATAACAAAACAAAGTTTAAGCTAATTTTCAGCATACAGTGTATTTCATTTCTTGTAAAGCTGTTACTTGGTTCATGATTTAACTTGTGCAAGCTGTTTTTTATTTGTTGTTGTTATTATAGTTTTACTGTACGGACGAAGGTGGCACTTTTAGTGACCAGTATCGTGCATTATGACACGGTTAATTTATTTTTGCAAGGTTGTGAGTTACAATAGTCAACCCAGACATTTAGTAATATTAGGTAACGACGTTGTTGCTACTTCTGTTGTGGCAATTATGGCGACGACAACGATGATGAAGTTGTTACGTATCAGTAGCAGTAGTAATCGTAGTAGTGGCAGTGACATCAACAGTAGTTTTAATAGTGATATTATTTTTTGTAGATATATGTATACACTTTAAAATTAATATAATTTATCGCTCTATTCTGCACTATAAAACATGATGCTTTATCGGGTTATAAAATACTTTTCAAAAGATAACTCTTGTTTTTGTAGCCTGTTTTAAAAGTGATATTAAATTTTGTAGTTATATGTACACACTTTATAATTATTATAATTTATCGCTCTATTCTGCACTATAAAACATGATGCTTTATCCGGTTGGAAAATATTTTTCAAAAGATGACTCTTGTTTTTGCAGCCTGTTTTAACGCTGAACATTATGAATTACTCGTTCAACTAATCCGTGAAGGTTCTAAATCTGATAAGTACTTATTCATCTCTAGTAATTACAAATAGCCTAAGTATTAACATAACATTAATCTCTGTCTTCTTAACGACAATAATTGTCAAGGCCAGGCCTGTTATAATGACAATTTTCAAATCTTGTTACTATTCAGGCAATTATGCAATCATTACTAATAATATGGTTTAGTACATGGACTTGAATTTATGCAGGCATAACTGTCAGACTCGAATCTTATTCAGTTTGCAATATGATTAATATCTAGTTTTCAGTTTTGTGCTGTATCATGGTTCCCATTCTGAGCTTGAAATTTAAATGAAACTGATGATGATAAAAAAAGCATGACAGGAAGAACAAAAGCAACTTGAGATATTTATAGTTATTTTTAAACACAAATGTCTGAGGTGTACAACGTCTAGTGGCGTCGTAAAAGATATTAAGATAATAAATAATTTGTAATAAACTGTTTTACAACACAAACTAATGGCAGTTTTGTTACCATTTTTAACTAAAAATGTAGCGTAAATATTCGTATGACTACAATATAAACATTTATCAAAATTAAAAAGTTAAATATTAATTTCTCAAATAACAATAAAATTCTTTTAAATAGCAAAACTATTACAGCTAACCATTTGCTTATATCACATAACATTTTTACATTTGCAACTTCACATAAGGATTTCATTGAATTCTTCGGAAAATTCAATTTGATGTTCTTAAAAGCTAAATTTCAACTTTCTATTCCTCAGTTAAATAGATCTATTTTATGGATTTACATCCACAAATGTTTTCAACGGTCCCAGGCGACCTAGTGGCCTATGGCGCTCGCCTGTAGCCATCACTAGCAACTCACCTCTGTCCGCGCGGGTTCGAGTCTCGGCTTGACCAAAGTCGGTATGTGACAAAGCTTGCCTGTAGCTTCCCATGGGTTGGTGTTTTTTTCCGTGGTTCTCCCTTCACCAAATATACTGGCCACCATGTATAGCCTATCACGTGCTTGAACATTGCGTTAATTCCATAACAACAGCAAACGTGTTCAATAGCAGATTGATCTACTTGCATATTAGATCAATTGTACTGAAATGAAAAGAAACTAAGGTATATATGCTCTTTAAGAAATTTTAAAATTATTTTAAGTTATTTATGTTCATGTGTTACGTCATCAGAATGAGCAAAAGGTAATTAGTTTGCTGTGAGTTTCCCTTCCCCCTCCAGAGACGTACAAATGGCAGTAAGGTAGATGCAAGAAAGCAGAATATGAATTAATCCGAAGTCTTTTTATTTCCTCGGATGGTAAAATGTTCATTTTTAATATTAGGGTTAAACCCAGATCTCTCTCTCTCTCTCTCTCTCTCTCTCTCTCTCTCTCTCTCTCTCTGTCTCTCTCTCTCTCTCTCTGTCTCTCTCTCTCTCTCTCTCTCTCTCTCTCCTAAAGAAAGAAAGCGACAGAATTCCGGTGTTCCTCTACATCAAATATGGCGAAAGTATTTACAACGAATATTACATCTATATTTTAGTGGCAAGGTAGTACGTAAAACGTTTAAACTTTCTTTCCTGAAAGATAATGGAAGAAACATCGGTAATTTCCCTTTCTTTGGCCTAATATGATGATAGGTCCTCCACTTTAACTGCAATGTGTTCCTGGTTCCGAACGAATAAGGAATTCCAATTTTGAAAGGGAAATATTTCGCTGGCTTGTTGTTCATGGAAGTGGTACGATTAGGTTTTCAAAAGAATCCACTACTGGCAGGGAAATATTTCTCTGGCTTGTTGTTCATGGAAGTGGTAGGATTGGGGTTTTAAAAGAATCCACTGTTGGCAGTGAGGAATGATACTAGCTTTTACTTACTTTATAAGGAAATAAATGGATACAAATTGTTATTTTCGTCCAACATGGTATGGCTGATGGCCGTATGTAAGAGTTGTAGTATGAACTGGACATTAACTAGTCTGGATATCCGTTTTGGACATTAACTAGTCTGGACATCCATTAAGGACATTAACTAGTCTGGACATTCGTTATGGACATTAACTAGTCTGGACATCAGTTATGGACATTAATTAGTCTGGTCATCCGTTATGGACATTATCTAGTCTGGATATTCGTTATGAATATTAACTAGTCTGGATATCCGTTATGGACATTAACTAGTCTGGATATCCGTTATGGACATTAATTAGTCTGGATATCCGTTATGAACATTATCTAGTCTGGATATCCGTTATGCACATTAACTAGTCTGGATATCCGTCATGGATATTAACTAGTTTGGATATCCGTGATGGACATTAACTAGTCTGGACATCCGTTATGGACATTAACTAGTTTTGATATCCGTGATGGACATTAACTAGTCTGGATATCTGTTATGGACATTTACTAGTCTGGATATCCGTTATGGACATTAACTAGTCTGGATATCCGTTATGGACAATAACTAGTTTGGATATCCG
The DNA here is from genome assembly GCA_028554795.2 of Sinohyriopsis cumingii. Lineage (NCBI taxonomy): Eukaryota > Metazoa > Mollusca > Bivalvia > Unionida > Unionidae > Sinohyriopsis > Sinohyriopsis cumingii. The sequence continues at coordinate 23,890,190 of CM068834.1, forward strand.
TGATGGAAATTAACTAGTCTGGACATCCGTTATGGACATTAACTAGTCTGGATATCCGTTATGGAAATTAACTAGTCTGGATATCCGGTATGGACATTAACTAGTTTGGATATCCATTATGGACATTAACTAGTCTTGATATCCGTTATGGACATTAACTAGTTTGGATATCCATTATGGACATTAACTAGTTTGGATATCAGTGATGGACATTAACTAGTCTGGATATCCGCTATGGACATTAACTAGTCTGGATATCCGTGATGGACATTAACTAGTCTGGATATCTGTTATGGACATTAACTAGTCTGGATATCCGTTATGGACATTAACTAGTTTAGATATCCGTGATGGAAATTGACTAGTCTGGACATCCGCTATGGACATTAACTAGTCTGGACATCCGTTATGGACATTAACTAGTTTGGATATCCGTGATGGAAGTTGACTAGTCTGGACATCCGTTATGGACATTAACTAGTCTGGATATCCGTTATGGACATTAACTAGTATGGATATCCGTTATGGACATTAATTAGTCTGGATATCCGTTATGGACATTAACTAGTTTGGATATCCGTGATGGAAATTAACTAGTCTGGACATCCGTTATGGACATTAACTAGTTTTGATATCCGTGATGGGCATTAACTAGTCTGGATATCCGTTATGGACATTAACTAGTCTGGATATCCGTGATGAACATTAACTAGTTTGGATATCCGTGATGGACATTAAGTAGTTTGGATATCCGTTATGAACATTAACTAGTTTGGATATCCGTGATGAACATTAACTAGTCTGGATATCCGTGATGGACATTAACTAGTTTGGATATCCGTGATGGACATTAACTAGTTTGGATATCCGTTATGGGAAATGTTTTGGCGACAAGCGATAATGGTAAAAAAAAACGTATAGCTTTCTATTCAGTAGAAATTAATTAAATTTGAATACAACTTCTTGATGTGACTGATATAATAAATAAATCATGTGCACTGTTAAATAGAGACGTACCATCCAATAGAGACATACTACACCGATGCTTATGATTATTTGCTCTCTCACTCCGGTATAAAATGTGTGGTTATTATCATAGCATTTGGAGAATAAAAGTTCAGGATATATCAAATGTTATAGACGTCCACTAAGTAACAGGCAATATGATGTAGAATTTTATGTCATTAGATGTGAGTTATATATACGTTTAGTAAAATTCAACAAATAATTTAATTCTCTAAGTTAAAAAATGAAAATATAAGACAATCTTACAACATTATGAATTAAATCCGAAACAATCCCAAGAGTTACATTACAGGTCCAAAAGTATATAGTGTTCCGAATGAGTTACAATTTTGTTCCGAATGAATTACAATCTTGAATGTTCTAGTGTACAAATAGTCTTGATGTATCACTATGATAGAATCCAGATTGTCTTTCAATCAATTCACAATAATTCCAAGATTGCATTTTAGTCCATGATATCAACGAGCACTTGTTAATTACAATGAATAATTTTTAAAAAAAATTTCCCATAAAATAACTGAACACAACTAAAAATAATACCACCACAAAATGATCTTAAGATTGGAATACATAATTCTTTTATCATAATATTATATAAAAACAGAAGACACGATATGATGACCAGAATATGTCATATTACTATGAAATTCGTAAATATAGTCTAAGGTCATAATCAAGGATAGGTCTGGAACTTAACTTCAAGTACACAACCTATTTATTACTTGACAAACATGACAACATGAGATTAGTCAGGCAGGCTTCTAGCCCTCAATTCCAGAGAAAGGTCAAGCACACAATACAAATCAAAGATACATATACTACTTGAGTTCATTCGGAACATTCTATATACTAGGCCTTTTGATAGGACATGTATGATTCTTTGCAATTTAGTTCATTCGGAACATTCTATATATTAGGCCTTGTGATTGGACATGTGTGTTCTTTGGAATTTAATTCATTCGGAACATTCTATATATTAGAACTTGTGGTAGAACACTTATGATTATTTTTTAATTTAATTCATTCGGAACAATCTATATATTAGGACTTGTGATAGAACATGTATGATTATTTGGAATTTAATTCACAATATTTTAAGTATTTCTTGAATTTTCACTCTGTATTTTAGGAAATAATTTATATTTTGATTTTACATAAATTGTTGGTTTCACTTTCTTTCTGTTACATATTTTTACGATACAAAGTCGTAGAAAACTTTAAATCTTTAGACAGTGGACATTCGACTATGAAATAAAATTCATCGATCTTGTATATACAATCATGAGGACGATATATCCCCACTTCATTAACACAATTGTACCTTCTATCGGTATAGACAAAGTGTTACTATCATATGGTTTTAAACAAAGCGAAACTAACAAGTTGAGCAAAATTTAAAAAGCCATTTTTTCCAACAATACTAAGTGAAAAGTAAAAAACAGTCCAGTATTGTGGATTAAATCCCCAAAAAGCCTAAATGTTATATCCGAAGTCCAAAAGTATGGAATATTAAGAATGAATTAAATATTCTTGAATATCCTGACATACGAGGGGTCTTAAATGTCTTAAGTTGTTTTGATGTATTACAATAATATATTACAATAATACTGTCCTTTGAATGAATTCACAATAATTTCAAGGTAGTGTTTTAGTCCAAAAGACAATGAGTTCTTTGTAAATTCAATGAATAATTTAAATGAATGATTCCATGACGAATTATATCTAAACACATCTAAAAATTCTAATCATATATGCTCAAAGGCTGATATGAAACAGAAATGAATAATCCTTTGCTAAAACACCTCTATATTGAAACTGTCACCTGGCCTGTGACACAACAGTAAATTGTTGTTGTTGTGGGGTTTAACACCCTTTTTCAACACACGATAGGTCATGCATGGCGGCCAGTATTAATGGTGGAAGAAGAACCCAGAAAAAACCCGGGAACAACCACCGACCCAGTAAGTTCTGGAAAACTAATGAATTCAAATGAGAAAACAAAATCCACTAATTTGTAAACGATGCCAGGCTTTAAACATAAATTCAAGTAGAAATATTTAAACAATTGACAAATAACACGTAGACACAACCTTCAGTCATGACAATAGTCAAATGAGCCAAAATTTCAACCTCAATCATGGACAAAGGTCAAGAACATAATTGAAATGAAATATGCATAACGCCAAATAATAACTTGAACATCTGTGTCTAGATAATGCAACTCTAAAATTACATATTTCGAACCATGCCATTTTCTCAAATCTGTTTTAAATGATTCCTTATAGCTTTAATTTATCATTTTCGTTTACGTCAGATTGCATACTCTGGGATATCATACAGATTAATCTTTCACAGTCAAAGAAATATCATTTTCTTTTCTCTCCTTCCTGTAACCATGCATAACAAACTCCTAATCTAAATAAGAGAGTTTTAACATGAACAGGTCACCTTATCCTCTCGAATTCGTCTACCTATTTCAAAATTGCATATATCTTCTAACCCATACTTGAAAAATTATCTCAAATAAAGAGTTGGCAATCAAGTTCCACCTAACTATCATTGGCAATCGAGTACCACCTAACTCTCCTTGGTAATCGAGTACCACCTAACTTTCTTAGTCCAGCAGCAATCAGGGTATTTGTTCACTCTAAGAATATACTTACAAACTACTTCAAGCTGAATATTTTTGAGACAATGCATATGCTAATTGTTCACATCCATATGTTCACACCCACAATCTTGTTTCTTCTTTCCCCCAACACCTTTTTTATTCTTGACCTCTTGAAAGTACAAGAAAGTTGAGTATATGTTGTCATATTTTTTTTCTTTTTCGCAAATTTAATTTTTTACTATAATTACGAAAAGGATGCTGACTCATTCCTTTATTACAAATAAAAGTCATATTTATATTATTCAGGAAGAATGTTGTAAGAACAATTGAGCCATGTGAACAAAATACTATGGCATACTTACTAATGATCAGAATATCTTGGACGGCTGCAGAATTTTTTTTTTAATTTAAAATACAGCTTTCGTTAAATGTTTGCAAAAAAGTTCAATTTATATCTTACATGCATAACTGAGATATAAAAATAAAACAAATTACTTTTTTATATTTAAAATAATAATTTAATTAAGTTTCGAAAAACAAATGTTAAAGTTACAATAAATAAATAAATAAACACTTCGTACTAATTTTCTTAAGTAATTAAGGGGAATATTTACGTCCTTTACGTCGCGTTAATATATATCATGAGTTGGACGGATAAAACATTTCGTAAAGGTATCATTGATAAACCAGTAAATTTATATTACATCAGATCCATGTAAAACGATTACTTATCATAATCTCTTAAAAAAGAAGGAAATAATAATGACACGTCGAAATAAACCACTACAGTCACATTGACAGATAATAAATATACATCCGATTTTACCTTTGTTCTATAATTAGTGTGACTCGTTTTGTCTTACTTTATTGATGTCATAGCAATTTGCAGGTGTTATAAACAAAGTACTTTGTAAGTGGTAAGTTTTATTTGAAGTCAACATGACAAAAATTTAAATAAATGGCAGGTCATAACAAACTTTCAGTTATTTATAGTCTCATGCCTAGTAAAGAGAAACAAGGTATTGTATTAATTTCATCTCTTCATGAAGTTAAAATATGTGCTTAAAAAACTTCCAAGATAACAATTGTATTAAAGCTAAGTAAATTTAATTTGCATTAAATGATTGATGTCTAAACCAATATTGCAATTATAGATATGAATATGATTAGGCCGAAAATAGAATTTAAAGTAAAGAGTGGTGTTTGTCAGATTGACACCAGTAACAAGTAGATGCTAGATTTTGATATTTGTGACAAAAGCAACACTAATGGAGCATAATGCAGGATTCCTATATATCAAATTTCATTTTTTAAACCCAAAACAATGTTATAAAAGACACAAATAAACAACACGTATACATAAATTTGATATACGATTCAAATATAAGCATTCAATTAATATAACAATGTATTCAATATTTTCACAAGCACAACAAATAATATTATTATTAAAAACAATTTTGTGTATTTCTATGTAAAAAATTATTATAAATAATGTATCACTTCCAACGCAGACAGTTTAACAAGTTTGTATTTGGTTTGGGAAATTTGTTTACAAAATGACTCTTGAATCTTTTCATAATAACGACAATCTGCATCGCATGTTCACCAAGCACAAAGGCGAACTATTTTTTTGATAAATTTCCAGTGATTTCCTCCATAATCTCTCAGATTGTTTTTGTTTGTATTATCAAGTTTCTCTGCAATATAATAAGACAATAGTCACGCGTGGTTTTATGTTTGTGAGCAAATTTGGTGGATAGCAACACGTAACTACACAGTGAATTCGATGCCTATTTTCAATGTACCCTGTTTGACTGACAGGTTGGAACTATCTATGGTTAATCTTTATACAAAAATAATCAAACTTTTAAGTCTGATTAAAGTTAAGTAAGACACAAGAGGGTCATTAGTTATCTTTGAGGTCAAGTATGGGAGTTATTTGGCTCTAAAGTCAAGCATGGGAGTTATTTTGACTTTGAGGTCAAGTATGGGAGTTATTTAGCTCTAAAGTCAAGCATGGGAGTTATTTTGACTTTGAGGTCAAGCATGGGAGTTATTTAGGTTAAATTTAGTTTTTAAAGTTTACTTTTATAAGTCCTATATAGGGTGCTTTTAAAAGATTATTTTGCGAAGTTTGCAATTTTTTTAGTGTAAATGCGTTAATCTCATTCAAGTTAAAGCAAGCAGTACTTTCACCTCATACGAGTACGGAAGTGACGCAGTTGTGAAGAGATGAACTCCACAAAGTGAATATAATGGTGATATAGATTCGAATGAGATTCAACCATAAACAGTTGTTTTAGGGAAATCTAAGAAATCAACATAACTAAGGATACCCAGTCAAAGCATCTATATCTTATTAAGCCACTGATGAAACTAAAAAGAAGAACTAAAACAAGAATAACGATGATAATGCATTAGTAGGGATCAGCTTTTATTGGTAAAAATTTTACCCCCAGATATCATCTCAACATAACTCGGATTTCAGTTATCGTATAAATGTCTCATACCCTAGAAAGATTTGCAATGATTAATGCGTTCACCTGTTATAAGTTTGGACTGATTCTGACAATATGCTTTACTCGTCAGTCTCTGGATAACAATTTCCGGTCGACCCGAGTTTAATCGGTTGATCTGTACTGTGTTCGCCTTTTAGTCCTACGTTCTTCCTTTCGGGTTTGGATCAAGAGAGAGAGAGAGAGCGGAGAGAGTGTATGTGTGTGTGGGGGTGGGGGTGGGTGGGTGGGATTTGGATTTTTAACGTAACTTTAAAAAAATTTCAGTCATACCGCTACATGGACTACAGTATGGCAGTTTATGGTGATGTCTAGCACTGGAGCATCATGTTGCTGACATGTAACATCATGTCCCAACAAGTCACATTGTACTGACACCAGGCTGACCAGTCCTAACATTAACCTCTTAATGCTGCGCGCCAAGCGAGGCAGCTGTTAGTACCAGTTTTATAAGTCTTTACTATGACTTGGCCGGGTTTCGAACCCGCGATCTCTCGCATCTGAGGCGGAGGCTCTAACCACCAGGCCACCGGAGCGGTAGGACCAAAAGAAGCAGATGCGAGCCATTATTTCCATTACAAACTGTTCCACAAATACACATGAAAAAGATGGATTGTCAGCTTATTCTGCAATGAAGTCACACATAAAACAAAACAAACCCTGCTCAATTAGTCGTTAGTAATTTTGGACTTGGTCACTCGGCATTAACTTCAGCGCCAAAATATTTGCTGTCTTAAAATGAACCGTTTTGTATGACAAAAAGTAGAATTTTTAAATCAGGACACATATCAATTAATTTTTAAAAATTATATAAAATTTAAAACAAACAATAATTAAGTAAATAATTGAAAATTTCGGTCTTTAAAACAAATAATTGAAGATTTTAAATAAGGAAAATATGTTATTTATGACACATGATACTGAGTTCCAGTTAATGCATATGCCCTACTAAAATCTTGATGACAAAACGTGAAAGGAGTGGGACATACATATAGCCGCATAACTATGTGTATTTGCGTTCGTCAAGCTAAGTAAGCAATTTACTTTTAACTGCAGTCGCAATTTACTATGTATTTTAAGCACACAGGTCCACGCACACGTGTATATTTTTGCTTATTTTGGGATCCGGATGTCAATGCAAACACTACAAACGTCAAATGTTGCTTTCTTATGAAGTAATGGATTTAAACTAAACAAATCGTAAGAAAGAAATATTAAATGTTAAAATACATCTTTTCAGAGAACAGGAAAGAGAAGAAGATGAAACTGTAAAAAATTTAAAATCAAAAGGTACGGTCTCGGATTATCCTCTTCGTTGTGATTTGAGAACACATTTTTTAAGTGTACAATGAAGAGATATAACTATAGGTCACCGTCTGTACTCACTTAAAAGTCGAGTCCAGGTGCAAATAATGCACCATCACATCAAGGTCTATGTCGTTTGCTTTACTGATTACTTTTAACAAACAAACGATACCTAGATCTTCCAGCGTATTACGCTACAGCAGGTTAGATTCTATATTGTTTGCGGTTGCACAGGACATATTAGGGAGTACATACGGTACACAACTTCAAGAAAGAACAGAGTTTGTGAACTATTGTAAAATTACAATTTACCTTTGTATTTAAGAATGTGTGGTGGGAGTATACATCGCTTTTTTTCTTCTTCCGAAACACGTATAAAAGTGTGTAAAAGCAATCAAATTCTCCCCCTCCCCCAAACGATTTTGATAAGGATTCACAATGTCCAGTCTTTAAGTTTAGATTGTAGTCAAAAATGCTGAGAACCTTGTCAATTAGTCTGTTCATTATGTAAGTTTGGCGCGTTGATGCAGCGTAGGAAACATCACATGACTGTTAATCAAGTGATCGTTACATGACGACTCTACAGACGCTTGAATCATCACATGACTTGACCCAACTTTGGTGACACCATATTGACTATTTCAAACTTTAAAGTTGCGGTGTTATTCAAAACCAGTCACTTCAACTGAGGTTCCACTCAAACGTTTCTTACTTTGCACAGCTATTGATTTTCATCGCTGGTTATCCTAGTAGTTTAAATAAAGCTTGTATGTATTTGCTTTTGTCAAAAATAACTTTTAGTTCCCTTTATATAAAAAAAAACATGATTTATGTGTAATTCGAGTTGGATAATATACACTTTGGCCTAACTTCACTTCCTGGATATCAGTGGTAACTTAGAAAAAGAAAATTAGACGATAAATTTGTTTTTTGTCTTCACATTTTATAATCATTAATTGCACTTTGAGAAGTTAGTTTCTACTCTTCCAAAAAGTCATTGTCACTATTTTAATATCTGCTAAAGTTAGTGTGCAGTTCATTACTCGAGCACACCTCTTTCAGAAGTACTTAATAACTTTAGAGCGAAACATTAGACACTATGAGATTGTAGACAGCATGCAAGAATACTTATCACCAAAATTGAAAATCTGACAACGTGCAAAAAGCTAACTCAAGAATTAGATAACGGAGACGTTGCAGTAAGTAAAGTCAATTGTACTTCTGGGTCTGTTTCATAGCTTTGCGATTCGACGTTATCCGAATAAGGTTGCCGGTTAACCTTGGTTACCAGGACCGTTTAGACTTTTATCGTTATGACATGGAAATTCAAACTACGACAATTGAGGTAAACAGCAAAGAGAAATGAACATGAGGCACCGCAACCTTCACGCTAATTGGAAACTTTAGGGAAAAGAAAAGTAAGATATATATATCAGCTGGGAAGACTGTGTTACGAACATTTCAGTTGTTTACAAACCTAGCTTCTTCTTGACGTCCATGTCGACATAAGAGATCAAAACACACTCATTTGGTGTAAATGAGCCGCACAAGGTGTATATTTGCCCTTGTGCCTCCAGACATAACTACACGGTTTCTATGCAGATATAGCCTTGGCTAGACAAGACAAGGTGCGAGTCCATATCTCGTCTTAGACTAGTCATAGCTCGTTCTTGGAGACGGAACGAGAGTATTTTGACCCTTTTGGCATACTGGATTTTTAGAAGAAAAAAAAAATCATTGAAAAAATTTAGTCCAGCGAGATTTACTCTTCTGGAATACTCTTCTGATAGACAAAGGTCAGAACTTGGTTACCTACCCTGCCCGCAAGAGAGCGCCGCTGCATATTTAGAACTTCCAGCAAGTACCATATAACGAGCAATGGACTAAAGTTGTCATTGCTTGTGATATAGCATACATGTAAATGCATGTTCACATGCCTGTGTATTGGAATAATGCTATTAGTTATGCCCATTTGTTTTCATAGAATTGGGGTGGGGTATTATTTTATGGTAGTGTTTTATATAAAATGTATACAAGTGGATTTTGGTAGCCGCCTATGTCATTGAATATTTAAATGATACGGTGAACTAGTCATACAAGATAAGGTGAGAACATTTTATTTAATCAAGAAAAACAAAAAATTCAGCAGTTCATTGTTAACATATCGTTGTCATCCAGTTTAATTTCTTTTACTTATTACGTCATTCGTTCAAGGATATGAAACACTTATTATGTCACCGACAAGCAGAAGTTTAGCAAGAGCGGCAACGTCAAATCTGACGGATCCATATGGTGCTCGAGTAATATTTTTTCACTTTCTTAGTGAATGTAATAAGGTAGGCGTATGTTAGTTGTCAAAAGTTTTGATTTAAATAGAAACAATTTAGCTGTCATGTTTTCAGCATATATATGAATAGAATTATACAGTATGCACAAAGTGGGTTAGTCAGATGTCTGTGTAAAAGGAATCTGGTGTTGATTGCTATTTTCCAGCCAACCTAATGCTCTTCGAGAATTCACCCAAAATATCATTTTAGTGTACATGCAACATAATAAAATCACTCCAATTCAAAGACTCGCGGAATCCGTTTCACCTAAATTTTAGTATATCTCTAGTATGCGCAGGCACAATTATATTTTAAACTGGAGACATTCCTGAGACAGTCCAAAATAAAATGTTGACAAAGTATCTTAATGAACATAATAAACGCCACTGGAATATTATGCATGTCATACGATTTGGTTATTCCTTCAGCACTAATGGTGTATTTAGATCAAAGTCTTGTACACATTTTCCATATTTTTGATTTGTCATGGATATTGGCATCACACCTTGTACGAGTCTGAACCGTTTGTATCTTCTATGTTGCGGTTTCAACATGCATCCGTAGATTACCAATGCTTTTAGTTTGGTGTACTTCGCGCTTGGATAGCTTCTTCTTATTTTTTATAAATGGTGGAATGATGAGTTCTATACGCTTTGGAGGGGATAGATATGACTTTATAAACCCCTTAGCTGTTACAATGGCATCCCCATCCTTGCATAGGTATAAAGTGCAGCAAGAAGATAAATAATTTGCTTGTCTCGCTAATGTATACAAAATCCTTCGTCTAGCAAGGACGGATGTGAACCTATGCAAGGTAATCCCTTGTACATCTATCCACTTATTAATGGGACTGGATCAAATGCAAGAATATATTTCTTTTGTTGTCATTGCAATAATCAAACAGATCAACTAGAGCGCCATGTGTCATGAAACCGATACTTGCTGGAAGCTGGTTTCAAAGGCAACTCCGATGCAAAAGATTACTTCCCTCTGAGCAAATAAATCACATTTTCACATTCGTCTATAAAGGGAAACAACCTATTTAAACCCCCTCACCATCCCCAACCCTAAATTGATTGTTGTCACAATAACATTGAAAGGATTTTGTAACAAATATTTATTGAACTTTGAATAAAGTAATGTATTTCTTTTAAAATAATGTTATCCTTTACCAATGGGTTTAAATAGGACATATACATATGTTGAGCTTAAATGGGACATACATACGTAGAGCTTAAATAGGACATATACATACGTAGATCTTAAATAGGACATATACATACGTAGATCTTAAATAGGACATATACATACGTAGAGCTTACAAAAACGCTCGTGTTCCTACGACTATTTACAACAAAATAATGAAAGAGTAATTTATCTATCCAACATTTAGAAATGAAATAATTCAACACGTGAATAAGGAAGAAACAAGAAATCTCATTACACATAGAGAAGGAGTTATTTTACAAATACAGATCCAGAAGGATATCAACAGTACAATGTAGACCTCACAACACTGAAAACTTGTTGTCGTTGTTGTTGTTGTTATGGGGTTTAACGCCATTTTTCAGCACAAGATAGGCCATACATGGCGGCCGGTATTAATGGTGGAGGAAGACCCCGGGAAAACCCCGGAAAGAACCACCGACCCACGAGAAGCTACCAGCAAGCTTTCTCACAAATCCACATTGACCGAGCCCGAGACTCGAACCCACGTAGATAGAGGTGAGATGGCAGTGATCCGTAACGGAGAGCGCCTTAGACCACTCGGCCACTCGGGGCCCCACACTGAAAACTAGGAAGCTAGCTACGACAAGGACTTGTGTTGAAACTGCAGCTGATAAAACGTCATATAACACTAGAGGAAGTCGGTTCATAGTATTACTAAACTAACTACGTTGTTATATCTTTCCTTCTTTTTCAACATTTCGATGAATTCCGGTGCATCAATTATAAGTTCAGATGCACCAAGACTTTCTTGTTTAACCTGAACACAACAAATACAAAAGTTGCACATGTTGTGTTGTATTTGCCATAAATGGTTGCTCTCGAATGAAATGACTGGAAATCTTGGCGAAAGTGACCTTTCCCAAAATGATCGTATCACACTTGTTTGCTTTTGTCATGCTTCGTAAAACCAGGAGGCTGAAGTCGATGAACATTTTATTTTCTGTTTAGATTTTAATACAGCTTTCTATTTAATGCTAGTAATATTCATCACTGGTTTGCAAATCGCCAGGAGAAATCAAAAGAAAAATAATATTTTTTTTTTAATCACAGACTACAATAGGATGCAATACAACTGATTAATCCCATTAGTAATGTGATAACAAATAAAGCGACGAAAGTTGGGACCTCTTTAATAAGTCTAATTTTGTCTTTATATATACAGCGAAATTTAAGCTCAACTGCCAAGTTTGGCTGCATTTGTTCTAGTATGGTTTGCGCCAGAGTTCAGTTTATCTGAAAGTAATCCCTGTAAGTGAAATACCCCGTCATGACATAGGCTACAAATGTCCAAAACACAAAGGCTTACTTACCATACTCGTCAAAGAGCGCAACACAATTATTTTTTTTACTGTTCAGATTTTAATGCTGCTTGTTTTTAAATGCAAGTAACGAAAATGTACACGTTAGTAATCTCCAGGAACCATCAGAGAAAACATGATAAAAAATTTCTTCGGGACTTCAATGGGGAAAACATAACTTATTAAAAACTGAAGCAGAATGATTGTTACCGCAGAAATGTCTGAGCTATGTAAACTGGCAGGTGACAACAAGTTGTTACACATTATACAGAAAAAGGGGTTCAAAATTGCTGAATTTATGTCCATTTGAATTTATACATGACTGGCAGAGGCAGACAGCTTGGTGGCGGACATCAGACCTGATTATCGAACTAGCTTTCAGAGCGCCCGTGATTTCGTAATGAAGCCTCTCTGTGTTAACGATGGTACTTGCCGGCGACCTACGCGTATCAGCACGTTCTTTTTGTATTTGACTGACATATGATAATAGTTTAATTAGATCATAATAATTCATATACACATTTTATATGAAGTACTATGCTAATAAGTTGGCGTGGTTATCCCTACCCTAAAGTTAGATCAATACGACAATTGTGTGGTTATGCACAACTTGCAAGTGTCTGTGATATATGAATATGCAACCAATAAAAAATAAAATGTCTTTGTTTTGTGTGCGGGAGAGGATACTCATATGAATGTCAATATTACCTGATCTTTGCCATTTGTGTCAAAATGTACAATTAATATGTTTAGCTGCAAATCCCGATTGTTCTCTGTGTACACTAAAATAGTAGTTATTGGATACCGGGCGGAACGCTTTCTGTGACAAGAATAGATTTGGGTTGTTTTATTTCTTCAATTAAGAATACTTCCTTATTTATTGTCCTTCTCAGCTTCCTACAAGAGATATTAACTTCAATGGGAAAGTTTTATTATTGATGAAGCAGGTGTACACTTTACAATGCCACGTGACCGAAGTCGACTTCCTCAAAATTATAGATGTCGATTTTCTCACTTCCATTATATTTCACTTACAAATGTCGTGAAAGATCTGGACACTTCTAGAGAAACTAACAGGGAAACATCCAACATTAACTAAATACAATAGGAGTACGGCCTACCCAGAAAATTCATATCTAACAGTGATGTTTTTTTGTTTTTTTTTCTTGATGCCGCTTCTTAAATCTTCTTGCATATTTCAACAATTCACTGTCGTAAACACTAAAGCTATAAACAGATAGTGTTAAGCAAATTTCAGTCGCCAAATAATATCCGCATACATATGAATTACTAATCTATAAATTATGCAACGATTTGTGTACACACACACACACACACACACACACACATCTTAAACATTCAATATCTATTCTCTTTTGGTCCAAAAATGCTTTGGGTAATTATGATTTCTGAAGTCTTGAGGTCCTTACGGGAAATCGTTACCACAAGCACACACACGTCCTCTGTAAGACATAGATACATCGTATCATCCTATCTTTTGCTGTCAATCATAATAATATTTATTTTTTTTATTTTTAAAATATTAATTGGGGATATTTTCGAGAGCTCAGACACTTGTGCTAACAAGAAATGTGTTTGTACTGCGAGTCATGCAGTTGAAATCCCATCTTCGGACACAAACTGAGTTGGATGTTATTAAAGCCGAAATTTTACTTTAAAAAAAAAAAAACATCAACAAATAAACCTTTGGTTTCTTCCCTCCCGGATACAACGAGCAATAATCATATACAAAACAAGGGAAAGAAAATGAAAGCATTAACGGAGAAATGTGTTAATATTGGATACAAACGACATTGTTCCTTTACGACAAAATATTTCATAATCAGCGTGGTAACTGAAGTCCAGTGATAATATTCTTGATGACGCAAAGGTCAATAGGACTGGACTGAGTACACTGATAGAACAAAGATGAAGCGTAATAAATATATTCTTGAAATCCAGTGGTGGAGTTTTAACTATTCGAGTTTTGATTTTATTTCTTGCTATAATTTATGTTGTTGAATGTTGTATTTGATTTAACGTTTTTACATCATGCCGTATCAGTACCTACAAATTATATTTGGTAAATGTGCATTGACGTCATAAATATTTTGTGTGTATATTTCGAAAGGATGATCAATACACTTTAACTTAGATATTGAAGAATTTAACGTGAATACGTACTTTTGAGAAGGAGATAATTATTTTTTGGATAAAAGTAAATGAAACATGGCGTAACATGAACAAAAATCAAGATGAAGCTGCGTTAGCTCAGTGGTGTGCGTGCCGGACTCGCGACCAAAAGTGTACGGGTTCAGATCTTATCGTCATATCAGAATGGGCGGACTGTATCAAGAGGAGACTAATCTTCACAGGAACAGCGACAACACAGTGGTATCGTGACAGACTTGAGACCGAAATGGTTCGAGTCTGAATCCTACCAATGGATCAGCCGAGCCAGCTTCCGTGGTGAGTCACTGATCAAGGCATTTTACTCTACTGGCGTCAACACTAAATAACATACTTACGTTGCTGTACCGGAAAGGAACAACCAATCCAAGCCAAACCAAAACTCAATAAAGAAAGACTTGTTAGGAAGCATATTGTTTCTAATTATAATTTCATATCGCCATATGTCTAATGACCACGAAGCGAGCCATCATTTATCTTCAAACTGAACCAGACATAAACATTTATAAGTTTGACGAACGATAATATAATGCTCACGTACAAATGTGAAAGTAAATCAGACATTTTATTGATTTTATAGAAGAGAACAATATGTGAAGGATTCTTTTTTTTTCATTTGTTTACTTCTCCTTTTTATGAAATGGTACTTGGGAATAAATTGCGATTTGAAAATGATCCCATGCCTACTTATAATTCAAGACTCGATTCATATTAAAAACATTCTGCCGGTGATACGCTTCTCGAAACAAATTTCTAAATTGTTTAGTACGTACGCATCTAGACTTACAAAGAACGAATATAAAACAATGAATCTAGGTGCCATATATTTTCCGCGACCGCGCAGTCTGGATTGATCAGATGGTAGTACTCAGACACGCACCTTTACGATGGCAAGTCTGGTATGCTAACCACAGCGCCACCGCAGCTCCTGTATCCATTAGTTTCCTCTTTAAACTATTGGGAGGGTCCATCAAGTTTGTTCTACATCATCAAAGCAGCAGAGAGGTCTGATACGTTAATCTCTCACAAGAAAACATACTTTTTATTCATGTGATCCGATTGTGAATGTAAGCAAAAAATGTTTCCTTCCAGTATACATTTGGATGTTTGACCAAAATATCTTTTTGAGTCCCTTAAATATTGTCGTTTATAAATGCTCATTTACATTCCCAATAAACAGATAGAAAGTCTATCTGCTTTATTAAATAGCTAGAGGTAATTGTTGCTTAATAAAATAACAGTTAGGCATGTCATTTGAAGGAGGAAATAAATCTACTTTTCTTCAAGATCTAGGTTACAATATGTCATATCACTCACCAGCAAAATCAAGCTTGTGCAATTACATGCACTATAATCTTGTTAGATGAAGATAATGTAGGCCAAAACCTAATGGGATTCACAAGTATAACTTCATTTTAGGTTACTGTGATTTGGTTAACTAAGGAACAGTAGAATTTCGAGTTGTAGTGGAATTCCGAGTTATATAACTTAAAACTTTTGAAGAGAAACTCATGTCCTGGGTTAATAGGTAATAACGTTAATACTGGGTTAATTTATTTACATTTTTTAACTAAAACAATGTTCTAAGTTACACCTATTGTCTGCCTCGCTTGGCGTTCAGCATTAAGAGGTTAGTGTTAGGACTGGTTGGCCTGGTGTCAGGATAATGTGACTGGGTGGGACATCATGCTACATGTCTGCGGCATGATGCCCCAGTGCTAGACATCACCATAAACTGCCTCACTGCAGACATCGTAGCAATATGACTGAAAAATTGTTGAAGTTACGTTAAAAATAAAAAATAAAACACACACACATACACCTATTGTTGGAAATAGTGCACAACCGTTATTTAGTGTAGCATGGTAAATTCGCGGCTTGGTCATAACACAAAAGATACTTTCGCTTATTTGGCAAACCATGGCTACTTAAATGAACAGAGAAAAAACGTGCATGTTGAAGAGTCTTCAGCCAGGAAAACTTTGTTAACTGGTGGCCCTGGACAAACATTTGTCCTCTGCTATTTTTGTTTTGCCACAATGAAGAAAATCCTATTAGAGGCATCAGTCTCTCTCTCTCTCTCTCTCTCTCTCTCTCTCTCTCTATATATATATATATATATATATATATATATATATATATATATATATATATATATATATATATATATATATATATAATTCCTATCTTATAACGCCACGAGCAAGCTCGATGTGCCTTGCAAAGATACCAGACGCTGACAGGAATACTAAAATAGCGCCGGAATGTCCAAGATCAAACAAGCAAATGCATTAACTAAAAGCAAATACCACTTCTCTCTGCTATAAAGCCTGAAAGACAAGTCCGCAGATATAAAACAAAATCAGACAAGAAATACGGCTGATATCAGCTATTGAACCTGACAGCATAGCGTATCTCACAAACACCCAAAGAATGTTGAGCTATCCATATGCTCTTTCGTGATGCCAAGGATGAATTTTCTGTCGAATACCTGTGCTCAACGTGGTATTTTGAAACAACGTGGAAACAGATTTATAATGGCATAACGAACTATTTTAGTGCTTCTCCAGCCAAACAAAACCTATTATCTCAGAATAAAATTTGTTATGGTCAATAGTTCTGGCGAATGGATAGTCCACGACAAGACGGATTCAAAACGGGAACCCCATACAAGTTAATCCGTGGTGACAATAATTGTTAATTCACAGATTGGAATACGTATTGGCCTTGACAAAGTTTGTTATAACCGTGGATATCTGGCAACATCTCTGGTACATCAGATCAACGAACTAATAAAGGAATCATTGTCGCCCATACGAATATCGGAGACCTTTAAATGTGTGTCCGAACACGTCATGGTTCATGTTACAAACGCAGTGCAGGGGTCTGGCCTAACACCGAGGCGACAATAACTTGCAGCCGAGTGGAAGAAGAATGTCAGAGCCACAGGAGCAACCATAGAATAAGTTGGTGGGTTAGAGCGGAATTTAGAAACTGCAATTATTATAAAGACAATAACCGGTGAGGTTCTTGTTGACATGGGAAAATACCGGTATGGAAAATCTGACAATCATGGAGTATCTATAAAACTCATTGAACAAAATGCGCACGCGTGGTCCAGATCTCTCCAGTTTCCGCTTAAAACGTACAATGAAATACAGAGGACATTTATCGTGCAATCAAAGATGTCACTGAAAATGACATGGTCTCGTTCTGGCTGCTAAAATCCAATCACGAATCGGATTCTTGTTCAGTTAATATTGCCCAACGGGGATTGTTAACGTCGGGAACATCTTCAAATCGAGTTTAATACGTGTGCGTGCACATACACTGATGGCCCATATGAGATTTAACAACGAACACATTTACTGAGGCGTCCACTGTTTCATATTTTGCCAGGAAAAAAATAACTGGAAACCTACCCCGAAGAGCTTTCTCGAGGAAGTCGAGCGGATCTTGCATTGAGGTCTCTGAACACCAATTACAACCCAAATGATGTACTTTCAGTAGACATGGCTGCTTATTACCTAGCAGGTTTCCTTGGACATGGCGAATACGAATCACATTTTACAAGATTTGGCTGTCCAACACACGAACTGTCCAGAGGTCCAATAAATGGCCCATTGTCCGTGGATGCCAATGGGCATACCATTGACCTGACTGGGTTCTGCCCCGTTAATAGTTTGAATTCAGCAACGACTTTCATTTCGTGATCTCAGCCTGGTTTGGAAAGCACTTTTTTCGTTGACAAATGGTCTTCAATAGTTCTCCTGAGGTTTATGCTGGACAAAAGCATACTAACGGCCCTAACAGTTACGGAGGCCACTATTGCGAACAAACCACAAAAGACTGGCTGCAGTAATCGGTCTCTGAGCTAGTCGTTTTCAGCGCGAATATTCTAGGACGAAAAAACATAGGGAAAATAACACAGGGAGGGTCAATGGATGGTAAATGAGTTAGTAACAGGCTTGTTAGCGATGGAGCTATGCCTTATTTTCTCATCGAGGACACTATTCTCAACGGAACCATTATTAAAAAAAACAAACGTTGACATGGTGGATATTTTCGTGCGCAGAGACTGAATGTTTACAATATGCCCATGCTTGCATACGGGGCCATACATTTGTTATCACTGATTAACATATATCTTACAACGGCAGCCAAAGTAGCCACCGATTCATTTAACATGAAGAAAAAGAATTCTGTCTCCAAACACAGTTCTTGAATTTGTACATTCCAAATACAGCAAGATGTCAGTCCTAGACGAGTAAGTACTATGTGGCACTTGGAGAGTCAATCGCGAATTTATACGTTCTCTAGAGTTATCTGCGATACACACGGTGCTACCGGAATATACCTCCAATGACAACATGGCCACACAATCAAGGGCCCCTACGGTAAATGATCCTATCGCATGTCACAAACTTGTTTATTTGAATGGCGGTAGTGGCTCTAGCAAAAGAACGAAGCCCATTAGAGTATACTTCGTCACAAACCTCATAGTGTTGACTCCGACACAAACTCTCCGCAGACCACATAGCTACAAAAACTCCAAGCTCAGATACACCACAATTTGTTACACGAAGAGTGGTGTCTCAAACTGGGACGGTGCACTCATGGGCCACAAATTCATACCTCGCGTTATAATATGGGACGAAATATGTACGGTCCCCTATGAGACTTGAAAAACGTTTTTAACATTACTGTTCAGGAGACATTGTTGTGTAATCGCGTGTGTGGATGAAGGCCAGCCACCACTATACAATGGTCCTTCTGCCCACGACTGGCTAAAAGGCAGAGCCGATTCTTTCGAATAAGTCACTCATGATTACAGATCCCACGATGACCAACTCAAACAGATATAATAAAAAAATCAGAATGTGTTTGCAGTCCGATAAAATACAATGTGAAGAACTGCGCAAGGCAAGTCCTTAAATGTCTCAGCAAGACTTATTTCGGCGTGGACCCCAAAGGACCTCGTTTAGTTTCTTGAAAAAAAGTTCGGGATAATCTACAACGGGAGTTGATAAAAATTCACGCGAAGAAATATCCAAACTAGAATATCCCTTTGATGTACAGGCTATTGGATACAGCGAAGCAAAACGTGTACCATGCGTGGGCAACTCTGCTGCCAGCAAGAAAATTAACATAATACTCAACGATGTTGTCACTGTATTATTCAAGGCTGTTATCAAGCGTTCGACATGGATACGCGATGACTGTTCAAACCTCACAAGGATTAACTGTTTAAAAAAATCCCCAACGGGTATGGATCATTCATGATCGTATCGAGTGGTCAAATTTTGCATATATTATGGTGTCGCGAGTCGAATGTATGTCACAGTTGTCCAGGGTTGTTCTTGTTGAGCCGTGGGTGACCGCTGCCAGAATAGACTATTCTAATATGCAGGGACATTTGGTCCCACAACCGATCCGCACCGCAATAGCAAACAAATTAGTATCTATCTTATGTTACGTGTTTAGGCTCGAATAAATAGTAACACAAAAAATAGTGAAAACAACAAGCTTTGAAAAATATTATAATTTATTTCTCTGGAAAAATTCTGTAAAACTGAAAAAAATATGAACTTTCGGGTTTTAAGAATCAATACCAAAATTAATCTAAGAATAATCGACAAATAATTTTTTAAAATCCTAATAACAAAATGTTCTAATGATTTCAAGTTCGAATCCCGACGGAGAATCCAAGATGAAAGACGATAACGTATACAGTAACTTGTTGTATCGAAGTCAACAGTTCCTTGTAAAACAAGAATTATCACTCAGGTTTGGGAAATCCAAATAAATTTTTATAAGAGCTGTCTTTGCTCTGGAATTTCATATGAGATCACGTATTTTCCAGGAAAAAAGAATTAATCCTTTTGAATCCAACTAATTTGAAATAACCCCAAACAGCACAAAATACAACTTCCAGTGTAACAGCCCAACTACTGAGAATATTTCTCCAAAACAAAGGTTATATCGTATTCTAAAACGCAAAAGGGGGTCACGTGATAATGTTCCAGAACCTCGTCGAAATTATTTACTTATTAAAAATTGCGTATACCTAGTGTGACCGTCACGAAATCCAACCATTTAATTTAAGAAATATAATTAAAAAAATTGTTTACATCTTAAATCAGTAGTTTCATCATGACCGCGAAAACAACCAATCATTTTAAAATAAAAATATAACTTTTTACGTGGTTGCAACTAATTTTGAATCAAGGTCAGGATCTAGGTCAGCACATGGTGTTTACTAAAACGAACAGTCAATGTCAAAATATTTTCTGGAAAAAGTATCATCTGTAGTGAATACATTTACATTACAATGGCATGTAATAAAAAAAAGATTTCAAACTGACAAACAATTAAATTTAAATAAATATATATTAAATCAGATATAATTGAACCAAATATACACAACATATACCAGCGCGCTACATCGGACGTGGATTTCCGCCCACTGATTTCAACATGGATTACATTATCGAGCTGGCCGTCCAGCAAACAATCATTGCAAACTGTGCAACGTACAAATATTATGGGAATACCCGGCCAACGATTTCAGGCATTTTACAGTGGATCGTATTGATAGTTTACAAGGTCATCCTCGTGGTAACGTAGCTTTGACGTGCCTTGAGTGCTATCGACGTCATGGGTCAGACCGCAGGCTGCTCATTAGCGAACTCGCTTGTTTAATCGTCGTGGAGGGAATTGTGTATCCTCTGGTATAACCGATAACACGCACAATGTATCTCGTCGAATGGGGTCTCGCCGTTGTGTGGATTATCAGCGGAACCCAGTTGAATATCAAATCGTGTCAAAGACCCATAGTAATTGTATTCTGGTAAGTGTTTTTACTGCGTATATGCCGATAGTGTCCCAGGCAGCAATACCAGCTTGACAGTGTTATCACTGCCTTGAGCAGCTTCGTTGTTACCAATGGTAAAAGGTCGCCCAGCAACTGCGTTGCTAGCAACCGACTGCTTCCATGGTCACCCATGACTTGATTATCTTGTATTTCTTTCGCCACATCGCACTCAGACACACCTGTGATTGCATGGCGTTGGGGGGGGGGGTGTGTGGTAACTTCATGCTGGTTTAACGTGTCTGTGAGCTGCTTGCACCACAAACAATATCAGCTTAAAGACATTTTATAACCATGGTTGTCATTATATCAAGAGAATTCTGCATAATTGACTTCACGCGACGAAAGACCCATCACCGATCAAACACAACGAGGCATTACCAAACAGTGTCCGTGCGATAATCATGGGGCCTTCTGGGAAGACTCAGTTGTTACTTAACCTCGTTATGAGAATATTCAAATCAGATATATCTGATAGCAGCAGCCGCAGATGACCAGCGACTTCAACAAGGCTGAGCGAGATGTAGCTAGGGCAACCCCTGGTTTCATAGGACATAGCTAAAATCATCTCGGACATCGAAGACACCCCCGCCAACAAGGACATTGCCCCCACCCCCACCCCACCCCATCTAATTGGGGCAATCAACCTCATGAAAGGCATTGTAAAAATGTATTTCACGATCAAAATGGAACCTCGTTTTATCATGAACTGAAGGGGACATAGAAAATTGTAGTTAGGGGGGAGTTTCTGTATTTTAAACGTTTCAATGGCATAATTTTAAACGTTTCCATGGCACAATTTAAACGTTTCCATGGCATAATTTTAAACGTTTCCATGGCATAATTTTAAACGATCCCATGGCATAATTTTTAATGTTTCCATGGCATAATTTTAAACGTTTTATTGGCATAATGATAGCCATCAAACTGTAAAGAACACTTGCTATAAGAAACGTCATGGTTGTTCGCCCTCATTTTTTTTTTTTTTTGTTTATTTGGAGCGGGGGAGGGTCGCTGGCTCCGCCACCCCAACCGCCTCTGTAATGTTGCTGGTTTTGTTTATTATTATTATTATTATTATTATTATTATTATCATTATTATTGACTTATCTACAAACGGGAGTAAATGCTTTGAAAATTCGAAGCATCCAGCGTTTCATATGTAGTTCATCCATTGCAACTAAAATGAATCATTGTAAACTAAGCAAGCATGTCGTAGGATGAATTGCCTTAGATGTGTGATGACAAATGCCAAGTTTGATGAGAATCTGTCAAGGAGTTTAGGAAATAGTAGCAAAAGAAAAACCAATCGAAACTGTAACGTACATTTTATGTGAATTTGAACCCAAGGTAAAAGGGGCTAGAAAGCATGTTATAGAATAAATTGTTTTAAGGTCATAATTATATGTGCCAAGTATGATGAGACTCTGTGTAGGAAACGTACGCACATTAAATTTTTTAATAAAAATCTTTAACTATTGACAACGCAGATGCCGCCTTCGGAAAAGTGACTGCTGTGTCTCTCTACCCAGCAACATGAGCTAGAAAATAAAACTTGAGTAAAATACTGAAGGCTAAAAATTAGATTACAGTGATCTACTTTTAATTGATATTTGTAGTACTCACCTTGATGTATTTACATAGAACGATATATTGCTATGGAACTAAGAATACGAGATGAACTAACTCCAAAATATAAAACGGAAAGCAGCATCGCATTATAAGGATTTCAGTTACGAAATTTAACAAAAATGTATATTCATAATAAAATTCGCTGGAGACCTTGTTTATACGGGGCTTATTTGAGGGGTGGAGACAGTTATTTCGTCCGATCATTGATCAGATAGACATCCCATTACAGCAGTGCAAATTAATTAATTACAAAATAATTGTAAAATACATATTTAATGTAATCAAAAACAATCAGAATTAAAACGGACAAGAATAAATACAGAATTATTTACCATAAAACAATGTCTTCCATACATATTGGGATTTCTTGACATAATAAATTGAACTTTCAACCCCAGCTGTGTAATTCAACATAAAATCTAACAACTCGTCATATGAAATGGAACTATCAACACAAGCAATTTGATTCAACGTCTGAAATTGGAATTCGCTACATACAATATTTAAATTTCAAAAACCCACGTGCAATTCAAAAATTAAATCAAAAAGCTCGATATACCAAATGAAATTTTCCACCATCGCTGTGTGATTCAACAAATATAATTTTGAAATGCGACACATGAAATGGACCTTTCAACGCAAACACTTTGACTCAACATGTGAAAGTAAAATTACAGACTTACAACATTGAAATGTCAACCGCCCATGTGTAATTCAACGAATCAAATGAAAATTGAATCGACAAAGAAACTGGAAATTTCAACCTTCAACCACCGCTGCGTGATGCAAAAGATGAAGATATAAAATTCGACATTTGAAAACAACTTTCAACACCAACGATTTGACTCCCAGTGTAAACTTGGAATTCTTGACATATGACTTTAAATTTCTAACTGTATCTTCTCATTGGACCAGCTTTTCTTCGTGTACTGACTATTGTAAGCATTGATTGTTGGCACTATTTTAAAATCTGGATGTAGAATTGTATGCATCACTATATTATTAGTAGCCTAGCCATTGGTGGCAACTATGATATGAGAGTTAGGCATGTGTTGGAGTTTTTCAGCACTCAACTCCATAATGGTTTTACGGTGCCCATTCATTTAGTTACTAGATACGATTGAATAGATAGGCTATAGATACGAATTAATATGTAGGCACTAGATGCGATTTTAATAGGTTCTAAATTATTAACATATCGCAATCATGTGGCATGTATTTCGTTGAACGTTTGTAAATTGCAATAAATCAAGCCCTTTGATCGCAGAATGTAGCTCTGAGAATGAAAATGTAAATTACAGTCTAATTAGCATAATTTGTGTGACATAAGAACATTATTCCCTTTTGTATGTATTATTTGCATAATTAATTAAGAAGATCATCAGTCAAAAGTAAAACTGATTAAAAAAGTGCATCCGCTAATTTGTGCATAAAAATTAGTTTATATTACAGGAAATATGAAGCTGATTCCCCACATATTACGTATTATATCGCTTTACCATTTCAGCATTCTTTCCAATCGAGTCTGTTCTGACTAGATTTCATGACCATATATATGTGTTCCTGTTTACAAGCAAAAACAGCTTTTCGTCAAAACAGATATAAAGAAAATCTTCGCAAATTTATTTCAACTGTACTATATTTTCAGTTCTCGCAAGAAATTATTATTTGTGTTAATTATATACATCTATTTATTGATTACATTTCTCTTTGGTGACATGCAATGTGTTTGTTTCTTGGGATGCTCACTTACGCGCCATTTTGTCACATGATCGTAAAACGTGGTGAAGAAAGCGACGCCACACGACCAGAGCCGAGTCGTAGCTCATAGCACAACTGTTAATGGCAACGAACATCAACAAAACACACACACACACACACACACACACACACACACACATATATATATATATATATATATATATATATATATATATATATATATATATATATATATATATATATATATATATATATATATATATATATATATATATATATATATATATATATATATATATATATATATATGTGTGTGTGTGTGTGTGTGTGTGTGTGCGTCCGTATATGTATATGTTTATGTCTGTATATGGTTTAATTACACGTCAGCACAATTCTGGCTGCAATGGTGCATATTAAATGTTAAAAATGAAGCATTATAAACATTACAAAATTATAATATGCAGCCTTCCAAAAACTGCAATCATGTAATACTACCAGATGGATCTGATAAAGCAAAGATGCTACAATCATGTAAAAGATAAAAGGTAAGAAATATAAAATCATTAAATATAGGCTGAGAAAATAACCAGCGATTTAATAAAAGGGTCATATAGGTTTGTCATGCTCCCATAATTCAAAAATTTGGAACCGAAGGTGGTGGTACTTCTTACAGTATTTTTACATGTGATGATTCTAGAAAGACGGAAATATATTAAATTGACTGTTTAAGATCCAAACACATTTACCTTTATTACATTTTTAGAAGTTTATTACATTTTTAGCAGATTATTGCATATATTTTTTTTAGTTACTACATGTTGCATATGGGTTGCTTGCTTATACCCAAGGGATTGTCCTGCACCCAAACCTTTACTTCAATATTTTATTTTAAAAATGGACACGAACCACGGGGACATTAAGTTACAAGGGGCCTATGATCTTTTTTGCCCATTTTTTTAATTTGTCCATAGCTAACCACAACGTAATTCACTTAAATAACTTAAGACTGTGTGAGTGAGTGCGTGTGTGTGCTTGTTTGTGTGTGTGTGTGTGTGTGTGTGTGTGTGTGTGAGAGAGAGAGAGAGAGAGAGAGAGATTGGGATTTTTTGGAGGTTTTCAATATCATTTCTTGTGTAATATTAATTACAATATTCCTTTGCCTTAATAGTTTGGGAATAGCAATAATTTACAACTCTACGTATTAACATAGAAAAATATAATGTTAATTTTACATCACTGTTGGCACGATCTAATCTTAAATTAAATGTATTGTTCGCACTAAGTTTACATAAATGATCGGCTATTTTGTCAATTAAATATTTACTTCACTTCCTTTGACTAGTTTAATTCCAGGAAGACGCGTCAGGATAAAAACATTGTAGCTTATCATGTTTCATTCATCCAGATGCATTCATAATTCATTAATGAGATCATTCGTATGTAACAAATGAATACGCAAAACATTTATTTCTTCAGTCAGGTAAACGTAACTTATAAAAATAAGCGGAAATATCACCTTGACTGATTTGTATATATTGCAGTCCATAAATCAAATTGACTGAATCTTTACTCTGGGCGTACTCGATTCATATGTCCAGAGAATTCTTTGGTTAAGACTCCGCCCACTAAACAATAAGTCATCCTTCCTACACTGAATTAAGAATATCCCCATCAGTCATTAAATGTGGTATTATTTTGACACACCTGTCTTCAGAATGTTAAGATTATCATAAAGGTAAATACATATTTTAAAACGGAAAAAATTGGTAAAATGGGACAGACATATAAAGTTTCCAAGACCTTGTTTCATTGATGAGTTGGAAGTTGAGTTTGGTAGTACTTAAAACCAACGGTGCCGGGAACGTTTGTGTTTGACTGCACCGAACAGAAGGACTTATTTATAATTTACGAGTTTGAAGTATTGAACCAAATGAGTAAGTGTTATTTTATTGATTTTATATGAATGTTACTATGTTAGTCTTGTAACTTTTGGCTGATACATAGCAATTATGTATTGCCTTATTTAAATATTGTTATATCTATCCACATAATAAGAAGCATGGCTTGCGAAATAATGTTGGTATCTGAATAGAAGGAATTAACCAAAAACAACTTTTCAAATTATTTGACTATCTTATGGTGAAAAATGTCTCTTAGTTCATCGGAAGTAGATACGATTCTATTTCGATAATCACACAGAACATTTATATCATTTTCTGTTTTAAAATTAAGAAGGTAGAACATTCTTGTAGATAACTCCTGATATACCGTCTGCAGCTTTAAGATTTAAAAACAAAAAATGCTCATTTACAAACAGCGCACACTCATTATAAAGCTGTTAATTGGAGCTATACAAGTTACACATGTAGCGAGTGTACACCATTCTGAGGTATGTGTACCAGCAAAGTTGTGCCCTGATGTCGTTTACAACACAAAATATACAATTTTATGGTATAAGATCGCATTACATTTTGCTTTCCAATCGCCGAAAATCATAATAAATTAAAATTAGCTCAGTAACAACGATACAACTAAATTTGTCTAGATTAAAATGACGTATTGCCGCCATACCCGCTTTATAAGAGGGCAGTAGTATATTGATAGTATTATAACGAGAAATCAATCTATTTTATGTTCTTTCCCGGATTGAGAAGAAAACCAGGCTTCTAATGTCTCAGTGGATGAAACTGCTGTTCGTGTGTATCAAAATATGTGCTGGAAACGATTGATGTCAGATATGCTTAGTAACTGGTGACGTTGACGCTAACGTGAAAATTTAGCTCACTAAATTTAATGCAGAAATACATTGGCGATATAAGTGGGGTGAGGTGGGTGGCATTTGGTGTTCGATTACATTGTAAACGAAATGTTTTGACTAGGGTTTACAACTCTTTAATAAAAGCATATAAATATTAAGATGGAATAGTGTCACTCAGTAGGAGAACAAACCATGTTGATGTAAAACAATGAAAAAATGCGTAGGCTATTGACTTACTGAACTTGCTATGTAGTCTGTGTAAACATATCTTGTTAAACATGTCCAGGGTTGTGAGAAATCAGAAATACATAGTTTTGCTTTTTAGG
Organism: Sinohyriopsis cumingii; assembly: GCA_028554795.2. Taxonomy (NCBI): domain Eukaryota; kingdom Metazoa; phylum Mollusca; class Bivalvia; order Unionida; family Unionidae; genus Sinohyriopsis; species Sinohyriopsis cumingii. The sequence goes on from CM068834.1 coordinate 23,918,005, forward strand.
ATCGGCATCTGTGCTAGAATCTAATAATGGTTTTGCTTTCTTGAATTGCTGGCCCGCAGCAGTTACTGTGTTGTTAACGTGAGTGACATATGAAGTAACTAAATGTAACAGAAAACTGGTATGTAACTGCCAAATTATAGGTAAGGAAATATGTTGAAGTTACATTGTGAGAAAAGCGCTGTGTATTGCTTTGCAAAGGCTGACAGGATGAGAGTGCTACATACAACGCCGGTATGATATTTTGTTAATATTTTAGCAAACACAATATTTCAGTTTTTTTCTAAATTGGTTCAAAGTGATACATTGCAATATTTTTCCAACAATTCGTGTGTGCAGTGCAATTTATGCAGGTGAATTTAAAACGTTATTTCTAAACACCAACACTAACTTGTCGCCGTATGGTGGACTGCTTTTGGCCCTTATATACGTTTACAATAAATGCTAGGAACTTTATAGAAATCAAAAGGTGTAAATACAGATAATTACTACACTTGCCCCCTCTTTTTTTTCTCTCCTCGATTATCTAGTTTATGGTCATAATATTTGAACAGATAAATTCGTTATAATAACACCATGCCACTGTTAGATCTATTGAAACAATGCACACGTCAGATGTACTTGACTTTCCTCTCGGTCATGATTGTCAAGTTTCATGAAACGGTTGATTCATCTACGTATTCTTTTATTTTGCTTACAGGCATGGAACTCTTTAGCAAAGTAACGTTGACTTACGCTGGTTGTATGATTCTCGCATTACTAAAAGCAGTTTGGGCGGATGAATCAGAAACGTACATTCACTATGAAAGTAAGTATAAATTATGTATTTCGTAGATGTTGTTGTCAACTCGATATTACAATCTTTGTGTTTGAGAGAGACGGTTTTGCTAACCTTTCAGTTATTAGGTCATAACAGTACTGGTAATGGTATTTATTTGTAGCAGTAGTGATGTATTTGTAGTTGCAGTAGTAGTAATAGTAGTAGTAGTAGTAGTAGTAGTATTAGAAGTAACAGCAGTAACGGAAATTGGTGTAATAGAAGTAACAGTAATAATAGTACCTTCGCTTAGTTTTGGTAGAAGTAAGTTGAAACATATTGTATTGTCGCAGATTGAACTATGGCGGCAATTGTATCCGAAACAAGTTACATAAACGTACGAGTTTCTCTCCATTAGAGTAGTTACAAAACATGTTGTTAGAAGTAGTAGTAATAGTAGTAGGAATTGTAGCAGCAGCATTCGTAATAATAGCAAGAGTAACAGGAATTGTAGTAATAGTAGGATTATACTGTCTCGTTAAATATCAGCATCATTCGTACTAAGTATAAAAATAACTGAGTACTCAGGCGAAGAGGTTATAACAGTGTTATGGAATATTGATTGCAACACTATTGTTACGTGCATAAGCTTTTTGTTAGGTTCATGACTTCGTTCTAAGAACTTTTAATCAAGCTGCACCCTTTTTGTCTACACAGACATTTTAACAACATACTCGTGTTCTATCATTGTATCAAACTCTTCCATGCAAAATAAGTATGCAGTATCCCGATGAGAAGATATCAGAGTTTACATAGGCAACAAACACTCTTCATGTCTACATGCAAAATATGTTCATTCATTTCAACAAAAGCCAGTCCATAAGGTGCCCCTTGAATTATGACGATGACGACCAGTCCATAAGGTGCCCCTTGACCTTGACGATGACGACCAGCCCATAAGGTGTCCCTTGACCATGACGATGACGACCAGTCCATAAGGTGCCCCTTACCATGACGATGACGACCAGTCCATAAGGTGCCCCTTGACCATGACGATGACGACCAGTCCATAAGGTGCACCTTGACCATGACGATGACGACCAGTCCATAACGTGCCCCTTACCATAACGATGACGACCGGTCCATAAGGTGCCCCTTACCATGACGATGACGACCAGTCCATAACGTGCACCTTGACCATGACGATGAAAAGCTACATCAAGAGATTTTTTTTCAAAATCAAGTTTAACTATGAAATTGTCTTGTTTGGTTAATATAATGCAAAACGAAATTAGATTTTCCGTGAAATTAATCGTATTATAAATCAGAAAAATAACATCAGACATTGCAAGTACTATTCCGAAAGTGACATCATGACGGCAAGTTTACATCTCCCTGCCTATCCAATACCCCTTTTGTTTCAGGCTGCGGGTATCAAAACATGAGATAGTTTTATTTGCGTTGTGACTGAGAGCGTGAAGTTCAGCCAAAACAGAAATATATATATATATATATATATATATATATATATATATATATATATATATATATATATATATATATATATATATATATATATATATATATATATATATATATATATATATATATATAATCACCAAATAACAATATTTGCATATTTTAGCTACAACCTGTGATCGAGTACCTGTTGACGGCTACCCTTACCATTTCATCCAGTATCACAGCGAAATCGATTGGAGTATACAGGCATGTCCATCGGGATACTATTTCAGTGAACTGGCATGTGACTGTATGCAAGAAGGTTAGCTTCTGTCTGACATAAATATTAGATCGAACTGATATTTGAAAACATAAAAAACCGTACATGGAAGAAAGTTATTTAATAATGTAACTGACAGTTGAAGACTAGCATAATTATTACCATTTCACCATACAAATGCTAGATTTTGTATAAATACAACTAAGATACACTGGTCGACAGTGAAGAGAAAGGTGAGGTTTCAATCCACTGCAGACCAAGCCAGGCTGGTTTGCCGTGGAGTTTGTCTGGGTAAGATAGTTTGCTATATTGGCATGTGTGATGGATCGATAAAAGTAAAGTATTTGATCAATCAATCAATCAGTTAATCAATCAATCATTCAATCACACAAACATTCAATCAATCAATCAAGTAATCAATCAATCAATCAATCAATCAATCAATCCCATCAAGACCTTTTGATCGTTTCTCAAGAAGAGCTTTTGCATTTACTATTTCTTCAAAATTATTAAAGCAATCACAACCCTCTATTAGGAATCGTTAGTTCATTCGAGCGGCTCGGTGTTGCTCCGTTTACTTTTACGACAGATAAAATCCTTATCGACTGTCTTTTTGTTTATTGCCTGAATATTTGTTGAATAAAGTATGTTTACATTTATTCTCCAGATTTTGTAAGATATATTTTAGGAAAAATCGATGATTTTTGGAGATAGTATACATTTTTCGAAGAATTGGACCACTCATATTGGCGTGTATTATCGAGCCGTATAAGTTTACGAGAACATTGCAAATAACGATTAGGTCAGCCATATTTGGGAATTTATTTCAACATCATTTGAAATAAAAAGAAAAACTAGACATCCCTGGTTTAGACGTATTTTGGGACATAAATAACAACTTACCAGACCAGCCAAACATTGAAGTACTATGTCGTTATGTAAAACGCTACATGATCTATAAAGCTAGGATGAGTAGCGTAAGTGCTGAAGTAAAAAAAAACTTTGATGGCCAAATTTCCAACAGAAAACATAATAATGGTCAAGGCAGATAAATCTGTTAGTATGTTGATTATGCTATTACGTGTGTGTGTTTTTATTATATATTTGTAACGTAGCTTTAACAATTTTTCAGTTATATCGCTACGATGTCTGCAGTGTGACAGTTTATAATGATGTTTAACACTGGGGCATCATGCCGCATGATGTCCCACACAGTCACATTATCCAGACACTAGGCCGACGGCCAACCAGTCCTAACACTAACCACTTAATGCTGAGCGCCAAGCGAGTCAGCTGTTAGTACCATATTTATAAGTCTCTAGTATGATTCGGTCGGGGTTCATACCCGCAACCTCCCGTATCTAACCACTAGGGCACCGGAGCGGTATGCTATTAAGAGTTACTTCGCTGAATACTGTTATGTACAGTACTATTCTAGATAAGCAAATCCTTATCAACTTTGCTATTCTCTAGATTTTGTACAGGATCTAAAATAATGAATGAAACATTCAAATAAAACAACATATTTAACTGTAGCTCTTTTGTTTAAATAATCTCTAAATAGGATTGTATTTTGTCTAAGATATTTAAGAAGAAACAAAATAGTAATTAAAAAAACCTACATACGATTCAAAATTTAACGGTGACAAAAACATTATATTATGAAACGAGGTTTTTAATACGTCAGCAAAGGTATTTTTTATGGCGATTCGACCTGAGGTATGATACTCTAACTGGATTGAATGGCTTGAGAAAAAAAGGGTATGACATCAAATGTGTGCCAAACGAATGAGTGGATATTACTTCGAATTGCAAGCCATGTGAGGCAGCGATGAACCTTACATTTCTGTTGACGGCTTCATCTGATCTGTAATTCTTAGTGATTCATTGATAAGAAACCAATGTCGACATGACTCCTAATCTGATGTAAGTAAAACGTTCACGTTAAGCATAGACATTTGTTTATCGGAATAAATTCACAAGACTGTTATAACCTAGGTCGCGAAAAAGGCCAACGAATGATCTCAAAGTGAAATCGTTTTTAATCAGTGCACCACCAAAATAAAGCTCGATCACCGAGATATATAATTTTAAAAGAATAATGAGACATATTCTGTCTTAGAACTCGTTTTACAAATTGTATCTTCAGCTTTACCGGCCAAACCAACAGAAAGAAAAATAATGGCACCAAAACAAACACTGCCAAGAATGCAACTTCCTGTCACAAAGAAAGGTATGATATTTATTGTTTCTATCAGCTATCAGATTTCTTCCCGACCAAACCTAACTTTGCTAATTCCGTTTTTATTCGTCATCTGATCAAATTCATTATGACTAACAGTAATAGTAGAAGTGAGCAATACTAGTAACAGCAGCAACGGTATCAATGAAGTTAAGATCATTTCATAATACAAGGTTCGTTGGTTGTTCGGAGGTTGGGTTCACTATTAAGTGTAAATGCTTTCAGAAGTCTACATGCTCTGGGAAATGTATTGATTCAATGTTAATCGCTTCGTTTGGAGCTATTGTTCTATTCCATGCTTAACATCTATGACTTTAAGGATAAATTTGCTTCTCAAGCATAGAAGTTCTTAGTCAGTCATAAGTTAGATTTTGAAATTTATTTTGTTGCTACCACCATTCTTTCATCATATTCACACCCATACCACGATTTCATCATATCAACACCCCTACCATGATTTCATCATATTAACACCCATACCATGATTTCATCATATCAACACCCCTACCATGATTTCATCATATTAACACCCATACCATGATTTCATCATATTAACACCCCTACCATGATTTCATCGTATTCACACCCATACCATGATTTCATCGTATTAACACCCATACCATGATTTCATCATATTAACACCCCTAATATGATTTCGTCATATTAACACCCATACCATGATTTCATCATATTAACACCCATACCATGATTTTATCATATTAAAAACCACACCATGATTTCATTTCGTCTAAATATATTTCCAATATTTTACAGAGATCGTGTACAAAGCTAAACCCACAGATGCCAAACTTCTGGTGCCATTAAATCCCCCACAACCGATGATAAAGAAAACAACCACCACCACTACGACCACAACAACTGCAAAGACAACATATGTTACAAAAACCTCCACTACAACAAGGCCCAAACCAAAGTCGAAAAGTAATCTCTCTCTCTCTCTCTCTCTCATCAAATTGTTTGCCTAGTTTTTATTTATCGTCCTAATTAACGGTTGTCAAGAACTAAAAGCGTGCATATAAATATTGTCAGACCACGAAACTACGGCCACTTTAAATGTTAAGCTGATTAATCTACCGTATATAATTTCTTATAAGACAATTCCAATTGCCGTCACATAATGCGCTGGCAGATCTAGGTCAGTGCAGTTTCATAGGAATCATCGTCTGAAGAAAAAAAATGTGCCAGTACATTTATGCGACGTCAAAGTCAGAGTCCATATTGTTTGCAGTTGGATTCGACTTATAACCTAGTATATATGGTACCATTAACTGCAAGTATCATGTTCTCAAAAATTACCAAAATTAAATTTGAGAAATTATGTGAAAACACTATTTGGTGATTTTGGGGTAAGGCGAAGGATAAAACCCGATTAAATCATATTTATTTCACGTACCGGAAACAGAGGCCTAGTTCAGTCCTAAAAATCTGGACTGGAGATCACGAGAGCGCTTTCAAGTCCTTACACCACAATTGCTGTTCTATAATTTTTTACGGAGTAACCCAAACACTGCTAGAGTCCCTGTTAAATAACAAATTTGCTCGTAATAGCATTTTATAAAATGAGCTAGCAATTATTTACAATGATAATCATTTGCGTTGAAATGGAAAATAACTTTTCGAATACAAATTAGATTTAATTGAATCGACAGTAACGCGACATATTGTAATGTAAGAGGTGTGTGTGTGTGATATGGATTTTTAACGTAGCTTTTAACATATTTTTAGTCTTATCAATACGATGTCTGCAGCGTGGCAGTTTATAGTGATGCCTAGCACTGGGGCATCATGCCGCAGACATGTAGCATGATGTCTGAACCAGTCACATTATCCTGATTCAAGGCTGATCTGTCTTAACACTAACCTCTTAATACTGAGCGCCATGCGAGGCAGCTACTAGTATCATTTTTATAAGTCTTTGGTATTACACGGCCGGGAGTTCGAACCCGCTACGTCCCGCTTCCGAGGCAGACGCTCTAACCACTTTGATTAATTTTCTTGAGACTGACCGCTCCAGTGGCCTACACTGGAGCGGTCAGTCTCAAGAAAATTGATTAATTGACTATTTCGGAAATTTCTATTGACTCATTAGATTAATGGCAATCCACACAATTAATTGATGCAGTTAGGTCACTTGTTTCCATGTCAACATCATTTTCTGATAAGCACATTATATTTAAATCAAAATAATGTTATTTTGTATAATGTAAACATACCTAAGTCTACATAATAAACTCTTAGTCCATGTCACGTTAAATATTGCTATATGTATGGGGTTAAATAGGCAGACAGGTAGGTAGGCATTTTCGTTGCAACAATGACCTAATCTTCGTGCGTCAGACAGCAAATGTGTCAGGTAGATCCGCAGGAAGGTGGCAGGTTGGCTTCTAATTATCTTTCTGATTAAAGTTTAATTTTTAAGAAGGCCTGAGGGAGCTTTTCTAAATTTCATATCATTTCTTTTTCTTTCGTTTTTTTTTTTTTTGAGGGAATTATTCCAGAACAAATCTGACGTCATAATTACTTCTAAATGTCCAAAGCTAGTACGCAAAAGCAATGAACGGACATATAATTTACCTAAATCTGTCTGTTTCGTGGTTATTGGACGTTATATTAGTAGCAGTTAACACAAGTTAATATCAGGTTACGGAGCCCCGGGTGGCCAAGTGGTCTAAAGCGTTCGTCTTTTCCGATCACTGCCATCTCACCTCTGTCCGCGTGGGTTCGAGTCTCGGGCTCAGCTAATATAGGTATGTGATAATGCTACCAGTAGCTTCCCGGAGGTAGGTGGTTCTTAGCGAGATTTACCCCAGGTTCTTCCTACATCAGTTATACTGACCGCATTGTATAGCCTATATTGCTCCGAAAAAATGGCGTTAAACACCAAAACAACAACAACATATAATTACACAATTTGTGCAACGATGCTTGACGTTATAAAGACAAGACATCTCGATAATAAAAGCAGTTGTATTTTACAATTATTTCTCATTCTCAAGTTGTATTATCTGATTGTCTTCATCGCTTGCATTTGCCAGTCAGACCACATGGATATATTATTGTAATGACTACCTAATGTCACGCTCGTGTGTTTTCGATGTCGGTAAACATGATTAAATATTCATTTCTTCTTGTTCTTTCATTAATATGTCAAGTGGTTGGCCATAAATGTACTGACAACAAAAGATTTTTCCATCTGTTCATAAGCGTTGTAAATAATGACACCACTTTACCTTTCTGACAGTAACTATTACAAGTTGTCTCATATGTGATATGATGGATCCGAACATCGCTCAGCCATTTGCGTCAGGTCTTCAAATAACCTCAGAAAATATTGTAGAAATACACTTTTATTTGATGTATTCGACGATTCGCCTCTGGCGGTGTGCACCAAATATGCTACGACAGCAGAGGCTGAGATTATTCCGATTGTGACTTAGTCGCCATCTACCGCCATATTGTTATATGTGAACGATAAGTAAGTAGTTCAGTACATAGTTCTCAATGGAGACGAAATACATCCGAGGTTTATTTGACGACCGAGCCAAAAATGGCCGAACGGTGTTCCGATTCATGAAATGATGTGACGTAATTAAGAGGTGCTCCACGTATATTACATTCTTCTAACGGAGTGGCAGGTCTAAGGTGAAGTTATTTGCACTTGACAATATATACAGTGGAGAGAATGTTGGTATACCTGTATACTACTTTCATGTACTGTGGATGAACTTTTGTCACATGTAGTATTTGTGAAAATCGTGCATGATCAAAGTACACATCTAATCAAATTGCTACCCCATGTCCTCGAAACATCAACCTGAACTAGTCAAAAATACACTAACCTTAGCAGGAACTAAGTTAGGTAAACAAATTTTGCAAGAGTAGGCAATACCAGGTTTTAAAATTGCAATGAATTAAAAATATATTTACAAAATTGTAGATAGTTATTTGTTCGTCTTTATCTACAACTTACCTATGAAGTCCAGGAAGTGAAAATGACCAAGGCGAGTTAGCAGATTTTTTTAAAAATGTAGCACATCTGAAGTTAGGCTGAGTTGTAAACCATATAACGCAAATTACAACCATCAATAATACACCAAAGAAAGGGGAATTAAATATTCTTTAAAAAATGCCTAACGTATACAAGGTCTTTGCTAAACAGCCAGGCTATCCGCTGAGATAAATCTGGGAATTCGTTTTCTATTTAATTTAAACCCTAATGCAAATTATGAAACTCTAGAACATTTGCGCATGGTAATAAAACTCCCCGGAACAGGTGTAATGACCGTAGTCATGTATAGTACATCTGAGACAAGAGGAAACGTTTCCTTAGATATATTATGCAATTAGCCGATGGGATCTGGACATTTTATCTTGTGCTGTACTTACACAATATAGTAACATTAACACATATTATCTATATATTATAAAACCTGTTGGCAGTTAGGTTTTATGAAGAAAAAAAAATACTCCGCATGCGACAATATCTTCATTCAGGCTTTAGGTCAGAAATATATACCCAAAAGAAAAGATAGATTTTATTCGTCTTTTTGTAGATTTCAAAAAAGTCTTTGATAAAGTACAGCATGATATATTATGGTCGTCAATAATACGCAATGGTATGAATGGTAAAATAGTAAAAAGTTTAATGGATATGTTTAGAAATCTAAAAGCTGTGTTCGAACACAGAAAGGTTAAACTATTTACTATTTATTTCGAATGTACATTGGGTACAAGGCAAGGGTGTATTTTAAGCCCTATCATATTTACTTTTTATAAATGATTTGATTACACAACTGAAGCTCGAATGCAACAGAGGTGTATTTATCTCAGAAGATATTGTTGATATTTTTGCAATACTTTACGCTGATGATGTTGCTAATTGCACCGATACAGCAAAGCTACTTCAGAACCAAATAAATGTTATCGAACATTCCTGTGATAAAACTGTTATGATGGTCAATCTTGATAAAACTACAATCATTGTTTTCAGAAATGGGGAATATCTCAAGCGAAAGGAGGTATGGTTTTCAAAGAAAGTAGTATTGAATATTCGCCTTACTGCAAGTACATTGGTTTAAATTTCACCCCAAAGTTGGTTTGGACGAAAGCAAAATAGATACTAGCAGGTCAGGCAAAGAAAGCAACTTCAAAGATTTTGAATTATCAAAAACGATTCTGATGCTTTGTTGTAGAGGATGCATTTAACGCTTTTGAATCGGTAATAAAACCAATTACTTGCTATGGTCAGAAATTTGGGATATGAATTTAGTAGAGATACTGTGTTCCTAAATCTACCACTAACGCGGTTGTGTTATGGGAGTGCGGAAGATACACACTTTGTACCTCGTACTTTTCGAGTTGCATTAAATACTGGTTGAAGGTTGTAAGAATGCCTTCAACTCGATACCCACACCAATGTTATTTAATGTTGAAAAGATTAGATTAAATTAGCCGTGTCACCTGGGCTACCAAAGTTGAAGATATGTTATTTCGTTTCGGTTTTGGGTATGTTTGGCTACATCAAGATGTTGGAGACGAAAAACATTTTTTCGCACTCTTTTAGCAAAGAATTAAGGATTCAACACAAGAAAACGGGCGAAGTGATATTAACAACTCACATAAATGTAGGTATTATAGCATATATAAAACCGAATGAGGACCGGATAAATACCTCTCATGTGACATATCGTATTTTCTTAGGAAATTACTTGCTAAATTTAGATGCTCAGTGCATACGCTGAAAACAGAGACACGTAGGTACAGCAGGATTGAGAGAAATACTATCTTTTGTGAACTATACCGGAAAAATGTTTATTTGGTAGATATGAATTCCAGTTTGTCTTTTTTGTCATTGTCCAACTTACGACCATATTAGAAAGAAATATTTCAGTGAAGTTTATTATCTCTATCCGTCTGTAGAAAAATGTGTATCCATAATGAGCCATAGCAATATATTAATTATCAAAAATCTTACTTGCTACATCAATTTGGCTTTTCGTCTTAGATAATCTTTTATAACTCAAACGAATGGTAAATAATATACTTCGAGGTAGTAACATCTTTATGAAATAATGCACGAATTATTGGAAAGTAACTATCTATTCTTAGTATAAACACCATTTAACTTCTTTAAACCATGGGGAACATTATATTTCCTTGTATTGTATTTTGTAATATGGTCTGGTGGCCTAAATTACTGAAAAAAGTATTACTATTAATTATTATTGTTATTATTATTATTATTATTATTATTATTATTATTATTATTATTATTGTTGTTGTTGTTGTTGTTGTTGTTGTTATCATTATTATTATTATTATTATTATTAAACCTGCTTGCAGCACAAGACTTGTCGTCACATGTTATAGTACACATGTACGTACCGCTCATACAACTTCTAGTACACATTCACGTACCACTGATACAACTTGTAGTACACATTCACGTACCGCTGATACAACGTGTATCACACATTTACGTACAACAGATAAAATATATTCCTTCCAGTAGTTGTACTTTCTTCTGATAAAGTCAAATAGCCTATTTCTTTCTTCAGCCACTGTTAAGATTGATTTTGATATGTAAAGATTTAAATGTTGATAATTTGAAATGATGATGATGATGATGATGATGATGATCATCATCATCATCATCATCATCTCGGCAATAGTTTTTTCCCATGGGCTGTAGCATCTTTTGTTTTGGTTCATGCGTTCTTCGATGCAAAGGCAAATTTACATAATGATCCCTCCAATTTTCCACAAGAACATAAGCAACCTAAACAACCTAAAACGAAAGCAGACATTTTGTGTAGAAGACAATAACATAGAGTTTGAGAAGAGTTTGGAGGTCCTATAATTCTGATAGATCGAGAAATAAGCGGATAGAGGTACGAAAAATAATCCAGAAATACTTTCATTGCAATCTCTTTTGCCATTTCAGGTCTTTGTGATGGGTGTATTTTTGAGGGTGGAGTCGGGTATAACCCTCATCCTAGTGAATGTGACAAGTTCATCATCTGTTATAACAGTCTGGGAAAGGCGAGGGAAGATACCCGTTCTTGTCCCCATGGTAAATACTGGGACCAGGATGTCAAAACCTGCCGGACGTCAGAGCAGGTCAAGTGCAAGCACGGTGAGGCTGGTATAACAATTATTAAAACAATAATGACTAATTTCAAGATTCTACCAAATTTTAATAGAAATTTAAAAACAAACTGTAAAAATAAATATATATCTGCATGTGTTTGATTTATCTAAATATAACAGCTTGTTAATATTTTTAACTTGCATTCTGCCATTAAAAATTACAATTCAGTATATATATATATATATATATATATATATATATATATATATATATATATATATATATATATATATATATATATGTATATATATGTATACATGCATACATATATATGTATACATGCATACATATATATATATATGTATACATGCATACATATATATATATATGTATACATACATACATATATATATATATATATCTATGTATACATACATATATATATATATATATGTATACATACATACAGATATATATATATATGTATACATACATACATACATATATATATCTATGTATACATACATACATATATATATATCTATGTATACATATATATATATATATATATATATATATATATATATATATATATATATATATATATATATATATATATATATATATATATATATATATATATATATATATATATATATATATATATATATATATATATATATACCCTTATGCTGAAACGAGAGTATTTACTATTAAAACCTGTGTGTTCCGTAGACAAGTGCCTTAAGCCTGGACTGAAGACTTACCGTCACGAAAACCGATGTGGAGAATACTGGGAATGTGTAAACGGCGTATCGATTGCTCGCTGTTGCCCAAGTGGCCATGCGTACATTGATGGTGTGGGCTGCGTCATCGATACTAAATGCAAATCTCGATGTGACCAGAAAGACGAACAAAAACATTGTAAGTTAGAAATTAATACTTATTTAATTGTGAAGTCAATTAGCTACTCTGTCATAAAGCTATTTTTTTCTCGTGCATGTTTCAGTCTCTATGAAAACGTGTTTGACCTCGTAATTGACGATGCATAAACCGCTCCTTATAAAAAATAAAAATCAGAAACAATAATTTAAAACATAATCATTAACTACAGACGGATGCTAACAGTCTATTTTGGTAATGAAAGGTTTTTCCAATGAAAAATTTCTTGATCTGTGTACGTATATATATATATATATACATGTTTGTGTGTATGTGTGTGTATGGTTAAGTTGAGTTTAACTGCACATCATTAAAATACCGGCATTGTAGTAATTAATAAAACGAAGGTAGTAAAAAAATTGTTAAGGTAAAATGTAGCTAAAGTCCTTTGGAATATAAGCCTATGCAAATAACTAAAAACTTTTATTCCCGTACAATAAATGATGAAACGTAGAAACGAAAGAAAAAAATATTTAAATGATGTAAAACCATAAAAGTAAAACGTACAATCTGCAAATGAATCATATGAGGAGAAATTGTCTGTTTTCAATTCGTATATTAAAACGATTAATATATGGGTGGGCTTTTAGAACCTAAAACTGACATGGGATAATTGCTGTCAATGTTTCATCCAGAACTGCATTGTACGACAGAAACGCATTCAATTTATATCATATGATAGTAATCGAAAGTAATTTTCGAGAATTAAATTTGATTTATTCTGTCTCGCTGAAAATTAAATGCTGACGTTAACATTTTGGGAACAGAGAGAAATTTGGTTATTATATGATATAAACATTGCCGATCCATGCATTTCTTGTTTCCACGTGATTATTTAATATTGTATTACTGAACATTTGTGGGAAACCTATTTTTGTGAACATCTCTCTTTGTCCAAACCATAAATATAAGTGCTGATGAAAATGTCATTTTTAAATTCAAAACCAGGAAAATAGATTTCTGTGAAAATGAACATAAATTAATTAATTTTATTAGAAAAGGTCATAATTTAGGTAACTCGTAGTATATACTAGTACTGATTTAACACCACAACAAAATGTCGATGTGAATATCTGAGTGACATTAAGTATCATTACTATGTTAGCCATTGTAAAAGTTATCGAAATAATTATTATATTAACTAATGATAATATGATAATATCCATTAATTTGGCAAAGTACACAATTTCAGAATGATATGTCAAAGCAAAATTAATAAAATGTCGTTGTCTTAAAATTATTGTACAATTTGAAAACTTCGTTTTATCAATGTAGTAACGCAGAGCTGTTAATCACATTGGCACAAAATGGAGAAAATCAATGCACATCGACGCTTTTTGCATTAAAAAATATAGTGCAAAGAAAATGAAGTGGAAAATCAATTGAAGTGAAAACAATTTGTATAGTCATTGGTGGCCTCATGGTGACCCATGAAATATTTCCGTATATCTACTCATAGACAGTATACCCTCTATGTACAAACCATATGTAACAGTGAATAGCGCGCACTTAATTCGAATGGTGCAAATGTATCATTCGGCTTTGTAAAAGATTTCATACGTATATAAACAAGTGTGAAAATTAATTGACTCGTAATTATAGCTGATGCTGCACAAAATCGTTATGCAACTATTTTAGTAAGCATTTTCTGAATTTTGACCATTTAAGTATATACACGTATGCGAAAAAAATAGGACTGGAATTACACAATGTGAATGTTGATTACATTATTACACTATGTGAATGTTGATGACATTATTACACAATGTGAATGTTGATGACATTATTACACTATGTGAATGTTGATGACATTATTACACTATGTGTTGATTACATTATTACACTATGTGAATATTGATGACATTATTACACTATGTGAATGTTGATTACATTATTACACTATGTGAATGTTGATTACATTATTATACTATGTGAATGTTGATGACATTATTACACAATGTGAATGTTGATTACATTATTATACTATGTGAATGTTGATTACATTATTACACTATGTGAATGTTGATTACATTATTACAAATGGGTAACAATCATTAACTTTGAGAGGCTTTTAAAAGGTATACAGTGACATTGGCAAATGCAGATAATCGTTAGGGCGAGGGACGTTAATAAGTAGACGATGAGTCTGTGGGAGAAGCCTGCAGAAGATTCTGCATTGTATGCATTTCCAGGCTATACTTTTAACCATCGAACTGTAAAAAGCCCAGCTTAATCTTGAACCATCTTGTCGTTTAGCGCTTGTAATTTTTGTGAGGGCGCCAATTTTGCACACACATCCCTTATCATCTGTTCCTGGTATATAAGTAAATATATCCATTTCACCGTTTTCGACTGAATATGTCTCAGATTGATTCACAGATGATAGTGTTGTTATACGGCACTTTTGACACCTTTTCGGCTCTCTCGCGTCGAGTACGTGGGATCTAAGTGTTTTTGCTCAACCACCAGGCTGGATTGGCCTGTGCGGGATATTGAACCTGCGATCCTTGAATTAATCTCCAAACTACGAGTATAAGTACTGATGAAAATATCGTTTTTAAAAGCAAAACCAGGAAAATAGATTTCCTAACATGACTCCGATGAACCTCTGCGGCTCATATATAATGAAGTATTTATATGAGTCCTGCATACCGTATGGATTTGTGTATAACGTTTACATAATGCGAACAACGCCGACTTAGATATGGTTGGGCACAACTTGTACACTAACAGGTACAGTAGTATGTGTCTCAGCAATAGCAATAACATGAAGTCATTTGATATGTTAGGTGGAACATACATGCGATTGATGTTTGGATGCAAATATCTGTTGTTAAAGCCCCAATGCCGCCGTTACGTGCAAAGGTCGTAAATTTATGATAAAGGGCGGCATTGAGGCTTTATGTACCTTAAGCATAATGCGTTCTCTGTGTAGATCGTGTGATGATTCATGTTTTAATAGACTGAGGGAGGTCAGATTAGGTGCATGAATAATGACACGCAGATTATCGTGTGTGTGTTTGCGTGAGTGTGTGTGTGTGTGTGTGTGTGTGTGTGTGTGTGTGGAGAGAGAGAGAGAGATAGAGCGTGAGGAAGAGACTGTTTAACTTCTATGTCTACATGTAAATTTGTGAGGATTGTTAACAGTAAATAATACTGGAAGCAGAGACTATGTATATTTCAAAGGCGACCACTGTCCACGCCTGATTGCATAAAGTGTACCTGTTGAACTGTTGAGCTATAATATATCGGAGTACCAAGCAAATCATCCAGGTCTCATATATTTAATGTCCGTAGATCAGTAAAAGAATGTTAGACATGTGCAAAGTATGACAGTAAAGCTTTTGCCCCACTGGCCCTCTTTGGGATCCTTGCCACCCGTCTTCGACTCTACCACAAGAAAAAATACGCTCATACGTGACCGTTGCACATTGACACTTTTTAATATGCACACACCTGACCAATCATGCAGGGTGGGGGATAGATTCTCGTACGGATGTTAGCGCCCAAAGAGGGCTAGTGGGGTCGGTGGGAGCACAACCCAACCTTTGATACTACTCATGCTTTGTTATAAATGTGGTGTACTGACCAATACAGGCTGTGAGCCAATCTCAGTTATTGAATGTACTGGTAGTAACAAATAACGTTTTCAATACACACGAGTCCGTATTACTGAGTGTAACTATACTATATCAACAGAGGTTGTGTATTGATTTTCTTCACATTATGGTCTCTATAGCATGGAATATGCACTGCCTGATACTTTTGATCTGGCAAAAAGAAATATATAGTTGAGTTGTGAATATTTTTGTATTGAAGAAATGCTTGCCGAGGTTTATAAAGTAATGTCAAGCGATCAACTCTCAAAGTGTACTGAAGACATTTATGAAGGTCTCTAACAGTGGCATTCACTTGCCGAAGGACTGGGATATTAAACATGTAACGTATAAACTGAAAGCGATGGATCTATTGAATTCATCATGCAGATTTATCAAGGAAGCCCTAAAAATGGTGAGTACATTTACCGAGACATATTAAGAGCACATTGATAAATTGGTCCATCTGGGAGTGATCTTAGAAATGGAATGAAATAAACTTGGATATAATTTTGAAAAAAATAAAATTTGAAAGAATCTGCAGAATAGTGTGCATCAAAACGTATACCGCAATCGCCCACTGTGTCCAAAGGGAGTGACGTTTTTGATCAGGTCATTGATGAGGTTGTCCAACAGCAGGCTAATTAAATAAATGTTTTGGGGCAATAATATAAGAATGGCATTCAGAAGCATGCCAATTTACTCAAAGGAGTGGCAATCAACTCACCCACCCAAGAAGAGAATTATTGTATGAAATAATATAAGACGTTGCAGAGCAGGAGCAGCGCAAGCACCGACAGCAATTTTCAGAAGCTATTGCTAACAGCGAAGGGCACATCTACATCTGCGCTATAGCTCTCTGCCTTGGAAATACGAACTCTGGCAGAACATGCTAATTCGGGGTACTGTATAAAACATCCCCAGGTGTTACATCATGGTCCAGGGGTACGACCATGTGTTAAGAGTGGCACTGTATTCAAATAACATAATCTACTTTACCAGCTCAGTGGATCTGCCTGTGAATACTACAATGCACGCAGAAATAAACCAAAACCACGAACACATATGGCTGTATAAACATATACAAAATAAATAAAACAAAAGTAAATTAAATAATAATCAGGATTGAAGCTATTGCAGTTTCTGACCCTGAAAACATGCAAAAAATAAAACAAGTTATCGACAGACTTCGTAATTAAAGATGCCCTTCACCCTCTTCTAGTATAAGCTTACCTGCTATGCTGTAGCTAAAACAGATCGCATAACAGCATGAAATATGCATACCAAGCCGCATGATAAAAACTGACGTACTTTAATTATTGAGACCTGTAATTACACTGAATCCAACACCACCACCGGTTGCCACTGCCACTGCAGCAACAATCACCAACGAACAACACTACAGCACTAAAACAAATTGTATGTGAACATAATATCAGAATACAAAGGGTTACAAGAAAAGCCGACATCCTGGCAGTATTAGCCGAGTATGAACAAAACCGTCGTCGTCGTCTGGCATCTGTAATCGGTACTGAAGCGGCTAAGTATGTTCATGCAAAAGCACATCAAATACAAGTACCCGAATTCAAATTTCAAAAACGTAGTGATGAGTTGGCAATTATTCCACCCACCTACAAACCTGGTAAATCTGCTCGAAAACTATTGGCAAATATGATTCCAAGAATCGTAACTGTGTAACGAAAGTTTGGTCACACTGTCGTACATGCAGACATTGTCATCGGCACTCATCTAGTTATACTGCTTAGTCGCGACAAGAGTGGATTTACAACAACTACACCATGGATTCACACGTAATCCTGAACTGCAGCGACACCAGCGTCATCAGCGATGAAATTGGCAGAGGTATTTAACACATTCTCGAAACTATGGTGAAATACACCAGTGCAGATTAGGATTGGACTCTGGAAATATGTTGCCAAGTCGAAGTACATCTCCCATTGAATCACCATTGCTTAGATCCAGTTACATTGCAACACCACCGTGGTTCCCACCAAGGTCAGTCATAAACGTATAAAACGTTGACAAACGTTGTTTTGACAGAGCAATTTTGTTAGCGTTATATCTGGCCAGTCATCACAAAGACATACCTCGAAAATACCAGCAACACATGGGCGAACTCAACTTTGGTGATATTGAATTTCTCGTGCAGGTTACCAAAGTCACACTGAATAAATATGAAACATTTAATCCACGTGTCGCTGTCAATGTATTCGCTTATGACAACGGCGTTTACCCACTTGCATTATCCCCCCATGGACAAAATGAACGAACTCGGATTTATTTGGTGTTGCTGAGTGAAATGAAAGAAACAGAATAGATATCGCTGTATGTATGGATAAAAAATGACTGCTAAACCGACAAAGTAAGTACAAGGGTAACAAATATAAATGCAGACTTTGCATGCATGTATTTAAATACAAACAACGGCTCACCAGTCATGACTATTACTGTGGTGGTATATGTGAAAAACAGCAGCGATCAATCATACCAGAGCCTGTAAAAACATTGTCAAACTTATAGCAGCGCAAGGAACAATGAAAGACCCATATATTATCTACACGGATTTTAAATTCTGGAATTTCTTCAGCAGAAAACTGATTTCACGCATCCAGCTCTGATAATAGTAATATCGATCGAACTGTTCAAGTCTCTGAACAAATCCCGTGCGTATTCCGTTATATAAGAGTTCGATGTGATGGGCAAACAGAGCATTCTGTCCTTTATCGTGCCCAAAGTGCTTGTACTGTGAGCACAGTTGATATGTTTCTAAGATTGATTGAAGATACGGCAAAATTTGTTCGACATCAGCTCTATTCACCGGCAGTCATTATTATGATTGATGATGTGAATCTTCCGCAACCTTTCACTGTTGGATTTGTGAAGAAGCTTTGACTTCCACTGAAGAACAAAATCCTGGTTGCCAAGTACGTGACCACTGTCATATCACTTCCGCGCACAGAGGTGCCGCACACAATGCGTAGAATTCGCATCTGAGAATTTACACAAACAAAACAGAAGTCCCTGTAGTGCTTCATAACTTGCATGGGTACGATGGTCATTTATTAATGCAAGCAGTAGCCACGGTATTTATATCACCAAAAAGAGTGATACTCAATAATATAGAAAAACAAATGACGTTTAGGATAGGACAAACGATTCATTACGGTTTATGAATTCATACTTAGACAAGTAATCGAGTAAAACTTCGCAATCACTCGTCGATACTGTCCAACCAACATAAACCAGATAACGAGAAAATGTGTGTGTCCATACGAGTCAGTTGCGACCGATCGTAGCGTTCTATTCATCGTTGTAAGGCAAAGGTATTTCAAAAGAAGATTAGGAACATGCAAATAAAGTTTGGTCTGCATTAGAATGCAAAACCTACTTGACTATCACGATCTGTATCTGTGCACTGATGTGATATTGCTCAATGATGTGTTTGAAAATGTTCGTGACACTGCCATGCAAGTGTATAAGCTCGATCCCGGTTATGGGATGGATGCATTGATATCTAAGACCAAAATCGAGCTAGAATAGTTCACTGACATTGATCAACAAGTCACAAATACCCCGCTGACCCCAACAGTTACATCATGTAGCTAGATCTAAATAACCTTTATGACTAGACAATGATGCAACTACTTCCAGATGGTCGATTTCAGTGGATCGTTCCTGCTCACATTGATCTACAACAACACATGCACGATGGCAACATCAATGGTTACCACAGATACTTCTTTGCAGTTGATCTGGAATACCCCTAAACATTTACATGACGCATATAACGTTTATCCGCTTTCACAAGAAGCGCTTACGATGCCCGGAGCATGGTTGTTCCAGTATCAGTGCAAAACCATCTATGAATCTTGACGCAAATACACTGAATGTACCAAAGTGGTGACAAGACTTATTACCAAACATAATTATGTAATGTACGTGCGAAATCTACAGCTGTATTTGTGATTGCCTATGCGTGTAACCAGGATCATTCGAGTGCTTGAATGTTACCAACAAGTTTGAATAGTCTCCTTATATTCGGATGAATAATGCCTACACACATAAGCCACCAATAATTTTGAAAAGGGCTTTTCAAGTTCAAGTTCATGAACAATGGCGTCTCTGAAAAAAGACATGGAAAATTTGATCTGAACAAGACAATTTTCTAAAGCTCATTTCGGACCCTGCTTTTGAATCCAGAAAAAAATCTTTGATTGTGGACTTGTTGCCATTCGCAGTAAAAAGTCAAAACTAAAGCTAACAAAAGCAATCTATGTTGATTCATCCGTGCTGGGCTTATCTAAACTGCTTATGTACAAATTTTAATATGACAAGATAAAACCGTTTTGTCCAGTCAGGATCACGTACACCGACACCGATTCGTTGCTGATGCATATCACCACCGATGATCTATAAGCTGACATGGCACAGCCAGGTTTTGGTCAATTAATTTGATACCAGCAAGTAATCAAAAGAGCATCCTTTGTTTATTACTGAGAATAAAAAGGAGCTTGGTAAGTTCGAAGGCGAATGCTCGAGGAAGCTAATCGAAGAGTATGTGGGACTGCGACCCAAAATGTACTTTATTCTGTGGCTACGGCAAGTACATTAAAAAGGTCAAAGGTGTTTCAAGGTGATTCTTAAGTAATATCTCAAACACGATCTGTACGTAGAATGTCTTCGAGACCGATGCGAATTCGCACATAAAGCAAATATGATCCAATCCAAGAAACATCGCATGGGTGTTTACCGATACACTAAAGAAGTTTAATCATGCTTGATTCTAAGCGATGGATACTCCCCGATGCAATTACCACACACGTGTTGGGTAATCATACTGTTATGAATTAAGTTACGATTGTTACTGGTTAGTGCAATGCACCAACTTGCTAATACACATCCTGGTGGCAGTTCCGTTTTTTGGTGGAACGACTGACAGTTCCTTTCGCACAAATGCTCGGCTGGGAGGCTTTGTTCCACCAGGAGATGACGGTCCCAATCAGAAACGAGTTGGTTGTCTTGGAGTGTTAATCTGTACCTAAATCGTAAACACATTTACGGACCATACTGTGTCAGTAGCACGACATTGTTGTCCACCTTCTAACTCTTCAAGTGCATATAAATACCGACCAAACTTGTTTCCGACTGGTTTTAACAGTGCTGACGATGATATCATTTTCAGAGTGACAGTCTTTGGTTGAATCGCATTGGCTGGTTTTGATAAAGTCGTGTGTGTGACTTCATTATTCAGTGCTGCTATGACTTACGAATTTCATGCAACCCATTTGTTATGTGTATTTGATATAATTTTTGTATCTGATTTAATTGTTTGTAAGTTTTAAAATCTTTCTATTTTTTATTTCATTACATGTCAAAATAATGGAGTTCTGTTTATTAGGAACTCCTACTTTTTAAAATCGTGTGACCTTGACTGTTCATTTTAATAAACACATAAGGCTGAACTGGTTCTCGACCTTAATTCAAAATTAGTAACAGCCACGTGAACAAGCTATTTTGTATATATTTTTGTTCTGGGACTACATGTTCAAAATGTAAACAATTTTTTTGTATTTTATTTCTTAGTGTAAAATGGTTGGTTTTCGTTAGGGCCACACTGGGTGTATATGTTTTTAACAAGTAAATAATTTCGACGAGGTTCTGGAACATGATCACGTGACCCCTTTTGAGTTTTAGAATACGATATAAACTTTGTTTCGGAGATATTTTCAGTAGTTGGGCCTTTTCATTTGGAATTATTTCAAATTAATTGGATCAAAAGAATTAATTCTTTTTTCCTAGAAAATATGTGTGCTCATGTGAAATTTTTGAACAAAGACAGCTCTTATAAAATTTATTCAGAGTTCCAAAACCGGAGTGATGTTTCTTGTTTCTACAAGGAACTTCAGACTTCAACACTACAGATTACGGCATACGTCATAGTCTTCCATTTTGGATTCTTCGTCGGGACTGGAACTTGAAATCATTAAAACATTTTATTATTAGGACTACTAATATTTTATTCGTGGATTATTCTTGGATTATTTTTGGTTTTGATTCTTAAAGCCCGTAAATTCATATTATTTTTTTTTTCATTTTTAAAGAATTTTTCCAGGGAAATAAATTATTGTCTTTTTTAAAGCTTGCTGTTTTCCTTCTTTCTTGTGTTACTGGTTTATTCGAGCCTAAATACGTAATATAAGACCATTCCTGAAATCTTGTGCATACTTATGACCGAATAACCGTTCTGCAAGAACGTAGTTAAATATTTCAACAAACCCGTTGTCAAGATGAACACTGACAAATTCGACATGTACTTGTAGATGATGTTTGGTCAGTATCACAGCCGCAGATCCAAGAAATTCTTTGTCAGGACCCACTTGTAACAATCATGACCATGTGAATGGTCCTTGATCAGAAATAAGTTCAAATGAAACTGCGACACTTGCAGAATTTGTTATGTCTACGGCTTCTCTTCTTTGTATCTGCTGGCCAAATCAACATCGGTATGGGCTTACTTGTTGGTACGTAATTTACCTTGTCCATCACGGATTCGATCATGTGAAAGAATCAATAAATCAGATTGATTGATCTCATTTGGTGTCTGGACATCAAACCAACTACGTGAAATCTTTCATTTTATTGGGACTGGTAAGTAAAGTTGCCACATCGCTTGTTTGACCAACCATGATAGAGCAATCCCATGAGTGACCTTGGCCCCACTGGCTGATTGTTCCCCGCTGACTTCATCTCTCCAATACCCTCGAGGACGTATTATATTTTGTTAAATGTTCGGCGTTTTGTGTCCATTGTTATTTCTTTGTTTATATCGATATAATATCTTTCTAATGAATGAAGTTTTGTCCACGATAGGTGAAACTTCGAGTGCGATATTGGCCTTCATACCTCCTTTGACGACCCATCGTGCGATTCGTTCTCCTAGCGTTGGATTAATTGCATTTTAGACATGAATGAGATCGATATCCGCGCGTTGACGTAAACCGATATTATTGAATACTTCATGAGCAAGGTCATGTCGGTAACGCGCAGCATCAACACGGTTAATAGGCGCTTGATCGGGCTTTCGTGGATTTTTAAAATTGAGCCATATATCCAGCCGCGTACCAGGTCCACATTAATTCTATCAGTGAAGATGCTTTTTTTAATGCAGTCGCGATATCACCGTCGCCAAATTTTTCAAATCAAGGTAAACTTCTTTGCTCCACATCGAACCCAAGTTCCAGTAACAGATGCTCGTCCAGTATATGCCTGAACTCGAGTTGGATTTACGGTATGTGTTTTCGAGCGACATCGCACACAATATGAAGACATTATTGTGGTATATCCAGTGTCATTCCGAAATGGAAATTCGCAGATCCTTTTGGCAAGAGCAAAGATTTGAGAAAAATCGAAGATTTTTCCTTTATTAATTTCTCTGAACAAGTAACACCTAAACCGTCCAAGAATGGTGAACCAACTGTATTTCTAAACTCATTTCGTGCACTGATGATTGGCCCTGCCGGATCAGGAAAACACAACTGTTGCTAAATATGGTTTTACGATGGTTAACATGGAATCAGTTATTCGTGATTGCACCATCAGTTGATATGATCAACCGTGTTATGATGTTTTAAAAAACTTTAAAAACTCGCTGAATGACAGGAGATCGTTGAGAAGAGGCAACAACGTTAAGACGACTTTGTCGTCCAACGTCTATTTTTTTCCACCATTGATGAAACACCTATCATTGACGACTTGGATGTAAACAAAAACAATATTGTCGTGTACTACAATGTAATGCTTGGGAACCAAGTAAATTCCGCACAAACATTTTCACGAGGTCAGCACAAAACCACGAACGTGATTTTTCTGACGTAACGACACGCACATGTGCCTAAAGTGATTGGTGACATCTGTAACATTCTGATGATAGTACGTGTCATTGACGTGTATGGTATTGGAAACAATCATCTGACTTGGGGTGCCGGTGACCACACGTGGGATGAATTTCGTGAAATGTTTGCGCAGATCACCTTGGACCCAATAGTTTTCTCACCATTGATTTGACTGGTACTTACAAGGATAAACATCGAACTGGTTGTAATGTGGATGCTTCAGTTTAACTATCAAAAACAATCGATAAGAATGTCCATCGGTGTTGTCATAAAAGAGTATGAGAAACGACGCTCTAAAGCTGCCGTAGAACAGCAAGAATTGATTCAAAATGTGATAGAAGATCGTACAAAAGTTGCAACAAACTGTTTGAGCAAACAAACATTTTCCCCACTGATTAAATCCACAAAATAAATTGCTGAACGTGCCGAGGACATTGAAAGGGCCAAAAATGCCACAGTGGAACAAGTATCAGCGGTTACGGGAACAGAAGAAGGAACGGGTCCAGTTTCTAAAATAGCCAAACGAACCAAATATATCAGAACAGCTACAACAGCAACTGCGGAGACGATAACGCGTTTGCCAGAGGCAATTGAGCAAGTCCAAGAAGACCTTGATGAAATTGAAGAGGTCCAGGGTATGCTTGTAAAATGAATCCAGGCACTAGATGAGGACGTTAGAGAAGCACTTGCTAAAATACCAGACATGCCACCCGAGTCAGAGTTTCCAACACCGCCCTAATACTAGAACAAATGATTTTTGAAAATCCTATGCCTGTCTCTCTTGGAAGACCTTCCAACTGGACAGACTACATGATACAAATGCCACCAAAGACAAAAAATAAAGACATGAATGTAGAATGGACTAAAATGGTATTTAAGGATTTTACTGGAAAGAGGCAAGCTACCACTACTCGGTGGGATCATTTTGTATAAACTTATAATGCATTTGTGGGCGGAAGAGCAGAAGGTGAAGCGTTATGGAGAAATTTTTCACAATTGCGATCACAACCACAACAACGTCCTAAACATCCCAACCCTGAATATGCTATAGGACAAGATCTGCAACGTATGCACGAGGAACAACAATTACAACCAAGACGTATAGAGCCATTAAGCGGAGAGTTATTCGCAAAAATAAAATAAATAAAAAAACACAACCAAAAAAGGGAATATTTATTCTTATTCTGTAACACCAACATAATATATGGTGCAGCCAGACTGTGACATTAACACTTATTTTCACACTTGCCATATCCGCATCATTAGTTACCAGAGCTGCAATTCTTTTCCAAGCACTCAACTTTTATCCTAACCGATGCTTAGCCATCTTTGGTGTTTGTATTTAAGATTTATTTCTGTCATTATTATGTAAGTAATTGAATCTGACTGCGGAGATGAACTGTTGTAAAATTGTGTTACGGGTCAAGTAGAAATTACCATTAGGAATCACCATGATGTATCACAACCAACTCGAGGTCAGCTTGCAATAATCGCAAGTGCACTTGAAAATGATCAAGCTTTAACTGCAACAGCAGATGCAAAACCTCTTCGGGATTTTTTCTACAATGGCGAAGTGGCATGCTGTATCCACCCCAGTTAAGTTCACCAATGAATATTTTACAGCAAAGTTGACTGAATTGTAAAGAGAAAGATCTCGCCTGTTCTTCAACAAAGGTAGCATTTTTTTGGTCAAAGTTGATCGTTAGATGTATAAGGTGCTGACGTAAACAGTGTTTTTGAATGACTGGCGTTCCAGATCATCAAAATGCACAATCGCTGGTAAATTTAAGTGTTCCTGAGGAAGAGGTCTTTTTATAATTGTATGACAATTGCACAGAAAAAAATGGTACTGTAACTGGCTTGAAGTGCGTGTGCAGATTGCGCCTGGGCGTGATGATGAGACGTGACAAGATCTGCCTGTCATACGATTAAAATACGCGAATGTACTATTAATAGAAGAACTATGATAGACTCTCAGTCTTACCGACGTGAAAAAAATAATCGAAGCAGAACAGCGCTGATCGTGAAATACAAAAGCTCATGTTTGGTTGTAGATGCTATTTGCAGTCTTGCTGCGGAAGCGACTGTTGGTCATGGTGTGACTGGAATCAAGACCACATCAACCATTGTAAGTGCACCAATCGGTAATATTGTCGGAGCTATATTGATAGTAACTGGTGACTCCGATGGTGCTAGGAAATTAAATTCGATGGGATTGCATTGACGAATACACACCTATACCGAACTGTTGGCAGTCACACAAAGTAGTTGAAACTATGCTGGCAGAAATGGAAATTTACGGACAGTTACGAGCACAAAAAGAAACAGCACGGATTTACAAAATGTCAAAGTCAAATGAAAAGCCCAGTTATTGATCGAGGACATATTAGTTGCTACTACCAGTATATTCACTCACTGCGCATAGTTCACAGCGTTTGTTCATCGGTGTCATATATAAATCAAAGCACGAGTAGTATCAAAAGCTGGGTTTGCTCCCCCACTGGAGTGGGACACTGACATCCGTAAGACTGGGTCACGTGTGCGCATAATTAAATTTACTAAACATGCAACGGTCGCGTATTGGTTAACTATGCCATAGGGAGTAGAAGCTAAGAAGGGTGGCAAGGACCGCAAAGAGGGCCACTGGGTTAAACACTCTACTTTCATGCTACTAAAACCTTTCAATTTCTTTTAGAGGTCCAATTACTTTTAAGTAATTTAAAAAAAAAAAAAGAACTTCGGACTACACCCAGCCTTAAAAAAAATCATAATTTCCCGAATTCGAGAGTACGCACAAATCATGAATTTAAATCAAAGTGTACAATGTCCGAGCCTCTGCAATAACCTTGAAGCACGTCCTTTGAAATGATCCATTCTGTAGACTTAAAATCACCTTTGATTTATGTCTTGCAATTTAAATTTGCATCATCACATTTGACTTATAGTATTTAATGTCAATAGATAAAGAACTAATCCTATATCGTACATTTTCATTTGTGACAAGATAAAAGTCAATGCTCACTTTTGCACTGAAAACGCCGATAAAACTGATATGTTCATTTTTGCACTGAAAACCCCGAAAAAACTGAAATGTTCACTTTTGCATTGAAAACGCCGAGAAAACTGATATATGTTCGCTTTTGCATTGAGAATGCTAAGAACCTCATAAAACATTGAAGATCTGTTAAGGGTTCGCGCATATTGTACCCTAAAAGCCACAGACAATGTATTATATTCATTCTATTGGGGGGATGTAGATACAAATAATTTCCATTAAACACTTTTGTCCAATAATGCTGTAGTTAATTTATTTTCATAATAGTTAATGCCTTTTTCAATAAAATAAAATGTAAAAGATTTTAACATTGCCTATTATTTATCTGCGATTACAAATTTACAGATATATGTGACAAGACCGGGGTCGTCGGAAAACCGCACGAGTTCAAGCAAGCCCTGAATGGTTTCGGGTTGATCAATATGCAGTGTGCTCCAGGAACAGTATACAGCGCTGAAGTCTGCGGATGTATATTTGCCGCTCCGGAAAACCAAACTTACAGCAAAATGAACTCGGGTAATTATAGACTTATCTACTTTATATGATTTAACTGTTATTCCGTCTATCGTATTCTGTAATGAAGATGGATGGGGAAAATGTTTTACATCAACAAAACAAAGTATTATGTCACCCTTTTTGCAGAAAAAAGAAAATCAAACAAATGAAAACAAAAATCAACCGAAAACCCCAGAATCAATTGGAACTTGAGGAAAATCTAGTATACAAAACATATCTAATGGAATATTTATTCATAGTCAAAAATATTTTTTTAAACCTCAAAACTATTTTCTGGTTTTGTTCTAAAATTTATTTTAAATAAAGTCACTTTTATTCATGACACTTACTGCATAGGAAAAAGGGCGAATGTCATTATTTATCAAATGTTAGTCTTGCAAAGAAAAATAGTATGAATGCATTTCTGTATGTGTGTATTTAGGTAGACAGGTTATAATGTTAGTAGACAGAGATACATAATGATGTATTGGCTCTTTGTTTCACATAGGTTGACTACCAATCGGGGCCGGAGTTGTTTTCCCATTGCAGGGGTTCATTTATAGCTTAATTTTTATTTTGTGGGGTTTTGGAGCATTTGTTAGCGTATCTTTTGTTGTATATATTACTCGATATTAGTCAATTTAGTTTTTACATTTCGACGTTTTCTTTGTAAACGGTAGCCCAAATAATAATGTAAAAACAAATATCACATAATTTAAAAGAGTGGGAAAAATATTCAATACCTTTTCAGAATACCCATAACTAAACACACATTACTTAAAGAGGTAAATCAGCATACATTGTCGCTCAGTCGCTGCTTAATGTAGTTTAAATCCATACGATTGATTTTACAGGAAAGTGTGTCCAGTGAACAATACTATATTTTTGATACGATTTGTCAATACAATTTGCTGATTGTTCAACACTTTAAAGGCTGTAGGTGGGGGAGGGGTGGGGGGGCTTAAAATACCGAAGGTACTGTTGTGAGAACATTATTTAAGTGAAAAGTATGTATCACTCGAATATACCGTTTGTACTCGCTTATAGGTAGTATCAAACTGCAAACAAACAAGATCCTGATATGATGTAGCAGAATGCGGCTATATATCAGGGTCTGTGGTGTTTATTCTACTGATTACTCCTATCAAACTGAACAAACACATATTTGCTGGCGCATTATGCGAGGGCATCTCTGGGCTCGTGCAGTTTGCAGTTCGAGTCAACTTATTAGTGAGTACATACGGTAGGTAAACGATCGCAAGGTCATCATTATAAACATGAATATATGTAGGCCTATCTAACGAATAATTAAGGTGGGAATGTGTGCAGGAATTCCCAAGCTGCTGATGTCACTTTTTCATCTGTATTAAAATTACAAGAAAGGCAGCACCGGAAGATACGTGTATAATCTTTCTCACAAGATACCATATCAACTTGTCGTCATGAAGGCGTCCACATTAGAAATATATCTAATTCACAACAGGTATATGGCACATTCAGTGCATGGCAATCTCGTCTGATGGCAGGTGCACTGGGTGTTGCTACAATGTGACATCAACACAGTAGATTTGACTTCATTCCGAATAGCTCTTGAACTCATTTGGAATTCTGGATAAGTTCGGACTTGTGATTTAACTTTTAGGACTATTTAGGATTTCACTAACCATGCTGTAAGCTATTTTTAATTTTTAATTTTCTATTTTATGGAAATAAAATTAAAGTTGTTCAATTTTACAAAACCTTTTGGTTTTCGCTCATTGCCGTTACGTAGATGAAAGTCACAGTGTCATAACAAAAGCGAAAAAGATGCTTAAAAATTCAGTATTTCAAACTAATATAAAAATCGTTTGTAGTATAAGGAAACAATTTGATGCATAACCTTAAACTCCGAATAACATTTTTTGTATCTGTTAAAAGGTATTTTATTTTTAAATTGATTATTGTAGAGCATGAAATTGGTAGCAAAATAGTTTTTGGAATGATTCAGTATTCGATTACAAATAAATATAAATATCTAATTACGTTTAAACAAATAATATATATATATATATATATATATATATATATATATATATATATATATATATATATATATATATATATATATATATATATATATATATATATTGATAATTAATAATATATTATAAAAATAATACAGATGTTTTCAAGAGAAAATTGAATTTCTACCCATAATGTCCCTAAACATAAAACAAATTTGCATTAAGTCACTGGAAAAAAAATCCTTAAAATGTGTTTTCTCTTACCTGTAAAGAAAAGGCAGAAGTATAAGGTCCTTAAAATGTGTTTTCTCTTACCTGTAAAGAAAAGGCAGAAGTATACGATGTGAAGTCTTGGTAGCGGCTTTTCACAAGCACGTGGCCGTTTATATAGTTCTGGGTGCATGGAATGTGTACCTTGCTCCATAAAAAGTCTCGTGTTTAAAGCAATTAACTCATCCTTGTGCTCTGGAGTTACGAGAAGTTACTAGATTTGATTATTACGTTTCCAAAAATCGCCCGCCTGTTGGGCAAGAACACAGACCACCTGACTATAGAGTTCATAGGAGTTTGCTAACATCAGCAATTATCTTCATATGGCATCTGCAATGTGTAATGTTACTTAACTAAATAGCATGGAATACAGGAGGAAACACTGTAATATATATGTGAATTGTAAAAGGTATTGCGGCACTTAACCAGCAAAACTGTCTTTAATAAAATTACAAATATTTTAGTTATAACAAAGCCGATTTTATATTTTTTGTGTGTATGATTGTAGATTGGACTTTCAATAATGGTCATTTGTAAAACAACATGTTCATGTGACAAACTTTTTCCATGATTGTAGGTTGTAAATAACATATTGACATAGCTTTTAAGTTCAGAATATTCTAGAAACATACTAGTTGGTCTTGTTTACAGTTAGACTAGGATTTTCAGTTGGAAATCTTCACATCATATTATGTCATAAGTCCAACATAATGTGCATATTCCTGTTTTAAGATCAGGCTTTCGGAATCCTTTGCAGTTGTTTTCATATATAATTCAAGAAGAATTATGAATTAAATTATTTATTGGAATTATCAATAGATTAACACATTATTTTGGAATGATTGTGAACTCATTTAAAGACATGCTGGACTGCATCATTGTGGTACATCAGAACATTTAAGACTTTTAGAATGCATTCGGAATATTCTATACTTTTGAACTTCTGTAGAGCAGTAACAACCACTGAAATTTATTATTTAACGTTGAGACTTGCGAGAATTATTTTAACATTAGCCGCACTCTAATTATCTTTTATGACACCGGGAGTTGTCGGGCTACTATTAGGCAAGATTGTCATGCACTTGTTCCTTCATCGTGCTTTGCAAGTGCCCTTATCGATCACGCACGTGAAGTGATAAGTTGATAAGTAGATAATATAGAGGGTTGATATGAAAGTATGCTTTAAGTAAGTATTTGCATTATTTTGCTCCATTAGGTACCATTTTGCCAGCTGAATCCACAAAATTTACTCCATGTTGTTACATACAAGATATTGTTTATAAATGTTTTGATATCTTATGTGTCAGAGTCATCCACACCCGGTTATTGCTTTAAAAGCAAGCTATGTTCTTGTCAATAATACTGCATGCAGTAATTGCCTTTTTTATGCACATGACTATTCAATATGTTGTTCCAGAATATGATGAGTACTTTGATTTTTTTTCTTTCAATTTGTCGGAAACAGTTGCCTGTAAAGCTGGAAGGTGTCATTCATTAATATGAAACTATACTTTCAAACTAAACACACAGACTTTACCTTTCATTATCAGGACCTGAACAGATGTTAAGAATGTACATCCTGTGAATTCATATTTCCCATAATTGTTAGCGTTATCTATGTCATATAAATCGCGATCTGCCCACATGAAGTAATCAGTAAGTATAATTCAATTGTTCCTAAACACGGTCAAAAGTCTCCTTTGTCAATTGGCTTCATTTCTTAACTATTCTGAACTAATTATACAATGAACGAACTTGCAATAATGCTTTAAGATTATAAATTGTTGGCATTTGTCTTTGATTGACATTTGAACAAAAATGTTTGCCCGTAATAGGCACGGTCAAAAGTGGCATCAGCCACAACTATTATTAATATTATCACACGATTATTCCATGATTTAAGGATGCCAGTTTTGACACAAAATACCATAAAAAGTATTTGTTAAACTTCTGATGGCATGTTTTCCATTAAAGATGCTACATAGTTCTTTCCACTTTCATCAAGTCAATGCAGCTTACCAGGATTAACTAACCTAGATTATCTCTTAAAACCACATCTATTCTGTTTCCCGTTTCCTGTAGCAAAATGCAAACCAGAACTTGATTTGAACTTTAACCATGGCGAAGCCACAGATTCCTCGAGAAATGATCTGCATGTTCAAGTGCACAACGTCACATTCCAAAGTGGCGCAGCATGTTTCCATGGTAACAGCGCTTTTGTGATTCCTCGGTTTGCCAACGCTGACATTGGAAAAACATTTGTCGTGCGGATGAAATATAGACTGTCCGATTTTGGCGAAACCAACGATATGCAGGCATTGATGTATAACGGAGACTGTGGAAAGGAGCCAACTATAATAATTGGAGCTAACAGAGATTGGAACTACTTTCAATTGAAGACAACAGATGGATCTTACACGGACATAAAATTTAAAAAGCCAGTAAGACCACTTTCGTCCGTGTGTGTTTTAGATTTAAGCGCCTATAGAGTGGATAATAATACAGAGATAGTACATGGTTCCTAAATTTAATACATGGTTCCTAAGTTCAACGCATGGTTCCTAAGTTAAAATTGTCTCAGCGTTCAAAAACTTTCCTGTGTGCTCAGACAAATAGTTAGAACTTTGCGAAACTTCTATAATTGTTTTTCTTACATGATCAATTACAAAATGATCAAATTATTTGTTAATTATGAACAGAAAAGAGAAGCAAAAAATAATGTACTTAAAGAGTCCCACGCAGTTTTCATGTCTGAGTACGCCTGAAGTCGCAAAGTCAAAATTTCCAAACCATCCAGAAACATGTCAGAATGTGCATACGGGAATTTATAAAGAAAATGCCTGACTCTTAAGAAAGCTAGATGTAAGGAAACATTTACGAACGATTTTCTAGAAAAGATATGAACTACTAATGGAAACTATATATGAATATATACAAATTGCCTGATTGTGACATTTAAATTCCAAATTATCAGTAGTTTATCTTTCAAGTTTGTATGCCTTAACAATACCGAATATAAAAATGAGGTATACAAACCAAACTCCTTTTTTTAATAAGTATCATTTGATTTTTTCTTGTTATTCTTATAAAATACTTATTTCATAGCTGACGAAAATATCCAGTCTCAAATTAATTATTAAGTTGTAAATCCACTTTATTTCAGACATGCAAAATGTAAAATTACAATGTATCCTTAAAAAGTTAAAGTGCGGTCGAAAACTTTATATTCCAAGCAGATTACACTTATAAATTTCAACTTGAAGCAGCAAACTATCCAACAGTTACTATTATTTAATGAAAACATTATAACTAAGGGACAAAAAGCCTATTGTGTAGTTCCAATGATAGGTCAGGAATAATTATATATGCGTACTATGACATATATATGCCATATATAACATACCTTTAACGAAAGAGAGAAGAGTATGTGTCACTGTATTAAGCTTTTTGTGATATTTCAGATCGATGGATGGAGAACGATAGAGATGTCTCTGAACCAAGGCATTTTCAGCGTTTCCATAGATGAGCAATTAGTTGAGCATAAACCTATCAAAGGTATATCAAATCCAATACATAAACCCCTCAAAGGTATATCAAATCCAATACATAAACCCCTCAAAGGTATATCAAATCCAATACATAAACCCCTCAAAGGTATATCAAATCCAATACATAAACCCCTCAAAGGTATATCAAATCCAACACATAAACCCCTCAAAGGTATATCAAATCCAATACATAAACCCCTCAAAGGTATATCAAATCCAACACATAAACCCCTCCAAGGTATATCAAATCCAATACATAAACCCCTCAAAGGTATATCAAATCCAATACATAAACCCCTCAAAGGTATATCAAATCCAATACATAAACCCCTCAAAGGTATATCAAATCCAACACATAAACCCCTCAAAGGTATATCAAATCCAATACATAAACCCCTCAAAGGTATATCAAATCCAACACATAAACCGCTCAAAGGTATATCAAATCCAATACATAAACCCCTCCAAGGTATATCAAATCCAACACATATAATCAGTCCATAACATTCCTCTCCCCCCACCCACATTTTACATTTTTAGTTTTGCCTAGTATTGATGAATTGAGCTATTGATTGATTATATAACCATACCTGGTATAGAAAGGTTGACTTTGTGTTCAATAGCTCTCTCACACCCCGGACAGGAACAATTTAGGTGTTTTCACAGACGTCTGCACGTCGCTATTAACATAATCAAACTTTTAAAGGTTCCAGATTGTTTTTGCTTACATTGACATTATATATAGCAAAATCCTCTTTGGTTCGAGTCTCGGGCTCGAAAAATATGGGGAATGTGAGAAAGCTTGCCAGAAGCTTCCCGTGGGTAGGTGGTACTTACATGGATTTTCCCGGGTTCATCCTCCACAGGTCATACTGGCCACCATGTACAGTGTACCGTGCGCTGAAAAATGGCGTTAAACCCATAACAACAATATTGTTACGATTCTAGGTCTTAAAGTATGTAACATAAAGAAAATAAAACCAATAATTTAAGTAAATTCAGCAAACACAGTAGTGTGCATGAAATCCAAAATAATTCTGACGCTGAATTTCTGAAAACATTTCAGAGATATTAAAATGTCTTTAAAATTTAAACTGACTTTGTTTCGGAATTTTTATTTTAAAATATTTACCAAACGTTTGGCAATCATGGCAATATTTGAGCACGATTTCTTATAATATCCAGCCATACCTCAAGATCGCATCAGTGGCTTTCTACTAATAGACACCGGGAATTCATAGATAGCCCTGGCATTAACTTCCACATGTTGAACTTGACCTTGTTTCACCATATATGTTCCAAAAATATGACACTAGCACGGAAACCCCCACTTTAACTAAACTGACTGTCAGTTTTACATCACTGAGTCGACTGAAGGATTTCCGAATGGTTTCCAAGTGATTGCTTCAGGTATCGCGGTAAGCGTCACACTTATCTTTACCAGATGTTACCAAGTTCTTCAGACGCTCGGATGCTGCCGGAGAATTTTCATTCCAAATGACATCACTTTCCATCGATAATTCCCATCTGGAGTTGCAAATGCAGAAATTTCTTTTCCTCTTTCCGTGATTTGAATTTGCCAGCATCCTTTTAAACGGTCAAATGAGATGACATAGTTCGCATTTCCAATTTTGTTGAAGCATTCGTCTATTCTTGACACTGGAAATGAATCTCTTTTGGTGTCGCTGCTGACTTTTATATAACCATTATACATTCGACATGTATTATTTGGTGTAGGCACAAGAACACATTATGAACGCCAGTTCTATGAATCATTCTCCTGTTATATATTCTTTTTAAATGTTCCGTTTGAGAAGATTCATCCTGTAAGGATATTGCTTCCTAGGAGTAGAATCTAGAATCTCAGATTCTTAATAAATATAACTTGTTCGTGTTGGAACAGCAAGAAATAAGTGATCATGTTCATATCACAACTGTTTTACTTTACTCCTTTGTGTTGTAATACGTGTGGAAGTTTCTGGTCCAGATTTATTAATATTTCCGAATTCATAGGATTAGTTAAACCAATGTCACAACAGATTGCATTCTATCGATTACATCCTCACTGCATGGGACAGGTACAAATTAATTGATTGAATAATTAACTGTGCTATCCCTATCGACGCACTCCTGTAACATATTTATATGATATTTTTGTTTCTATTTTACCTCCCATGCGTTCTACTAATACAATGTACGTCACTCGCTCTCTTTTCAATTGTATAGGAACAACACTGTTTTGCCCAAAGTGGATATTGACGTATGCGAAAGAGAGCCAGAAATGTATCATCAGGCCGAAAGCAACTTCCCTATGTAGCTCTGTCATACCTAAATTTCAACTTTGAGTAGAGTGTAGATTAGTTCTTCCAACTTCACAAGCCTTTGACAACTTATATCTAAACTCAGAGACATAGTCTCGAAGATTAATCTTGGAATCGATTCCGTAACATTGAACAACAGCAAATTGATACCCGTAACTTAATCTTTTTTGTATCAACGATTCGTGTATTCCAAACCCTCTTGACTTTCATGATGATAGTCAGAGATTTAAACCTTTGGATGTCTAATTTATGCATAACTTATTTGAAAGTTTCAGACAATAAATTTGACTCTTGATCAGACTGGACAGATTTGGGAAGGCCTATAATTGTACAAAAGCTTTATACAAGCCTTTGCGATGCTTTTAATATTAATATTTCTCAAAGAAATTAGCTCTGGAATGTATGCGCAGGCACACATTATGGTCAACAGGTATTGGTTGCCTGGCTTATTTAAGGAACTTGCACAGTCTACCATTATTCTGCTAAACAGTTCGATAAATGCAGGAATAGTTTGCAGGTGAGCTTTATATATTTTCTGATCGGGTTTCCCTACCATTTGTCAATCGTGACAAGATCTACAGCATTTACAAACATCACTTTTAATTTTCGGCCAATAAAACTGATTCATGAACTGGTGAAACAAAAACCCCCCTAAAGGAGCAGTCAAAGTAGCGCCATGTGGTAGACCAGGGGTTTCAAACACGCGGCACGCCAAACCGTATCGTATGGCCTGCAGAATGAATGGCGTCCCAAGGTGTCATGAGAGATATAAAGGTAGTACGGCCCATGGGCCATCGTACATGCCCTTATACGGCCCTCATGGTGGTTTGAGTTTGAGACCCATTGGATAGACTTAGAATTTTCAATATATATATATATATATATATATATATATATATATATATATATATATATATATATATATATATATATATATATATATATATATATATATATATATATATATATATATATATATATGACCTATGAACAACAGCTTGATTGCTCACTGACCATTCGTCACCAGCGGATATCTCAGGTGGTCTCCATTTTCTCATAAAAATCCCATTTTTCACAAATTAACAAACTGGGATTTGTGTATTGCTTTTCCACGAATAGCCATCTGAAACAAGAAAGAGATCTCAGAATCTCATTCCTGTAAGACAACTAGTGATTATCTTTT
Source organism: Sinohyriopsis cumingii (assembly GCA_028554795.2). Classification (NCBI taxonomy): domain Eukaryota; kingdom Metazoa; phylum Mollusca; class Bivalvia; order Unionida; family Unionidae; genus Sinohyriopsis; species Sinohyriopsis cumingii. The sequence goes on from CM068834.1 coordinate 23,955,179, forward strand.
GTCAGCCTGGTTAAAGTAGAGATAATGAGTAGTGAAAGAAGGTCCCTTTGATAAACATTTATTGATTGATCAATACCAGGAGCAAAAGTGGATTAAACAAAAGACTGACCAATAAATGTGTCAGCGAAAGAAATAATTTCCTGATTACATCATTCCCAAGAGCTTTATTCCACATCTCTGGTAACTGCGCAAGTAGGATACAAAACAGGGATTTCACACTTAATATGATCAACGTTTCGACCCAAATAATGTTTGTCAGTTACTAGTGGATTGACGACAACCTTATATCCAGGTAAGTCATTAAGAATACTTATATAGATAAAGAAGACACTGCTCCAACAGTCATGGGTCCAGAAACTAAGTATGATACCAAATTGATACAGTGGAAAGGAACATTAACAACGTCGCACTCTACAGGAGAAGAACACTTTCATCAGAAGATTGAGATGATCTTTTAACCAAAATGCTCTTGAGAAGAAGACTTTCTGACAAACTAAACTTTGTGAAGCAAGGAATAATGATCATCTGTGCGAGCTTCATTTTCCAAAGTTTCCACGTTTTTCTCATCAAGATAGGTCTTGATATCACTGAGGATACAACTCTTGAATTCTTTAATTAATATAAGTTTCTGATGTAATCATAAACTTTATCCACCATGTTGACTGATCACCACCTATCAAATAGTTTTTCGTGTTCCCTTGACATCTGTTTGTGTATTTTCTGTTTTATACAATTCTTTAGCCTTTGCCAATATGCTTCAGGTAACATTTCATAACTGTTCTACATGTATTCATTATCCACATCATAATCAGTACTCTGTTGTATCGACAGCGATGTGTAGACTTCACGAGCTATGCCAATAAGTAAACTTTGTGATAATGAAGCTCAATGATATATTTTCTATGTCAAGCTGTCATCAATTTTCTCAAAGTGAAGAAAGTGTTTATTTACTTATTTTTCCTGAAAAGTGGTACTAACCTAATAGCTTCATATTTCTGGCACGTTCAAAACCTGAACTTGTGTGTAAGGGTGCGTGTGCTCCGCCTGTCAGTTCTAATTATTTTAATTTATGCTGTATTTTCCTTTCTACTCTCAGCATCTGAATTTTATTTCTCTCTCTCTCTCTCCCTCTCTCTCTCTCTCTCTCTCTCTCTCTCTCTCTCTCTCTCTCTCTCTGAATTTGCATGTCTTTCTCTTCCCTCTATGTCTCTCCGCATCCGCAGTTGCTTTTTCTCTCACTGAATTAGTATTTGTATTTCCCTCTCATTTTCCTCTTGCTGGGTTTGTATTAATATTATTTCCTTCTGAAGCATAGGCTTTATTAATTATATTTCTATCTGGTTTTGTTAAATCTAATTCCTTTAAGTTCTTATGAATTCCAGATATAGACTTACCACTCCAACTCAAAACATTGACATTCGAAATTTCCTTTCCCACTAAGTTCTGAATCAAAGTATTCTTAATTGCTTGTTTCGTCAACGATGATTTTGCTTCAGAATGATCATGTTTGGCGAACTCAAACAAATCGTTCTTTTCAAAGACTCTAACCCATCTGTGGTATGATTTAAAGCAAAGTTCTCGACATTAGATGACATTGTGTATGCTTGCTGGCTTTGCTAATGGTTTCTCAAATGTGTGAAATTAAAGTCTTTACTAGTGACAATGAAAATTCCGAAACAATGTCAATTTAAATTTTGAATACAATTTTCAAAATCTCTTAAATGTTGTAAAGATAGTTAGATCTCTCACCAGTCCCCAATTTCCTTTACGACTGTAGGTGTTAAATTATATATAACAGCAATAAAGCTAAACCAACAATGTAAAGTAAAATCAATAAGCAACTATATTTCTGTACAATATAAAGTTAAACTTCAAGAGACAAAGATTGTGTGAATTAAGTCCCAAATAATCTTAAATGTCCTATCACATGTCCAAAAGTATAGAATGTTCCCAATTATTTCCAGTAGTCTTTAATATCCTTATGTAAGACAAGCATGTAGCCCAGAATGTTTTTAAATGCGTTGACAATAATTCAAGGCAGTGTGTATAATTTCACAAGTGAATAGCACTTTGTTATGTTCAGTGAATATTTTAAACAAATAATTGCTCTCTAATTATATCTGAACACAACTGTAAAGTGCGATCAAGGATTTCCACAGACTGACCTAAAACAGGAATTAATTATTTGTTCATCAAACCCATATTTATACATTTTATCACTTGAACTAGATGTGAACCAGCCAATATAAAATTATAGTCCAATTGTAAACAAGACTGGGCCTAGAATGTTCCGAGCTCAAATTGTATGAAAACATCCTATTTACTATTTACAACAATGGATAATAGTTAGTTATGTGTTCATTCTGTTTACATTATTTGAAGAACAATTAAAAATCATGGACAAAAGTTAAGCACATCATTAAATATATATAAAATATATAGCTAAAATAGTTCCAAAGCATACATGGTGGTGCTTGGAATAAAAACAAAAGCCACAGTTATATACTGCTCCGATTCGGATGAAAGAACTCTTTGATATGGCGTATGAATACGTCTATGCCTGACAGCTGTATCAAACTCGTTCTTTCGCATAATCAGGACAAAGCACGTAATTTTCTGCATTAATTGATTGATTGATTAAATGTCTGATCAGAAACAAGTGTAATGCAACAGTGTGCATTTAGCTCTATTTAGTCACTAAGTTTATCTGCAGTTTCATTTTCCGATAAGTGAATATTTCTTTCTTTGTTTCATGGTATGCAAGCATCAGGGCAGAATATTTAGCCTTTGTAAGCATTATACCTGCACTCTGTTAATCTGTCCAGTAATATAATAATAAAGCCTTGCACTTTCAGGATCTATCGCTAAAAGTCAGTGTGGTCTCAAAGTTGGTTGGGGACACAGTTTGCACGCCTTCAGAGGATGCATAGACTTTGTAAGTTTTCTAATTTGTATATTCACTCACAGAGTAAACGTATGCTTCGCGATAGGTTTAACATGTCTTTAATGATATAAGTTTTTTTTAATGTACCCTTAGAGTTAATGTTTTTTGTCAAGGAGAGGAGATTTTGAATTTGTTCAAATCTTAAGTCATCTAAAATTCTTAATTTTATTACGTATTAGAAGGCAATCTATAAATGCTTGAAAATCCATAATTGTAATATTAGTATATTTCTTTTAATAACCGAATTATCGCGTCATCTTGTAGGAAATAATAATAATAATAATAATAATAATAATAATATACGTTTCTTTTGTCATGATATGTTGTCAATGATCAGGACTGATAGTAAACTGGGGATCATTCCATGGCATGATATTTACAAATCATCTTTGTATTCAGTGCATATTGCTGAGACGTATTCCGTTGCACGGTCTTAAATCTTCTCTTTTTCTACAATCTCCTTATAGATGTCAATTTATACTTGTCCACCATGAGAAAAGAAAGCGAGAATTTAGAGGCACCCATGTATGAAGTCATCGCCATGATGTAACTTCTGTATTTCTGGAGGACACCTCATTTTAAACATATTCGTTCCCTCTGTGTCGACTAAATGATATGCTAATTTGCACGATCACAGAAGTTGGTTCCGGCGCTTTACGATAAAAACTATGTATCATCATGAATTCCTGGAAATAACATTACAGCGTTCCTGTGGACATCGTATTGTCCTAGGTGATATATTCATTACCTGAATCAAAGATTCGTTCAACATAAAATTCGTACATCTATAGAATCGTCGAGATGTAAGCAAATATCGTTGAAGACAAGATATACTAACTTGGTTGGAAAACCATTAGTGCTTGAGATTTGGTGACATAGATCAGCAAACAAACTCGCGAAATCCTATTAAAGCTACTTACAGAAAGATCAACGTTGTCTGAACTAAGTTAAATACACCCAAATTTGTTAAAATTTCGAATTGCTATGCCTGAATGGCAATATTCCTTTGTATTTTTCTATATGATAAATACACTACCACTAATATAAATTACTTGTGTTATGTATATTTAATTTGTATTGTTAGTTATTTTTTTTTGTCTTTTATTTCATTATATGCTATTGTAAAGTTACATAGCATGCTGGACTTAACCTTGTCCAAAACCATGTTTATTTTATACTTGACTTGATTTATTAATTTAAATAATATTATTGAATTATCAATTTAAATAATATTCTGTAACCAACTAATAAATGGCTAAGATATTCTCTGTGTGTATGGATTTTATATCAGGATCATTATTAATAGAAGCAATCATGTTTATTTTCTACTTGACCTGAATTATTAATTTAAATTGTATTCTGTAACCAACTAATAAATGGCTAAGATATTCTCAGTGTATGGGTTTAATATCAGGATCATTATTAATAGAAGCAATCATGTTTATTTGGGTTTAGCGTTGGGTAATTGGGATTCCCATGGCGTACCTAGCAAAGTCTATGTTATATAGTATAGCTTTGGTAAAAGAGTTTCTAATTTTAACTAACATTTTATTTTGCAAACATTAAGATTTTTGAAGGAACTTTCTATGTAATATTGTTTGTTTTTAAAACAAAATGCTAATCGTGTTCTAATGTCAAGTAGAGGACTATATAATCTTGTCACTGTAAAATGATTAATTCGTGCTTTAAAATCTAACAGAACCAATTTTGTATTTCTGTTTTGTCCAGTAGTTCATTAGGGCTGGAATTTATTTCTTCAAATTAATCAGTTCGAGTCATTGTTCACTAGACAAACAGAGTGCTCATACAAAACAAAATCTTGGACAGATACATTGACTAGGATTTATAGTGAATTCAATCCTGGAATTATATTAATTATTAATGTGGTTCATCAAAAGACTTGGTACAACAGACCGCCACAGGCACATTAACACCTACAGGGTTGGACTTAATTTGGATTCCACTAAAGCTTTTTCAGAACTTGTATTATTAGTACATAAGTCTGTAATTCTAGGATTATTTTGGGATTTAATTCGCAATACCGTTTTATTGTTTTCATTTTCACTTTGTGTTCTAGGAAATGAATTATTTGTTGACTTTTACAAAGCTTGTTGCCTTTTACTCTTCTGTTAGAACAGGCTATTAACACTTGTCATTTTGTATATATTAATTTGTAATGCTGATCGTGAAAATATTTTATTTCTTCGCAAGATTTCTGTGCATATATTGTTTTGGCACCTTCTGCCCATCTCAGTGCACAGTTTGAGCTTGCTTCCAAAATGGAATATATGTTTCCCATGTATATGATAATAGACCTAAGTTTTTTAATTAGCAGGTAAATTAGCGTCAATTATACTTTTTGTTCTTACCCTACATCTAAAGGAATTATTTCCTCTTTAGTAACCCCATCCCTCAATGAAATTAAGAAAACAAATTAATTAGTGTTATAAAGTGGCAAGTTTAAGAGACAGGAGAGTCAATATATAACATGCACAAAAAAATAGAAGTACACTATTGGTAATATCTGATATCTCCGAAGTGTTGATGAAACTTTCCTGAATAAGATTACCTGTATTCAACAAAATCTTCTACCGAAATATATGACATTTGCTTCCTATTTACCTGTATCTTTGTTCACTATGCTAAGTTAATAAGTTAATAAACTTGTTTGCAGTCAGTGTTGTCAGTCTTGAAAAGTTATGTCCTTTACTTTGATCACTAGGTGAAACTTCTTAACAATGAGATCAGTGGTGATGTGTATTATGGCATGGTCTTTGTACTGCTGATTTTGATGCAATTTGTGTTTCTATTTAACTAACGCTTTGTAATTAGGAGATACAATAATAATTAAATATGCGACTTTAACAAGTTCCATATTTGCAAAATTTCCTTGTGGTCACTGGTCATTGTTTCTAATGGATTGAGAGACCCAACATCTTCCGTGTTGTTTAGGTTTATGAACATTTATAATCGAGGTTTTGCTTTGCAGAAATTGTCATTGATTTAAAATGCAGATTTTAAATTGTTAAATTAGTACGAACAAATCTCCTTTGTCTCCTCAGAGCTACGTTCTGTCTGTATATTTTACTTCTACTGATAAGTTGGGACTACTTCGATTCTACCTTCTGGTACATAAGTAGACTTTATTTGTTCTCCCAAAATGAAGAGTAGCTATATGCAAAGACATGTACACCCAACTCACCATGCTCAGTCATGCTCGTCCCTTTCCGATATGTTCTGTTTTGTTTAAGAGGACGAGCTTAACAATACCCGGATGATCAACAAGCAATTAAATATTTCTCATTAATCTCACTTGTTTACAAAAGCCAAATTATTTTTATTTCAAAGCCTATGGAAGATGTAAAGGTCCGTTTCAGTAGAATGTGTGGATGTTTTTCTGCATCCAAAAGTGACTATGTAGTGATTATCATCAGCATTATACCTGTTGTTGTTGTTGTTGTAGGGTAACGCCATTTTTCAACACACGATAGGCTATACATGGCGGCCAGTAATAATGGTGGAGGAAGAACCAGAGAAAACCCCGGAAAGAACCACCGACCCACGAGAAGCTACTGGCAAGCTTTCTCACATACCCACATTAGCCGAATCCGAGACTCGAACCCACACAGACAGAGGTGAGATGCCAGTGATCCGTAACGGAGAGCGCTTTAGACCACTCGGCCACTCGGGGCCATTAGACCTGAGAAAATTAATATATTACATAAAATAATTTTACGCGTCGATTTTCCAGCTCATATTAAGACTGTAACAATATGGCCAATATACTATTAAATCATTTGTAACAGAACATCTAAAGTTAATCAATTTGTGGTCTATCATGAGTCCTGAAATACTATTAAATTTATAATAACACAGACTTTTTAGCACAACACATACAACGAATAATAAACGACGGATTAATTCAAAAAGCCAAACAAAGAGACTAGAACATAGCTGAAACACTTGCTAAAGTACTGTATTAAAACAAAACAAAAAAACCTCAGGGCTGAAACACGTCTTAAAATACTAAATTTAAATGACAATTTAAAAGAAAGGGATATTGGAACAAAATTATGGGTCAGAAAATACAAAACTATGGGTCAGACTATACAAAACTACGGGCAGACTATACAAAACTATCTGTCAGACCATACAAAACTATAGGTCAGAAAATACCAAACTATGCGTCAGACTATACAAAACTGTGGGTCAGACTATAAAAACTATGGGTCAGAAAATACAAAACTATGGGTCAGACTATATAAAACTATGGGTCATACTATACAAAACTATCTGTCAGACCATACAAAACTATAGGTCAGAAAATACAAAACTATGGGTCAGACTATACAAAACTATGGGTCAGACTAAAATCTATGGGTCAGAAAATACCAAACTATGGGTCAGACTATACAAAACTATGGGTCATACTATACAAGACTATCCGTCAGACCATACAAAACTATAGGTCAGAAAATACAAAACTGTGAGCAGACTATAAAAAAACTATCTGTCAGACCATACAAAACTAAAGGTCAGAAAATACCAAACTATGGGTCAGACTATACAAAACTATGGGTCAGACTAAAAAAAATATGGGTCAGAAAATACAAAACTATGGGTCAGACTATATAAAACTATGGGTCAGACTAAAAAAGACCTATGGGTCAGAAAATACAAAACTATGGGTCAGACTATACAAAACTATGTGTCAGACTATAGTAAAATTTACTAAGCCCATTGACTAAAGCGGTTTACTCGTACATTACGGTGTGTCATATATGGCTGCTTACCGACGAACAAAACAACCTAAAAGAGCACCTTGTGCGTACCCAGTTGAACTCAAAGAACAAGACTCAACCAAGAACACATATTTAAAGCGCAGACAATATGTTCGTGAAACCGCTCTTTTATTAAAAAGAGGGACCAAGTAATTATTAGAAACGAGGTTAACTAATGCCACATCAGCTCGATACTATGTCCTGTCCTTTGAAATGGTGCCACTGAATCAGATCAAAGATCACATGGCATAAGAACATGGCCATAAAGAGACCAACTTGGATTAAACGAAAACTCTTGTCTAAAAGTGTTCAGTTTAACCCACCATGCATGTTCTTTCCTGCAAGATTCTCACCATCACACTCCTTGAGTGAAATATTAGTAGCAATAGTATTAGTATTTGTAGTAGTAGTAATGATAGTATTATTAGTAAAAGTAGTAGTAGTAGTAGTTGTTGTTGTTGTTGTGGGGTTTAAAGCCATTTTTCAGCACACGATAGGCTATGCATGGCGGCCAGTATTATTGGTGGAGGAAGAAAACACCGACCCACGAGAAGCTACTGGAAGCTTTCTCACATACCCACATTGGCCGAATCCTAGACTCGAACCCACGCAGACAGAGGTGAGATGGCAGTGATCCGTAACGGATAGCGCTTTAGACCACTCGGCCAATCGGGGCCCCAATAGTAGTAGTAATAGTAGTAGTAGTGGTAGTAGTAGCAGTTGTAGTAGTAGTAGTAATAATAATGTGTGTGTGTGATTTGGATTTTTAACGCAGCTTTCACAAAGTTTCAGTCATATTGCTACGATGTATGCACCGTGGCAGTTTATAGCGATGTCTTGAACTGGGCATCATGCCACAGTCATGTAGCATTATATCTAATCCAGTCTAATTATTCTGACACCAGGCCGACCAGTTCTAACACTAACCTCCTAATGCTGAGCACCTATCTAGGCATCTATTAGTACCACTTTTATAAAAGTCTTTGTTATATAACTCAACCGGGGATCGAACCCGCGACCTAACGCATCTGAGGCGGACGCTCAAACCACTAAGCCAGGGAGCGGTATAGTAGTAAGAATTTTAGTAGTTCAAGTAGTAGTAATAGTAATAATATTAATAATAAAAATAATAATATTAATAGTAATATTAGTAGTTGTTGTAGTAGTTGTTTTAGCAGTATTAGTAATAGTAAGAATAATATTATTGCGTCATTTCACCGCGTATTGCACCAGCCAGCCACTGAATTATATAATTTTAAACATAACTGTCATATACCCAAATGAAAATCAAATATATATAAATTTAATATATGATACAGATATTGGCAAAACTATGCATCACTAAAGATGGCGCCCTATGTCCCGCAGAACAGCATACGAAGTAGTACTGTTCGCACGCATCGATACGTGTCGCCTTATTCACAACTAAAAGTGCCTTTTCAAGTCATGTGGTTATTTCTTATATTATTTTGCTCTTTTTCTTTAGTTTAGACCTCTTCATTATTTTAGACTATCCAAAACAAGACGTTTTGTGCTAAAATGTATATACATATTGTTCTACAGGTGTCACTCTTTCTGGTGTGAGTGGGTTTTTTTAATTGTCATTCGATGAAGACCTTGCTCGAAGTTCTAAGTCCATAGTTTTTCCCCGAGCCGTTCTCGAACTTTCATGTTTGTCTATCAATATCTCTATCCCCGTAAAGTGGAATTATATATAAACCAGACTCTTTCAATATTTCAATTACGAAACACTGTTATTGTCAATGCATATATACCATAATTTCCTCTAGCTTTGCACACGGTCTTAATCACAATTAAGCTCGGTATTTCGATGTTTTGACAATGTTTAAGATGCACGGTACTTCACCAACCAAATATAAAACTTTCTAAACTTTATTAAGAGGTCAGTTTTTTTATCCGACTCGTAATAAGAAAATAAGCATAGATTTGTCTCCAAGTAAGTCAGTGCGAATTAGTGGTACAAATAAAGAATGTTGCAATTCCAAAGCAGATAAAGACGGTGTTTTAAAGTCTATGGGATAATATGTCGGTATGAAGATGTGCTCCAGTAAAAGCCAATAAAGAATATATTCTATGAACAGAGTACCTATATCATAGATCGATATGTGACGTGTAAGGGGGGTTGGGGTTTAGATAACGAATATTTGCCGCTTTAGTAGCGAACCTTCCTAGGGAACAACATTAGCACCAGCTAGAAAAAAATCAAATTAACGTATTTAAACATGTTTTATTTCATAAATTTGTAAGTAGAGATAACAAGAGGTACAATGAAGAAGGTAAAGGATTAGAACGAAAACAAATGGCTTACAATACTGCTCTCCTTTATGATAGAAAAATTGCAAACTTATATTAATATGAATAAATAATAGATGATAGTAAGTTTCAATTATACAAAGCTACATTTTTATAGTTAAAGTGAAGAGTCTATTGGTTAAACATAAGCAGGTGGATGAACAATGATGGAGTAAAACGAAAGACAAGGACAAAGAAATAAAGAAGTTAAAATGAGACATTGTTCATTAAAATGTGTCAAACATTGTGCAGAAAGTGGAGAAAATAGGAATACAAGAAAAAGGAAGGAAAAAAATAAATGAAAAGGAACAAAAACAACCAAGATTAAAAGTGAACAGTGCTTTCTTCTGGAGCGAATCGTTGCGGAGGCGAGAAAGATTCTCTTATGTTACTTGTTTAGGCTCGAATAAACAGTAACAAAACAAAAAGTGAAAGCAACAAGCTTTCCAAATATTAGAAAATAATTTATTTCCCTGGAAAATCACTATAAAATTTAAAAACCAAATCCAAAAATAATCCAAGAATAATCTACTAATTAAATTTTAGAAGTCCTAGTAATGAAATGTTCTAATGAATTCAAGATCGAGTCCCGACAAAGAATCCAAAACGGAAAGCGATGACGTATCCATATTCAGTATAGAACTTTGTACAGTCCTTTTTATTATTCCACAGTCAATAGTATTTCCGGTGTTTGAATTCCCGAATAAAATTTAAACAAATGTCTTTGTCCAAGAATTCTGTATGAGCACTCAAATATTTCCAGAGAAACGAATTGTTCTTTTAGAATCCAAATAATACGAATACAAATTTAAACATAATTTCCAAGCTGGTCACAAGCGTACACTTTTCTGTGTAAAAGAAACGCCCTAACTGTGAAACATCTCTATAAAAAAAAGATTATACAGTAACTTGAAACGCAAAACAGATTCCCGGATGAAGGTCAACTTTCCAGAATCTTCGAGAAGTATTTATGTTTGAAAACACGTTATCCCAGTATGACCATGACAAACACAAATCAGTTTACTCTAAGAATAAGATAAAAAAAAATAAGTTGTTTACTTGTCTCAGTGATTTCTGAATTAAAGTCGGGAACTAGGTCAATGTAAGGTACAAAGTTCGGTGTTTACTAATAACTCTAAGGTTAAACTAATTTTGGATAATATCAAATTCCTAGTTTTAAAAAATACATTATTTTGAGATATAATGAAATAAAAAATGATTTTTTTTAATCTTACAAACAATTAGATTAAATCTAACTTAAATAAATCAAATATACATAACAATTCATTTGGAAAGATATGGGAAATTGCTGTTTGCAGCTGTTCATGCACGGGCAAAATCTCATATATGGAAATAAGAAACCAAATCAAGAACAACGTTTGACTTGTTTTCTAAGGTGTTAGATCCTTTGCTTTTTAATATCAACGACTCACTAGTATTGCTGGAAAAAATAATCGTAAATAGCATTTCTCACCGGCAATGAATGTCACTTAATACCTCGTTACAAGAAGATTCACAATACTGGGGCGGGACAAAGAAGGAATTGATTGCTAGAACAAATTTGAATGTCACATTTATTTTATCATGCCCTGCTGCTGCGCGGTTGTGCTATATATATATATACATACATATACATATACATATATATATATATATATATATATATATATATATATATATATATATATATATATATATATATATATATACATACATACATACATACATACATACATACATATATATATATATATATATATATATATATATATATATATATATATATATATATATATATATATATATATATATATATATATATATATATATATATATATATATATATATATATATATATATATATATATATATATATATATATATATATATATATATATATATATATATATCCAAATACACCAGGCAAAGTTTGTCAAAGTAATTGCAGAAACCTCAACGTATTTTTCGAATGAGATTTATTTTTCGGAGACCAGGGTGACTGTAGTACTATGTGGTCTGGTCTACGACATTTCTAGAAACTAGTTAGAATTTACAGTAGAAAATAAACCTTTGACGGGCAATTAGCTACGTCCCTTGAAAATATTTAGTGTGTAGTCGTTGCATAAGCAATATATACAGTTACCCGGATGACGAATTTATAGACCCAGGAAACAACTATCCTTCTGTGGAGACAATAGAAAGTCTTCTTTAATCCACAATTTAAAGTGCAAACGAAAATGTAATTTTGCACCAACAAAAACAATGAAACAAATAAGCAAAAAAATAAAGAATAATATCCGCGAAAATATAAAATTTACAACTGTTCTAGTGAACAACAATGAAAATTTACTTCCGCGACCAGTGTTGCTTTAACAGGAAGTCCTCTTTTATTTATGATTTTGTCAATGTTCACTTAGCATGCAACTTGTCATTCGAAATAACCAAATATTAGTTTTCTGGCTTTTTGTTTCGAAGTACAGCAATGAGAAAATCAAGCGCCAGTATCTACAGAAAATTATAAACAATTCAACACAAATTAAATGATTTCAAGTTATTCCCAAACAGTTAGATGGAACAAAGTTCTCTTAAATGATATGACATTCACTCATAATTACAGATTATCAGCTTCACTAAATCATTCGATGAATAGTCTAGCACTCCTTGAAAAAAACAACGCATCATCTCTGAATATAACGCTCTGTGTTAATCTAACAAGTCGGCTGTCAAAAACAGTGATCCTGGCACGGAATGTTATAACATCAATGTTGCTACAGTCTTAATGAAGGTACACTCAACAATTCCTTCATGAAAACATCTTGGTTGCTATAATTTAAAAAATATACCAAAAAAATCTATGCTAATCTAAAACAAGGGGTAGACCCTCTTGAAAATGTCCCCATATCAATAACAATTAATTAACTGATGTTCATTATAGTAAAAGTTATACAAGACATGTATGCGTATTAACTTATCGTAAATTAAATATAATTTGTTGTTTTAAAATTTAATCCTAATTATGTTTAACCAAGTCAATTTACAGTCAATATCTACCTAAACCTGTACCACGTTATGTAAAAATGCCATGCATGACGACTCCGACATTCAGATTGTTTTTACAACCTGATGTTTACCAATTTATACAGTGTTTTGTATATTTGATTTAATTTATACTTCATTTAAATTAATTGTTTGTAAGTTATAAAACAAAATTAATTTTAATTTCATTATATGTAAAAACAATGTAAGTTTGAGCTGAATCTTTTTATAAATACCTAATAATAGAAATACTGTTTCTATTTTTGACTTAGGTAATGGCCATGATTGGGGGTCAAGTAAACAACTTTTTGTTATTCATTTTTGGTGTGTGACTGGTGGTTGTGAAATCGAGGCTGTACTGTGCTACGTGAACTTTGACTTGAGGATATTTTCTAAATATTTCTAGAACGTGATCTGTTTTGCGTCTCGAGGTACTGTATAACCTTTGTTTATAGAGATATTTCGTCAGTTTAGGCTCTTTACTTTACACTGGAAGGTGTCTGTGTTTGTGATAAGTTTGGGAATTACATTGGAACCTTTATTCGAATTATTTGGATTATAAAAGATTAATTCCTTCTCCGGGAAACATTTGATTGTTCATGCAGAATTCTGGGACAAAGACATTTATTTAAATTTTATTCTGAATTCAAACACCAGAATATTATTGACTGTGGAATAAAAAAGAACTTAAACAGTACTACTTCATAAAGATTACAGTATACGTCATCGTCCTCCATTTTTTATTCTTCGTCGGGACTTGAACTTGAATTCATTAGAACATTTCATCATTAGGACTTCTAAAATTTGATTCGTGGATTATTCTTGGATTAATTTTGGATTTGATTCTGAAAACCGTAAGTTCTTTTTTCTTTTTTATTGTGTTTTTCCAGGTAAATAAATTATTTGATTAATTTTTCAAAGCTTGTTGTTCTCGCTCTTTTTTGTTACTGTTCTTTTTGCGCCTAAACACGTGCAAATAGTCACAACTTTACCATTTTTGATCATATTCTAGTATAGGTATCCACATACATTCCAATACACAACCGTGACAAAAAGGAATGCCACTGGTGAAATAAGTGTATCACGGTTTGGCCGTGTTGTCAGCCAATAGTTACATGATCAATCGACCGGCAGTTGAAACTCAGTCAGTTCTTTGATCAACTGTAAGGTCTTTATCAAATGTCTATCCCTGAATCAGAGCAGCGCTAGCACAGTTGGTAGAGCGTAGGGTTAGTAATCCATGGTCGCGGGTTTTATACTCGCCTGGTTTGGAATAAAATGCAAGGGAAAGGCACTTAGTATGATACAGCCAACAATGTATTACAAATGCAGATGCCTGCCTAACCCGCCCCAATCTTAATAGCGTAGTCAAAGCGTACTCACCCAGACTAGTGAAGGGTTGGTGTGTCCTAACAATAGCCAATAAAGCGGTACTATGTCAATTCCTTACAAGTAAAACTATGTATCGTTGTCTTTTGAATATCATTACTTATTTATCTGCACAGATAATCACTTCCTTCCTTCATTTGACCTAAATATTTCAGTCCCTCTGAAACAGAAGATCATATAACGTATTCTGTACTACCAGTATCCAGCTGCTAGCATGAACGACACCGGAAGCGGATTCAAATCCTTGGCGCCTTTGACATCCATATTCACATGAGAAGTGTTCAACTCCTTGTAGCCTTCGAGACCACGTTTACATCAGAAGTGTTAAAGTTCATGTGGCCTTCGAGACAATATTTACAGCAAAAGTATTCAACTCCCTGTGGCCTTTGATACCATGTTTACATCAGAAGTGTTCAACTTCCTGTGGCCTTCGAGACCATTGACACATCAAAAGTATTCAACTGTCTGTGGCCTTCGAGACAATATTCACAGCAAAAGTATTCAACTCCATGTAACCTCTGAGACCATATTCACAGCAAAAGTATTCAACTCCCTGTGGCCTTCGAGATCATGTTTACATCAGAAGTGTTCAACTCCCTGTGTCCTTCGAGACCATTGACACATCAAAAGTGTTCAACTCCCTGTGGCCTTCGAGACCATGTTAACATCAGAAGTGTTCAACTCCCTGTGGCCTTCGAGACCATGTTAACATCAGAAGTGTTCAGCTCCCTGTGGCCTTCGAGACAATATTCACCGCAGAGGTAATCAACTCCCTGTGGCCTTCGAGACCATTGACACATCAAAAGTATTCAACTGTATGTGGCCTTCCAGACCATGTTCACATCAGAAGTGTTCAAATCCCTGTGGAATTCTAGTTCAGCTCCCTGTGGCCTTCGAGACAATATTCACCGCAGAGGTAATCAACTCCCTGTGGCCTTCGAGACCATTGACACATCAAAAGTATTCAACTGTATGTGGCCTTCCAGACCATGTTCACATCAGAAGTGTTCAAATCCCTGTGGAATTCTAGACCATAATCATATCAGAAATCTTCAACGCCCTGTGGTCTTCGGGTTCATATGCACATCTGAAGTGTTCCGACGCCCTGTATCCATATATACCTTATTCACATCGTTAGTTAGGCAATACACAATGCGAGTTGAAGCGGGCAAGTGACATAGCGATATCTACCCTAATTTACAGCTAGGATGTCAAATTTTAAATCGCATCAAAAGTATTACACGGTAGATTTTATAATTGTACCAACCCTACAAGTATGTCTTTGCTATTGTCTTATTTATTCCATTCTTCCTTTCATGGACTTTTATAGTTCTACTTTAAAGTATGATTTATTTCCAGCAATACATTCTACATGCGAATATTGGCCGTTTTCTTGTGCGTAGCCATGAGAGGTTATGTGGTACCAAATTGAGGAGAAAAAACAAGGAAGACAACAATCTGAAATTATTAGAGATCTTGCACGTCAGGGGCGCTCGCAGAATTATGGTGTGGGCAAAGATGAGGTGGTCAGCTATAAAGTTTTACCAAAACATCTTTAGTTGTGAAATTGGTGTGGAATTTATCCTATGTTGCACGCATGAATAACTTAGTTGCGTGGATAATAAGTGCATCAGTATTGAGTTTTGGAGGCGGACTTATATGAGGGTTGACAATAACAGCCTTCCCGACCGTCATAGACAGGTTATTTTACGATTTTTTGAGAAAGCATTCTTGGTGGACGGTTATGATTCGTCTCTGTTCTTCCCTGTTAATCCCAAATTAGCATCGGTAAGAAGGAAGAATACTAGTTAAAATTACTAAGGTAATTTTGATCGTACAGGCAACTTTATGAAGTTTTCTACCCTGGGGTCATGTGATAATTTTCAACATTACTTATGTGAGAAAAAAGCAGACTACTTTCCTAGTATCTTTGGTCATGCATCACTCGTCTTTTCAATGTCTTTTTTTTTCTCTCCCGCTGTCTACGGGATACCTACCACCCAATTTTGGTATTGGATTGCCATGGCCCTCCACCACCCCACCACCCTTATATAAAATCTCAATACACGTCGGTGTCACACACGATTTAATTTACCATGAAAATTGAAATATTAGTACTATAGTCAAACATGAAAGCTATTATTTGTGCATATACGTTCCCATAAAAATAACTATCTTTGAAACTTTTTCTAAATTTAAAACTGCAGTACTAGCTAATTCAATCGACAGGGTACTCCTCTCCAGCATCGGAAATTGTTTTGGAAAGGAGAATGGTTCTGTTGCCATTTAAATCACCATTTCTTCTCTACCATTATAAAATATTAGACACTTACCTTGATTACATACAAGTAAACAATTCGTATTTTATCTAAACGTCAAGCAGCAAAGATGATAGCGGAATAACCGGTAAACCAAAGTAAATTTGCATGATATTTGTTAGTTCTTTCGTGTCTCAAACAGCTTCGTTTTCGAGCTGATGTTTATTTAGTTACCAAGTAAAGAAGCCCCATGGAATCAAAACGGCTGATTTTAATTATACTTTCAAATTTTCGATATATTAATCAGCGAAAACCAGTTTATCAAATGAAATGTTGAAAAGTAAACGCTATTTAGGCCAGATGTTTAAAAAAGAAAAGAAGAAAACAAGTACTTGGCGGAACCCGGTGTCTCACATGGTTTCGTACAATCATATTTCCCTCTACTTAAATTACGAGGAGAAAACTGTATCACACAACGTTAACGTTGACGGTGCCGCTGCAGTCGCAAACGGATTATTGATGCTTACGTCACAAAATTCGTACCACAATGCAGTTGAGACGAGAAGAAATCAATTTAAGAATGTACAACACCCTTGGCGAGCTTAGTTGTAAGTCATTTGCAGTAAATTTCAACGGTCAAAAACGGGTCATTGAAGTACGAAATTAATATTGGGTATATAAGACCAACGAACTAAGCAACTTTCTATTTCCAACACGTCACGTGAATATTAAAAGGCAACGTGGCAACAACTGGAAAGTTCTCTAATAATTTTTAGTTGGTAACTATTGCAACATAATATCAGTATTTTAACTATCGCGACTTAGTTGGGGAATTCAGTTGATATGTGTTGGTATTAACACGAACTTTTATCAATTTGTAAATAAATCGACTTCAAAATCATTATATTGTCTCAAGTCTCCAATTAGTCGACCTTTTTCTCATCTTAGACGAATTATTTTATTTATGTATACAAGTCTGAATAAAAAAAAACGATTTCATTAAGCAGATAAGTGGCAGAAATATGCGAAGTGGCCACTAACACAGCCTTATTTGGTAAAATTAACCTGCTATTAAGCTGAAATTAGCAATGGGATATGTTGCATTAGATTTTATATACATCGACTTGTTTCTCGTCTTAAAGTGACTTATTTATTCTGGAAATATATTTAAATGAATTGGCCAACTTAATTAAATGGATAAGAATCAATTATCTAGTATAAATCTGCCGCTATAACGGTAGTGTACTTTTGGAACATAAAACAAGAAGAATAAATCAGCGACACCTATCGGTAACAATCGTGGAACATATATCAACCACAGTCTACCTCCGTCTCGATTTCTCAAAGTAACACGAGAATCTGGTTAACGAGACTAAACTATCTTCGGAAATATTAATTTAATTCACGCCCAGGGCCGTAGAAAGCGATCACGGGAACTGGGGTAAGAAACAACCTGGTCTCTCCTAGTTCTTGTTCAAATAAAAAAAAATTTCATAAAATTAGAAAGTGTTGTTCGGCCCACGCCGTTTTACAGGCCCGGGCACCTGGGATATATCCCTGGTGCCCTCTTCTCTCTCTCCCCCCCCCCCACACCTCACCCCCCCACCCCCACCCCCGGTCGGCCCTCTTAACGCATTGACACGAAATCTACACTAAGGGGAAACAATTCTATTGCTACTATTTTCTAGTAATACAAGAGAGGAAACATGAAACGATTCGTGCTCCTTGGAGAAATTGGTATTTGGTTTTGTCGCGCTCGTGTTTGTGAGAAATCAAATGCATATCAGGGTAAGACCAAACTTAGTAACAGTGGAATTGATAGATGTAAACAGGTACATTTTATTTTGATCATCATAACCACAAGCAATTCAAGTATCATTCAGGTAAGTGAAACTCAATTTCCCTTTTTTTTTAAATTTGGAAACAAATTTTCGTGTTGAATTGTCGGCCTATACATAGTAAATATGGATAAAGTTGACCATTTAATGTGTCGTGTCTTATCAGAACCATTCTTACCTCGCGTTTGCAAAGCACACTTTTAGACTTAGTTTTAAATCTTCCGGTGTGAAACCATAAGGGTATTTAAAAAATACCAAATCGATATTGTCATGTTACACCAGTCATAGAGTGTGACGAAGGGGGTGGGGGGTTACCCTGAAATTGTTTAAATTAGAACTATCGAGCTAACCAGGCATATTAACGTTCAGACGAACGGATAGAGGTATCGACAGACAGAGACTGACGTAACGGAATGAGAGGTGACCTCCTATACAGTATATATTTCACAATGGCTAATTTAGATCGAGTCCAGATATATATTTATACCATATACATTAAAAATAGCACGGCTTTAAACTTTAAAATTTTGTGTGAAGGAGTTTGATATACCAGTAATGTCGGGATATCAAATTGTGATCCGCCCATGGTGCATTAATATGAATATATGCATATATAAACATTGTTTCAGAAGTAGGCTATTGCTTCTATGCTCCCCAGATGAGTGATGAATTTCCACTGACTAATTTGCAATAGACATGATAAAGAGATTAGCAAGACGTGACGTCGAAACGGTATGTGTACACTTGCACACATACTGTAATCTATGTAGTACTTAATTTGTTATATTTGTTTTTTCCTATAAAATCCTAAAACAGATTAGATTATTAAATATACATCTCTCTCTCTCTCTCTCTCTCTCTCTCTCTCTCTCTCTCTCATGACTTGACAGGCAGCATAATAATCGACCAACAGAGAAACACTGAACACAACATAGCATAACATTGGGACGGACAATACAATATAACCTTGTGGTAAGTCTTCCCAACATCCTTCCTCCTCTCTCTCTCTCTCTCTCTCTCTCTCTCTCTCTCTCTCTCTCGGTTCGGAATGCCCAGGGCACTTCCCTTTCTTACGAATCTAGTCTTCAACTATGTAACAGAAACAAATTGAAACCAGCAAGTTTAGTAAGCTAACAGAATAATGCATTTTCCCAAAAACACAAAGCGAAAATTTAACAGGAACTTAGCGTATTGTAAATTAAATCCCAAATAATCTTAAATGTCATGTTTACAAGCCCAGAACTGTTGAATGTTTCCAATAGTCTTGAGTGTCTTGATGTGACCCATTGATAGGATCCATAATGTCTTTGAAAAAGTCTTCAATAATCCCAAAATAATGTGTTAATCCAGTCAATTAGCACTTAGTAATTTCAATGTATGATTCAAATAATTCCCCAAGAATCATATCTTAACACAACAACAAACTCTGATCATTGGTTCCCAAAGACTAATATGAAACATGAATGAAGACATTGTTTACAATATATGATTACAGTTTTGCACTGCAATTGGTTCCATCATCCGGTGGGGATCCTCTTTCCTAAAGTGCATCGGCTCTGACCCACAACACTCTCCAGATGTGCGCCCACTGAGTTGATCAGACTCTGCCCGGAACCAGTAAGGATTTCTATCGCTAATCTCCTCTCTCGTCTGTTTGCCAGCCTTGGTGACTAGCGTCCTGTTGCTAGCTCCTGTTATCCCAATGACTCCCACGGCACTCTCAGTTCTAATAAAGTGACGTGTTTGGTACCTCCTGAACACAGTACTATATCGGGTCTGATGTTGGTGTTACCTTAGAGATATATTTTGGGAATTTCAGCTGCCCTTTTACATCTGTCGTCTTTGGCTTTTGTGCCTAATCCTTTTTAATATTGCTGATGAAGTTTGGACCACTTTTTACTTGCTGTTTCTTTTCCTGGCTATATACATTTTGGCAGCAATCTCAGCAAGCACGTTGTCATGGCGATAAGGATAACGTCCTTATGTTAGAGCTACCTTACAGGATACCAGCATGTGCTGTAAATTGCAAGTCTCCCACAAAGTTTACAGTTTGGGTCGTCAGCTAGCCCACATGTCTTCAAGTTGATTGGTGTAAGGAGAACAACATGCACTGATAGTAAGAGGAAGCTGATTTTCTGTGCATCAGGTGTCCAGATCTCACTCCAAGATCGTTTCCTTGACCTCAGATTTCACATCGTATCCAACCGTCCTACTTCCTGATGCTGACAGCTTTGACTTACCTGTCTTCTTCGTTTGCCAGACATACTACTTACTGGACCATGGCACGCTTCTCTTTGAAGCATGCTGCTCGTCATGATTTCTTTCCGGACGTCACAGCCCATTCTTCCTGTTTCTACTGTGCTTACCTTGTCGCTGTCTCAGTCTACATTCTTCAAATGCCTTTGCTGCCTCCCACTTCCATCCTGTGCGTACCTCCTCTGCTGCTGCCCTCACCTTCTCATCTGCACTGTATTTCAACATCATCACCTACCTGGCCTTAGTCACCTTGAACTCCTCCGTCACTGATGATAGTGGTAACTGAAGCTTGCTGGCGGTACTGCACAAGTTGATTCATCTGAAGCTCTTTGGAACTCCCGTCTATCGTCGCAGATATGTGGTAAACATTATCTCGACTGTTTCTACGGCCTTCAATGGGACTTGGCATGCTAGAAGTAGCAAAAGTATTCTTGGTAGAATACCATGCTGGTAAAACCAGACCTTAATCTTCCCAGGTAGCCCGCTCTTTTATATAGCTTCCATCCAGTCTTCTGCTTGTCGCTTCATTTCTACTTTACTCTCGCCGTCATTCATGAAGTCCTTAAACCACTTGGCGAGGATCGTAATTGGCTGCCAACTCAGTGTTGGTGTGACTTCCTTTCCTATTCTGAACGTGTATATTGCACCTTCCCTTTCTTCAGGACCAGACTTCTTGACTTAGATTACGTGAATTTATTCCTGGCCCAACGAATCAAATCTTCAAGATCCTTCAACACCCATCTTCCTTCTGTAATTGACTTGGACGTAATTGTCATATCATCCTAGAAGGACCTTGATCCTCGGCTCATCTTCACTGCTGACTTTGCAAGCAGATTCCTTGAAGCTGATAATAGTACCACCGAAATGTTAAATACAGTTATGATGCAAATATCTAATCTCTGCTATGCTGATGTTTGGTCCGACATGGTGAAGCGCATTTGGAAGTTATCGAGATAGTGTTGAAGTATGTCTCTGAACTTCTCTGGTACATGATATTTGTTTGAAGTCAGGTCGACCAACTTGTGTAGAATGCTAATATGTGCATTGACGAGGTCAACCACAACATTGTCAGATCGCCTTTGTTTCCCTTGGCATCCTGGATGATATTAGTTAGGATACTTGTGTGCTCAAGTCAACCATGTACTCCTGGAATTACAACTTTCTGAACTGAAATATCCATGTACTTGTTCTCGAGCATTTGTTTCATCAGACGCTGAGCTAGAATCGCAAGGCATATATTCCCATATATTCCATTTCACGTTTACAAGGACAATTGTTCTGAATTGCTAAATTGCTAAATTCCTGACGAGTTTTCTTCCTTAGTAATACAACATCTCTCTGCAAGATGCCAACTCTCTGTCAACTTGCCTCGTCGTCATATGACCTTTATTAGCTTCCGGTGTTTTCTGTTGAGTCCTGTACAGTATTTGTAAGGCTTGTAAGGAACACAATTTACTCCTGAAGCTGATGTGGCTTTTGCCTCTTCTATAATGTCATTCCCTCCCTGCAGTATTAGTTATGAACTGTCAGTTGGGGTTGCTGGTCTTCTGGGTTTATAAGTCTGGGCTGGTCTCTATCTAGATCACTGTGGGCTTTCCTCAAGTGTTCTTCTACATCCTCCTTCGGACATTCGTGTCTTCTCGATCTTTTGTCTCCTTGCAACTTTTTGACAAAGCAGAACTGATTGACAGTCACGGCTTTCGTTTGGCAATGTGTTTCTTTGCTTCTTTTCTTCTATCCCCAAACAATATTTCCCCGTGCCTTACATGATGGTGGACATGGCCTTTTCTTTTCTATCAACACTTCCTGCCAGCTTTACTTCCATTAATTGGTCTATGTCCTCATCAAACTGTCTCCACGCTGTTTTGGTTGAATCCAGAGTCCATTTTACTCTTAATTTCTGTCGACTAATACTCCCATTTACCATTGTAGTCTGATAAAAAAAAATTGTTAACAATGTTAAATAAAAAAAACAATTTACAAAATTAAGGTAAGGCAAAACTCTATACTCATCTCGGAAAAAGGTCAGACACAACATATACTGGACACCCGCCTAAAGAAAAATAAAGCTATATAAAATAAAGCTTTCTTTTACATATTAGTCAAAACATATATATGATAATCTAACGATTAAAAGTCACATAAGATATCTAATGAATGACAGCAAATGTGTACAAAATAAAGCAAAGTGATCTTTCAATACACATAAAACTGTATTTGCAATCAAATTATATTTTTCATTGATGTGTCCAATTTCATCTATATATTCCTGCAACATCAAACTCAGTAGTCTCTGAGTTTTTGTTTCCATTTTGTTCATGAAAATACGAAGTTTGCGAGTATTGAATACAATAATCGGAGAAGAAGCTAAACTAATGTTCTAAATCCAATATAAAATCTAATGTTCTAAATCCAATATAAAATCTAATGTTCTAAATCCAATATAAAATCTAAATATTCCGTCTCGATTGCGAAATATTTTCTTTGGTACCTGTTTAATTGTTTAGAAAATATAGTACACTGGATGATCCACAACGTTTTCTTTCTTCTTCTTGAATCAATAATCCACCAAGCCCTACTTGCTTCAAACAACATTTCTGTTTAATTGACTGAAGATTTCTGACACTTGTCAGACCAGTGCACTTTGGATTTCGTACTCAATACATCTGTCAAAGGCTGATTCCTTTCGACAAAGGTTTCCAATAATATGGTTCCAGCCATACCCAAAAAATGCATCAGTTCAGTTATTCTGATAGGGATTGGGAGATAGTCCTGACCTTAATTTCTGTAAAAAATATGCCCTTAAAATGTAACACATGCACGGCAAAACTCACTTTTACCTAAATTAATTAACAGATTATCATCAGTGAGAGTAATACAAAAATGTCCGAATGATTTCCACGTGATGTTTTGAAGGATCATACAATTTATCCCGAAGAGGATTCTGATGTATGGGCAAGAGAACTAGAACTATATCACCAGGCTGAAAATTTGTTTCCATTGCATGTCAGTCATGTCTTAATTTCATTCTTGACAGAGTAGATGAATATTAGTTCTTGATACATCACAAGCATTTGGCGATTTGTATTTGAAACCAGAAACATAGGTAAGAAGATTAATCGCGGAATCTTCAATAAAAAGAAGTTTCTCTTTTAATAATTTCAGTGGACATTAAGTCCAAAGGGTAGTTCAAAAGGACTTTCAGATCCAATGATTCTTGAAATTATTATCTAACAGTAAGCAACAGGAAATGAACGCTCTCATCCCAATCCTTTCCTGTATCAATATTACTGAATGGTATTTTTCAAAGTTTGATGAAATGTTTCAATGTGATAGGAAGAATATATAAACTATTACATGCCTAATTAATGTGTAACTTGTTGGAAAATTTCAAACATAAAATTTTACTCTTGATTAGACTGGACATATTTGGGTCAGATAGAACAAATCTTGGACAAATCTTTTACTATGGTTTAATACCTCTTAAACGGATTGCCTCTGGAAATCTGGTGGACGCACACATAATGCTCGAGAAGTAATGTTTGCCTGGCTTGGTTTTAGGTAATGGAACGACGCAGTCTACCAATGTTCTGACAAATAGCTCTACAAATGCAGGAATAGGTTACAAATAAGCCTGATGTATTGTCAGATTGGGATTTTCTCATATTTGACGTTTATGACAAGATCTACAATATTTAGAACCATCACTTTTAGTTTTCGGCCAATAAAACTAGTAAAGTTCTTGCGATAAGTTTTATTGACTCCTAAATAACCAGCCAAGGAAGCTTCATGGTCCAGATTAAGAATGTATTAACTATAAGATTTAGGAACGACAATTTCATGGCTCAGTGACCACGAATCATCAGCAGGTACATTAGTTGGTCCCCATTGTCTCAGAAGGGCCCCATTTATACGAAAATAGGAAATTGTGACTTGTTGGGTTCAGTTTTATTAACAGTCCTCTGCAACGAACAGGAGATCTCAGGATCTCGTTCCTGTTTGATAATAATTGATTATATGTTGTTACCCTGATTCGAACTGATGGAATGAGTAGTAAAAAGAAGATCAGTATTATCGATACCTTTTAATTCACGACACCATGCGCAAAAGCGAACTCCTCACAAACCTGACCAATAAATGTGTCAGCCAAAGGAATATATTTCTGATCAACGTCATTCTCAAGTGCACTTTTTCTCATAGGTCTGGACAGGAATTATATCAATCAGAGATATCAGTCTCAACGTGATCACTTTTCTGATCCAAATGCACACACACACACACATACACACACACACACACACACACACACACACACACATTTTTTTTTTCAAATCCTGGAACAATTTGATCTTTTCAAAAAGGATGAATTTATACAAAATGCCAGAAAATACGATCTTTCTGAGGTAAAGGATTCATTAACGAAAGACGAAATAAGAAATATTTCGTTTCAGAATTTCGTAGAAAAGAATGTGTTGGATAAAAGTGCTTTGGTTTCGATCAGTAAATCTGTATCAGACTCTGACATAAAAATGAAAGAATTAGAATTAAAATACAAGATGGAATTGGAGTTGAGGAAGCTGGAACCTCAGAAGAAGAAAGAAAATTAAAAAAAAATGCAGTTGCAATCAGAAAAAGAAAAAGAACAAATGAAATTGGAGAAAGAAAAAGAACAAATATTATTGCAAAAAGAACAAATAAAGTTACAATTTGAGAAAGAGGATAGAAAGAGACAGAAAAGAGAAAAAGACAAACAAATGCATTTACAAGCAGAAGAAAAAGAGAAATAAAAACAAATGCAGTTACAAAAAAACAAATGCAATTACAAGAAAAATAAACGCAGTTACAAGAAAAACAAATGCAATTAGATAAGGAAGAAAGAGAGAATGTGATGTGATGTGATTTTGGATTTTTAACGTAGCTTTAACAATTTTTCAGTCATATCGCTACGATGTCTGCAATGTGGCAGTTTATAGTGATGTCTAGCACTGGGGCATCATGCCGCAGACATGTAGCATGATGTCCCACCCAGTCGCATTATCTTGACACCGGGCCGACCAGTCCTAACACTAACCTCTTAATGCTAAGCGCCAAGCGAGGCAGCTGTTAGTACCATTTTTGTAAGTCTTTGGTATGACTCGGCCGGGGATTGAACCCACGACCTCCCGCATCCGAGGCGGATGCTCTAACCACTAGGCCACCAGAGCGGTTAGAAGAAAGAGAGAAAGAGAGAGAATATCAATGTAGATTGAAAGAAATGGAACTGGCAAAGTGAATAGCACATTCGTACTTGAAATCCATATTTAAGTTTGGATCCTGCAAAGAATATTAGATTAATGCCCCCTTTCAGAGAAAATGAAGTAGACAAATATTTTACTCGTTTTGAAAATGTCGCTGAAAATGGCCAAGGGAGCATTCGACTCAGTTATTACAATGTGTACTCACTGGTAAGGCTAGTGATATTTACAATTGACTATCAGTTCACCAAAGTGGTAACTATGAGGTGGTTAAAGAAAGCATCCTAAGGGGTTATGAGTTAGTCCCTGTAGCTTATCGGCACAAAATTCAGAACATATAGAAAAAGTTCGACAAACTCATGTCGAATTTGCTAGAGATAAAGAGCAGTCATTTGATAGATGCTGCTTAGCCAAGAAAGTTGAACGAAACTATGAACGTCTGGAACAACTTGTATTACGTGAAGATTTCAAAAACTGTGTCCATGGTGACATTAAGTCTTATCTTGACCAGCATCAGATTGAAACACTGGACATTGCTGCTCGTGCTGCTGATGAATAGTCTTTAAAGTTCCTTTTATAAATAAGACTTCCACTCAACAGTATTCTGGCAGAAAACGTATTTCAGCCTAATACAAGCCCTTCTAAAACTCAAACTGGCACAACTTCTGAAAGTCAAACTTTAGAGAAACTTGATTCAAGATCCTTCTCTCATCCTTCAATTACCTATTGCAAGAAAAAGGACACAATATTTCTGATTGCTACAGATTGAACAATATGCATCAGAATCAAGACAGACCTATAAGAGGTCAAGGTCACGGTCATGTATTGAAAGTAATACATGTGTTGGGTCTAATAAACCCGTCTGATTTGATTATGGAGAATTATGAATCATTCATATCGAAGGGTTCTATATCACTCTCGGCTTATTCGGCCAATCCTATCCCAATTAAAATTTTAAGGGACACAGGAGCTTCTCAGAGTATTTTATTGTCAGGTACTTTGCCTTTTCCTGAGAAGTCTTTTTCTAATGAGAGTGTTCTTATTAGGGATTAGAGTGCAGCTTTGTTAATATTGCTCTCCATTGTGTTAATTTGTCATCAGACTTAGTCATGACCCGTGACAGTCGGAACAGTCACAGTTTTACCCATCGAGGGCATTCATTTTGTACTAGGCGACGACCTAGATGGAGGCCATGTTGTGGTTAATCCACTTGTAACTGACAAGCCTTGCATGGTACAGAATGTCGACCTAATTGATAAAGAATTCCCTGATTTATTCCCAGCTTGTGCAGTTACCAGAACTATTTCAAAGAAAGATCTTGAGAATGGTGTTGATAAGGAACGTATTCCTTTAGCTGGCACATGTAATGGTCAGGTTTTTGATGAGGTCACTTTCACTCCTTGTTTGGATCAATCAGAAGGTATTGATCACAGTGATCCTCTTTTAGCTACTCATTCTCTTTATTCTAATCAGGAAAATAAACGACAAACAATTATCGTCGAACAGGAAAAAGACCCTGAGATCTCCTGGTTGTTTCAAAGGACCATTAGTGAAACCGAAGCTACTGAGTTTCCTGTCTGTTATTTCATTAAAAAAAGAATTCGTATGAGAAAATGGAGACCTCCCGAGGTACCTACTGATGACGAATGGTCAATGAACTATCAAATTGTAGTTCCAAAACATCACAGGCAGAAAATACTTAGTTTGGCCCATGAAACTCCATTGGCTAGTGATTTAGGGATCAATAAAACTTATCACAACATCTTAACTCACTTGTATTGGCCAAAAATCAAAAGTGATGTTGGTAAATACCGGAGATCTTGTCATACCTGTCAAATGGTAGGAAAACCAAATCAGAAAATATCTAAGGTTCATCTGCAACATATTCCTGCCTTTGACGAACCATTCAGTAGAATTATGGTAGATTGTGTTGGTCCTTTACCTAAGACCAAGTCAGGTAACCAATACCTGTTGACCATTATGTGTGCGGCAACACGGTTTCCAGAGGCAATTCCTTTGAGGAATTTAAATTCTAACATAATAGTAAACGTTTTGATAAACTTTTTTTTTACTCAACGTGACCTTCCAATATTTGTTCAATCGGGTCAAGGATCAAATTTTAGGTCTGGAATATTCCAGTCTATTATGCCTGAATTTGGCACTAATTTCAAGCCAAAAGTGAAATTACGGTTTAACAGAACTTCTATGGAGAGATCGTTCTAGTTTGGTAACTGTGGAGTTCTGTCTCTCTTACTCATTCTTCAAATGTATCTTCAGAATAGATAGTACGGCCAGCCCTTACAAAGTTAAGAAGAAAATGAATGAATTAAATTATAATATTGCTGCTCCTGGGATCTAAATACGTTAGAGGAGTACCAGTATATAGAAAGAGATGGCCAGCTTTAAAATGCAATTAATTTAGTTGTACCTATCCCACTCATGAGCAAGAAAGAAATGAGCTTAAACATTTATTATTTTCATATAAGCACTTATTTCAAACTTTTCCTACAAGAACGAACAAAATTTTCCACGACGTTGATATTCTAAATTCTAAACCTGTCAAACAACATCCGTACAGGATGTACCTTCTCAAACAGGAATACTTGAAAAAAGAAATTAAATTTTTGCTGTAGAATAATTTTATAGAGCCCAAACGGTGACTGTATTTCACAAAAACCAGATAAAACTGTCCGTATGTGTACTGATTATAGGAAGGTGAATAGTGTGACAAAAACAGATATTATGTATATTTGATTTAATTATATCTGATTTAATATATATTTATTTTAATTGAATTGTTTGTTTGTCAGTTTTTTATTTTAAAATATTTTGTTACATGCTATTGTAATGTAAATTTATTCACTGGAGATTATACTTTTTCCAGAAAATAGTTTGATCTTGTTTGTTCGTTTTAGTAAACACGAAATGTTGACCTACATCCTGACCTTGATTCAAAAGTAGTAGCAGTTACGTAAATAAGTTCTAGTTTTATTTTAAAATGATTGGCTTTTGTCAAAGTCATGATGGGACTACGTGATCAAGAAGTAAACAATTTTTTATTTTATTTCTTAGAGTAAAATGATTGGTTTTCGTCTGGGTCATGTTAGGCGTCAAACGCCGGTCCTGTGTTTTTCTTAATGTTTTATGAGGATTTCTGATGTATTGCTTGCTTTATAATATTTTCTCTCAAGAATAAAAGGTCAAGGCAAATTGCAATGTTAACTGGAACATAATATGTTAATAATAATATCATTATGAAGCATATCAACTTAAGGATATGACATGAAGTTTGTGGGCATGTTAGTAAAAGTAACATGCAGGCTTTCATGATATAAACATATCTTGATTTTAGTATTGCGTTCAAAAGGCACGACCAAAACATAATCGCTTTTCTAATGATTTTGAAGACATAGGATATTCAGAGTTACGTATTAGATGATACAAGACGAAGAGACTAGATAAATACTTTCTTCGAAAGGTCGTAGTGCAAGGAAAATTCATGAAAACAGATTTTTTCTATTAGCAGCTGCGGCTCGAGGGTTCTAGGCTCCCGAGGGCAATGCTATTTAGTGGCAACTCTATTGTGCTATAGAGACTAGTTTTTATGTCAGTTTGCAACCTACCTCATTCACCTGCCCACCCACACCCTCCTAAATATAAGTTTTGTAAAAGAATGATATCACCACCACCTAGTTACATTAAGGTGAACTACTTCGAAAATTTCAGCTACAAAATAGAAGCTTCCAACAGCGCCACCTTCGACTGGCACATGGGAGCAATTGCCCTCTCCCAGCCAGGCCCCTTGCACCGCCACTGTCTGTTATATTCTGATATCTCAAGCTGAATATTTCAAATGTAAAAGTAAAACCGCACACTCATGTACGTCATTTAAAAAAAAAAAAAAAAAAAAAAAAATCTTTAATCGTTTCGTAATTTTTTCAAACACGAAGATAATGTATTTTCTGGATATGTTTTCAATGTGAAGTAACTACAGTTGAATAAACTGGGTGCTTTATTAGTTTTTCATTAGTGCCGGATAAATTCACGAGGACAGCATATGCAACTCATGCATATTCTCTCTCTCTCTCTCTCTCTCTCTCTCTCTCTCTCTCTCTCTCCTTTAGAAGACTATATGCAATTAACACAAGCTATTATGCATTAAATATTCCCATAACATATTGCAGGACATATGGAAACCAGGACTGTGGAAACCTGAACGATGCTTGAAAACCACATCTTCCTTCTTCCAATTGTACTCGTGACCTACTTGCCAGTTTCATTCATAATCACGTGAGTAAAGCTCGCTTTAGTTCCCCATAGAAAATGATTCGTGTGCAGTTTTTCAAGTTATGTATGACATTACATTATTTAAGGAGATGATTGAACACAGGCATATCTAACATGAAAGAGGAAGTTAGGAAAATAAAGTATGTAGCATTGTCATTTAAAAGCTTGTATTAATACTGTATTGTACTGATCAATCTTGTATCTGTTTTATATGATATTTTTGTAGTGTATTTGCTATTCATTCGAGTTCTTGAGATTTCATATGATTGTGTAGAGGTCCTCAAGCAGTGAGGAAGAACGAGCACTTGTGCATGGCCCCATCAAACTTACAGTCTCTCGGTTGTTGTAAGTGCATATAACTGTTTGTTAACTTCCAGATAGGCTTCAGTATGCTAAAATGTTTTGGAAGCTTTTAGCAACGTTAAAGAGAGACACGCTTTTGCCCTCATTATGAAAACCAAATAAAAATTCCGAAGTTCAATTCACTACCTGCTTTGTTGTTCAACAGTCCTTCACATAAATATGAGGTAAGTAAATTTGCAAATTTTGATTAAAAGAGCCCTTGTGTCTCTAATTATTTTATGAGACGAATCTTTCTTGTGTTGTTTCCTGTACATCGAGGCCACAAATAAATGAAAACAGATGCAACCAGTTAACCTATTTCACTGGAGTAAGAGCTTCCAGTGTCGAATCAAGAAATATTTGTTTAGAGTTGGTAGGCGAGGAGTCTGTGTGATGGAATCATTAGTACAGGTCCATGTGGCAAAGCCTCTAGGAGCTTTGCGTCTCCATGGCATAATTGTAAACATCTAACTATAAATAAAACTTAATTTAGGAAACCAATGGGTATGTTTCGTACGTGGTTTTAGGAGAGAGGGGTCCAACCCATCCCCACCCCAGCATCTACCCATTGTGTACATATACAAGTTATAGAGATTTTTCTGACTTTTCTTATATTTCTCATAAATATGTTAATGAAACGTATTGTCAAATAGTCGGTACACTTTACCTATCTGGGAATGTATGCATCTAGTTATCATCCTTTCACATGACTATCGCAACAATGGAATGTTCAGTTGTGAAACTGACACGCTTTAGTGTTAACATGAGTTGTCTACCCTAACCGGTATCAAGCTACGTGACATCATACGCACTGGACAATCTGTGTTGAAACGTGATTTGTCTGTGTAAAATGTTCTATTTATTCGAACGGTCACTTTCTCTTTGATTTATAATTTGTTAACAAAATGTACTTTAGATGTTAAAGGCTGTAGAACTGAGTCTGGGACTATTGTTACGCGTAACAAATGAAAGGTGATCCGTCAGGAAGTGGACGAAATTATTCCGCATTTCTTTCTAAACAATTTTCATTAAAATAAAACTATGCGATAAATAGAACCTCAAATGGGCAATGCTCGTTAAAAAAATGTCCCGCTTTTGCGAGTCAAGGTTAGCAACCAAAAGCTTGACAAAATTCAATTCATTTCATAAATTCAATGTTAAATCATTACCTATTTGAGATTCTCTGTTTATTAAAGACTCTATCGACAGACTAAAGTAATCGGCCTTAAATGTCTGTTCAGGAAATTATATCATCGGCATCTCTTGAAAGGATTAAAAACATATTACAAATTTATTTATACAAATTTCGTTATTTTCATCTACATTATGATAAAATTTTCTTTGATAGCAATTCTGATTTAGCCGTCATCAATATTAAACAGAATTCACAAAATTACATTCTTTTAGTTTAATCGCACAATGAATGAACTTCATCTGTTGCATATTTCAGCAAAAACATTGGAAACGGGCAACGGTCAGTGCAGATAATTGCCTTTCCCATGCACATGGCACAAAACATATATTTATAACTGATTATTAATTGATGGTAAAGTCACATTATGAATAATTGTACATATAATTATGAGCACTGCTTAAATCATTAAATGGCACGACTTTAAAAGAGATTTAGTGTAACTTTGCAATTTTTAAAATTGAGATTCTATATTCAGATAAATATTCCTCTAAATATCATTGGACTCCTTTCCAAAATTCAACCAACCTTGCTTTGCGGACACCTCCATGTAAAGGACATTACCCTCAAAGGAGTATATTAACCTTTTTGTTGCCAGACAGCAAAATAACTGGCGTATGGACTAGCGTGTGTTAGTCCGTCTTATCAAGTCCTTATGGTGTCAACGCTCAGATTAAAGTGTCCGTTGAGGTCATTTTCTCGGACAGTATTGTTCGCAGTCACGTGATCTGGTATTGCAATTGTTCTTCTTGAATTTAATAGACAAATGTCAGTAAAATTAGACAATGTTTTCAAGATGTCGTTATTTTGGTAATCTTGGTGGTCGTCTTGTTTACTCGGGTCTTATTGCCTATGGAGTCACAAAACTTCGAAGGTAATTGCGTTATGAGGAGTATGCCTAGCATCAAAGAATAGTGGGTCTCTCTTACCTACATTTCATGGTTCAGTCAGTTGTGCTTTACTTATAGCTAGGTTACGATTTTATTTAAGATCATTTTGTCAGATACTACAGCTCGTAAAGTCACAAAATTGCAATTTAGCTGTGTCTGAAAATTAGGGTTTTTACTTAGGTCATTTTCTCACACGCTGTTGTGAATGAATCAGTTGATATATTGAAGTGTCAAAGGAGCTATCAAATTTGAAGAGAAAAAAGTTGGTACCGTCTGAATTAAAAATGTGTTTACAGTATTCATTTGTAATCCCATCATGCTGCCACTAGCGACTTTCTTGTGGTAAGTTTAAATACATATTTCACTATTTTTATACAGGACATTCGCGTTTTAAAAAGAACAACACACAATTGTGCTTTTGGGGTGTTCCCTATAAAGAGGGTCTATAGAAATCAATGTAACTGATATCTGATCATCATCATCATTATGATCGTCAGTGTATTACTGACGTAGTGTAGATGATGATGATGATGATGACGACGACGACGACGACGACGACGATGATGATGATGATTATTATTATTATTATTATTATTATTACAGATACATTATTGCAGTCAGATACGGTCATGTAGAACCCGGGTTTCCTTATATAAGGTAAGACTGAATATGCTGATTATTCAATGTTTCTCCTCTTCATCTTTGATGTTATTGGCTTTTTCTATTTGCTATTGTAATAACCGAAAGGAGTCTCTTGACCGAGCGAATCCTACCCTGGTGTAAATCCTGCTAAAAGTTACTTGTTTTCCCCTGATTTCCACGGACTTTTCGACAACAACCGATATCTACTGGAAATTCCAGATAACAGAACAGTCCCTTCTTAATTATTCCATTGTTCAAATTATCAGTCCCTATCACAAATACTTCACCTGGAGATACACAATCAATCAACATAATTAGACTTTAATAGTAACTTCCTGGCTAAAGGCCCCCGTATGCAGCTCTGACCTGAACTCACCACGAAATAAAATTCCGGTCAAGTACTTCGGATTGTTTATTATATAAAAAAGTTACCCATCTCCTAACCGTGGACAGAGATCATATCGAGTTGACGCATGGAAAACATGAACACGTAAAATGCCAAGGGAAATAACAGCATTCTATCCCATATTACAGGGTGTTTGGTAATAATTCTAATTAGTAACTAGTTCTGAATCTCAAATTTAAAACGTACGCATGCCAATATATCTATTAAAAAGACTATTCCACAGGAATTTTTGATTGTGGTCGTGTGTGGTCAAACCTTTTCAATATATAAATCATCAGATGCTTTATACCTGTTTTATTTCCTTATGTAAGTATGGAAGTGAACCAGATAGCAAAATGATTACTGGTTCCTATCCATGACACATTTAATACAATTAAAGCGAATATTAATAATACACGATATACAATAAAAGGAGAGAGAGATCATTGGTATGAATAGCCATTTATCATTGTTGGGTCGGTATTTTAGGGCGCGAAATGTAAGGCAAATTGACGTATACAAGAGAACACATTTCAGAATGAACAAAAAAATTCTTTACTGAAGCAATTCACTTTCAAATATGTTGAAATAGTGCGTGTCCTAGTCTGTGAAGATGACGAGTGGCCTAGTCTGTGGATATGATGCGTGACGTAGTCTGTGACAATGGTGCGTGGCCTAGTCCGTGGATATGATGCGTGGCCTAGTCTGTGGAGATGATGTGTAGCCTAGCCTGTGGAGATGCTGAGTGGCCTAGTCTGTGGAGATGGTGCTTGACGTAGTCTGTGTCGATGATACGTGGCCTAGTCTGTGGAGAAGAGGAATGGCATATTCTGTGTGGATGATGCGTGGCCAAGTATATGGAGATTATACGTGGCCTAGTTTGTGGAGATAATGAGTGGCCTAGTCTGTGGAGACGGCGATTGGAACAGTCTGTGGAGATGGTGCGTAGCCTAGTATATGGAGATGATACGTGATCTAATCTGTGGAGATGATGAGTAGCCTAGCCTGATACGTGACTACTCTGTGGAGATGATGCTTGGCCTAGTCTGTAGTGCAAATGAATGGGCTGGAGCAAAAATAGTTGACCCATACTTCTTTAAGTCAAGAAACGTTCAGTTTACATCGCCGCTGCTAAAATCAGTTAAAGACTTCTACAATATTGTATTGTCTTAAAATGCAACTCGAATGTCTGGTGTTCAGTTTTGCAGAAATGGTGGCTGTCTAGAAAGGCAGCAATTTTCAGATAATTCCTTAGCACTCGGAATACATAATTTATTCATATCGTCCTGATCTAAATGTTATCAGCTAAATTTTCGATGGAATTAGCAATAACTAACGGAAAGTACACGAATTTAAAGACTGAAACCTGCATAACTTATTATCTATTTTCTTCAAAACAAATGCAAGCCATTCCAATGACATTTCGAAAATAGGCTGACCCCGAGGTCAAAGGTCTATGCATGAATAAGATTAAAGGAGGGATATACAGACCACCAAATATTGAATTATTTGTTTCTGATCGTGATGAATTAAGTACTGAGAGATCCCAGAACAGTAAACCAGATTATTTTTTTTTAAAAATTGTCTTATTCTAATAATAAAATATTACAACTATGCCACTCTTGTAACCTACAGCAAATTATACCAGAAACGACAAATTTAACCGCTTCGGTGGCCTAGTGGTTAAAGCGTCGGCCTCGGATGCGGGATGTCATGAGTTCGATCCCCGACTGAGTCATACCAAAGACTTTTAAAAATAGTACTAAGAGCTGTCTCGCTTGGCGTTCAGCATTAAGAGGTTAGTGTTCAGACTGGTCGTCCTGGTGTCAGGATAATGTGACTGGGTGGGACATCATGTTACATGTCTGCTGCAAGATGCCTCAGTGCTAGACATCACTATAAACTGCCACATTGTAGACATCGTTGCGATATGACTGAAACATTGTTAAAGCTACGTTAAAAATCGAAATCACAACAACACAACACAACAACAAATTTAAGTTTATTGTGAGACTTTGATATATTTAATAGCGGTGTCGGAACCCAAATTTGTATTATTTTAATGTGGATGCCCTTGATCCATTTCATTCAAGTGGAGTCAGATACCATTGCCCAGTATTTGCCACCTTAATACTTACTACCCCCAAATGAGAGTGCTATAAGAGAGTGATATAAGAGAGTGAAATAGTTGTATGATAAAGGAGAAGATACTTTCTTATATTCACTTCTGCACAATGCTCTATGGGATGAAATATTTGAAGAATAAAACTATATTAATGATATTATAACTATATCAACAAGTCTCCTTTGGGATGCAGGGAGTAAAAGTGTGCCACAAAAAAAGCACCCATTACTATTCGTGCTAAAAAGCCAACCTGGATGCACAACGAAATTAGAGAACTCGTTATACAAGGAACGCGACTTCGATATAGTAAAATGAACGCAAAACTCAACACTGGTTGCTATAGCGTCAAAAAAGATAATTATTAGTGAAATACCTGGAAGCAAATATTTAAACAATCAGCGATTGGCTGACAATAATTATTCAGGTAATTTCAAATAGTGATGGAAACTTGTTACGGGCATTCATGGAAAGTCCAAGAAGAAATTATGATTCACTGATTATAAACGAGGTTAGTGTGACGGATGTGCAAAATACATTTCAGCTGTGGGACACGTTACCGATTGGAATAATTCGTAACCCATCCATTCAAAATTTTAAAACTTACCTGAATCAAAACAAAATTACAATTCCTTCGTATTATTTTGTTGGTGATTTGGTGGGTCAAGTTCATTTTATGCGACTGAGAAATAAGTACAGTAGCTTAAACAACGATTTATTTCAATATCATGTTTCTAACAATAGGTACTACACACGCTGACACGTAGAAACAGTTGAATATTTTCTATTAGAATGTCAAAAATATACAACTCTGAGACATTGTGTTCTTTTCACATTACCGATCCGACTTTCAAATAGGATCTTATGATCCGGCAATCTGGTGTATTCTGATGAAATTAATAAGCAAAATATTTATGGCATTGCAAACGTTCAGAAAATTATCAACACGATTTTCAAATTAACATTAACATTCAAGTCACAACCACGCAAGTGTATTTATTTAATCTATTTTACAATTAAATGATCTTCAACAAAGTTGTATATACTAGAACTAACAAAGTATACTTATATATTTGTTTTTTATTTATCTACTTAAAGTCTGAAGACAATTATTGTTACAATTTCTCTATGATAGGTGCAGTGCCGGAATACCAAATAGACAGAGTAGGCACCGGTTTATGCGCGCCACGCCTTTTAGGTGCCCTGCGACAACGGTTATTTAGTAATATTTAATAAGTTTTATTTAGTAACATAAAATGTTAATTTGCGTAATAACATTAATAATTGTTAATATTTATTTTGTGGAATAAAATTGGGTTTTTTAAATTGTTGGTTGGTAAAATTCAAAACGTATTAGGAGATAATTTGCGAGGGGGCCCCCAAGATTTCGATAGCCTTTGGCCCAAAGGAGGCCCTCCACAGGGTTTAATCCGGCACTGAATAGGTAAGGCAGTTTTCAACAAGCTTCCATCTTTCTACTGAATCCCTACAAAGATTTTATTGTTATAAATCATACATGAAAATGTTTTCTTGAATATATACTGTTCAGAACCATGGTCTGATCATTTACGAATTTTACTGGGGAGCCGTTTTTGCCTTGACAGTAAAAAAAAAACTTAGGGTATTCCTGTTGTTCTTGGTAGATAGATCAATAATAGTTTGAACGTTGCATATATCATTACATCTAAACTTGGAAGTTATCCTCAAATTACAGGTAAAACCTAGTATATAATTAGGCAAACATATTTGGGGGGAAAACGTATGATGTAGCGCAAGATTGCATCAACGCCTGGTGGTCTCAGGGAATCAGTACGCCATATCATACTAAACCTTTCTGTTGATTGTTAACAAAACATGATGTTGTTTGGGTTTTTAACACCACTTCTCAGTGCAGATAGGCCATACATGGCTGTCAGCACAGCTCTTGGAGGAACCCGGAAAACACCTAGTAAGAACCACCGACCAACGGGAAGGTACTGGCAAGCTTTCTCACATACCCACATTGGCCGAGCCCGAGACCCGAACCCACACTGACAGAACTGATATGACATTGATGGTAATTGCGAACGCTTAAAACCACTTGGACACCGTAAGTCTTATATACATTTATCTTATTTCGAACGCATTTCTTGCATTTTTCAATCGTAGCATTGTGGACATGTAATTTTCACAATTTGTGAATGTAAGGTTTGTTTTTTGTGCATCATCTGAAGAAATTAGCAGAGTAATGCGTTTTCGGTTTTTACGTCAACGTAAACGCACCACTTTAAAAAATAATGCTACATACTACTTTCTTGCCATTGTATTTAGATAATTTTATAAATTTTCACTTCTTCTAAATTTCGTTTTTTTTAGTGACACGGGAACCTCTCCTCCAGAGAGTTGCATTTTTGGACAATTACTAAATATTGGCGCATTAATATGTAAGTGTTATTTTATTGTTGATAAGTTTTCCCTCTGCATGAAAATTGGCCTTTATTAACTTTGGAATTGTTTGTCTTATATTTTTTTAAAGAGAAGAAAGTATATTTGAATTAAATAACATTTACGTCATTAGTTTAACTCTTTGATGAATACTGAGGACTGAATACAAAAAATTATGTAATTCAATATTAGTTATTTAAACTAAAAACTATTGTATATATATAGTAGAACTTCGTTTATCTGGATTCCGATTTGCCCGAGTATCTGCTCATACGAACTATCACAGTGTCCAACGAAATGTATGCTTCATTCAATTTGTATTTATCAGTAAATGAAACTAATTTGCCAATCACGACGTTATTATGTATTAAAAATATGTTCCCTCATATGAAATTAAGATGTTTTAAGCACTTGTGAATTGTTTTATTCAGTTTGCTTCCATATTAAAAAGAGGTTTATATTTGACAAATATTAAACTCGATCCTTTCATTTTCTATTTCAAGCTCAGCATGAGCTTTAGCAACTGAAACTTTCATTTATTTATCCATGTATTTATTTTTGCTGATTTTTTTTTTGTAGGCTTTGTAGTTATGTATACTCGCTATAAGCAGATAGAGAATTTCTACAGAGAATCTTCACGTAAAAAGTTGATGACAGCCAACAAAGTTTCCTTCGTGTTGGGATTAGCAGCGTGTTTAGGTGTTAGTATCGTTGGCAATTTCCAGGTATGTGCTCACAGAAAAGTAACTTTTATTGCACTTAGATTGTAACTTCACGAGATGTTCTGCAAAATTTGGTCCGAAAGTATTGCGTCCATGCTTTCATTACGGAGGAATCCCCCACCTTTGAAAGGAAAGCTATGAATCACTATTGGTTGTGTTATTATTTCGTACCATTACATAACTACGAACATCACATACGTAATTTTTAGATCCCATTAAAATAATACTATATATCAACCTCGACTGTCCAAGGCATTTGCATTAAAGCAGCAAGTTGCACTAACAATTAAAACATTAAGAGCCATAAAAAAAATTCAAAGAGAGGAGACAAAGGAGGAGGAAAGATGCAACAAACCAGGCTATGAGCGATGATTCGCCGACGTTGAAGAATTTTGAATTTATGTGATTGCTATGTTTACAAAACAATATATCCTGTCACAAAAACAAACAAAAAATGTCATAGAAGGAAGAAGATACAGTCGATAATTTAAACTATTAATTTCAAAGATAAATAATCAAATCCGATAAGTGAATCCGTTGACAATGTTAGAATAAAATCTAAAGTCGCCCAGTGATTCTGAAAGCCTTGACATCAGATTCCAAAAATACTTTTTTCCTAAACATGATCAAATGAATCAACGTATATAACCTTTTACGTGGAATAATATCGGGACACCATTGTGTATGAAAGATCATGACAAGCTAGTGTCGAAGATTCTAACATACGCTTAGGTACAGAAAATTGACGACCTTTGTGAATAATGCAAACAAATATTATTGTATAAAACTAATAAAGTGACTTCAGCTTTTTTTGAAGAGGACAGTACGCCAAGATGATCAAGATGAACGTGTACATCTATCCAATGTTCCGTCATCCATCAGTCTATCCATCATCCGATCCAAGCAACACATACTAAACGTGCACGCTGATGCACATCCTTTTATTTCAAGAAAACAGTGGCAAGCAGTCTCGTTGGCGTGTTTCGTTTTTTTGTTTGATGTTTGTTTGTTTTTACTTTTGTTTTTAGTGGGTGTTGTTTTTGTTGTTGTTGTTGTTGTTGTTTTTGTGATTTTATTTCAGCTTTTAATAAATTATTTTTCTTCTCTCGTTTAACATAGGAGTCCTAACATTAGGAAACAAGAATTAGGATTCTTTTCAGTATCATACCTGGGAGCATGGCTGATGTCAATGCTTTGGTCTAGTATCCATCGTACGTCACGTTACATACATTGTACGGTGGTCAAAATTTAAAAGAAATAAAAGAAACGCTCGATGAATTTTAACTTTTTTTGAAAGAGAGTATCTCAGCATAACTGTCAGACTGCACACAAATAATGCCGATCTGCAATCCTTTCTTGAAATGCCTGCAAAATGTTAGAAATACTTGAAAGTCAGAAATATTTTTCCACTAGACATCGTATGCCATATTGCATTGCACCATTCATTCGTGGTCAATATTGTCTTAGATTTATTGTACTCCATAATTGTTTTGATTATTCATTATATTTTTCTTCTTTTCTTTTTATTTATCTTCAGGAAACAAACTTAGTAATCGTCCACTTAATAGGAGCCTTCCTGGCTTTTGGAATAGGAGGAATCTACTGCTACATACAGGCTGCAATGTCGTTCCGGATGACAAATCTTCCCGGAAATAGTCTCAAAATACGAATATTCCGTGTTGTACTTTGTATTTTAGACCTTCTTCTGCTAATAGCACGTATCCTTAAAGTACCGATACTTCCATTAAATATTTATTTCAATTACTTTTTTTTTAATGATTGCTTCAAATTCCGAATGCATTAGTCTGAGAGGAGCCGTGATTTCTATAGATTTTTGAAATAATAGTCTCCGTCTCTAACTTGTGAAAGTTCTATTGCTTCTAGATTAAATGTCTTTTGAGTATTTCTCTTCCTTAAAAACGTTCTATTGATTCTATTATAGATGTCTCTTGAATATATCTCTGCCTCGAAAAGTTCTACTGATTCTAGATTCGATGTCTATTGAATATATCCCGCCTTTTCCATTCGAAATACCTAGGATTGTAGTTTTTATATCATGCACTGTATAACTTGTCAAAAGAGAGTTCAATATGAACTGTCTTCAGTGAAGCCTTACAGGCCAGATTTTCATACCAAACCTATATAATGGAAAGTTCATAGAGAGACATTCATCGAAGAGGACAGGTTTTATGTGGAAAGTTAGATTCGCCGATTCGCAATTTTGCCATGATGTCAATCATTAGATTTTGTTTCTTATTAGCAGAAAAAGAAGCAAATGGCTCATTGACGAGAATGAATGACCTAGTTTAGATTATTTTCTAAATTAATTGCATTTAGCTGAAATGAAGGGAATTAGTGGAACTGTTATTTACATTTATGTTTGTTGGGTTTAAGTTAGTTTCAACTTACACAATGAAAATTATTTAATGTAATATTTTGCAATAATTGTAATAGATTTGTTTACAATCAGATTGAAGTTAGCGTGGTAAATTCACGCAGATAAAGACCAGGTAGCTCGACAATGTCTTTTCTTAATTTCCTCGACCGTATATAGAATCCAGGACATTGCTTTGCCAGAGCTTGGGTCCATGTACTAGCGAACTAGAAACATGGGCCGGGTCAACAAATCAATTGTAATTAGAAGATGTTTTGCGTTTTCGTGCCCAACATTAAAAAGAAAAAAGTCCAAATGGTGTTATAATTGGTGTAATTAGCCATTTTTGATTAAGACGCTCTTCTAACCTAGGATAAAACTTAATCAATCTCGAGACCATATAATTGATACTCAACGTTTCTACTCCTATTATTAAAAACTACATAAAGCTATTCCTCACTCCCTCCATCCCTCCCTTCATCTCCGTTCCGAGTATCAAGTGTATAGTTCCATATTATAAAACACAAACTGTCCGAAAATCAGTCATACACTTGCACATTACAAAACATAAAATGTCCCAAACTCTGTCATAACATTCTATTATAACATGATTTCATAGCGTTCCACATTATGACACGTCACAGAATCTATCATAACGTTTCACATTATAAGACGAAATGTCCCCAAATATATGATAGAGTTCTAAATTATAAAACAAAATGTCCCCAAATCTATCACAGAATTCCATATTATAAGACAAAATATCCCAAAATGTATCATATAAAATTTCACATTATAATACATAATATGTCCCAAAATCTAGGATAGAGTTTTGACATTATAAGAAGAAATGTCAAAGAGTTTATCAGAAAGCAAACTGTAACAATTGTCGAGGGAATATGGGTGGCATTCATCATTGTGCATTCTTGTGTTTTCTCGGGTATTAATTTTCATGGTTTTGCATTCTAAAAATGGAGAGTCTTCATCGTCACGTAAAATCCTAGATATGTCTCTAATGAAGACAAATGGTACTAATATGCTTCAGGTACGAGTAATTGATGTTTAGTTAAATTCGAGGTTAGTAGCAACCACGAAATCCACGAAAATCAAATACAAGTGAATTCACACTATCATATCATAGAGAGTCGAAGATCAATGGGATGCACGAATTAGTGGATTTGAAAATGTAAGCAATTGTCATCGAAATTTAGCCAATGTATCGATCTTTCTTTAACTCTATTATATAAAGTATTCGTTTCGTCCAAAGAAGCAAGGTCACAAGAGACCCTTCAAAGCAACCATTTAAAATGGACATCAGACTCTCCTGTAAGTATGGAAACACAAAATCTGGAAAGAACAAACTACTTACTAGATACTCTTACTTCTGATGCTGCTCTGATGTTGTTTCTCCTCCTCATCTTTCTCATCTTCCTTCTCCCCTCCTTCTACTACTGTTGTTTCTCCTCCTTTTCCTCTTCCACCTCCTCCTACTACTACTACTGTTTCCTCTCTTACCAACACTTTGCACGATGGTGGTGGTGATAGTGTTGTTGGTTTGGATAGGGGACAGAAAGGGAAGAGGGTTGTGATATTCTTATGAAGATCCTTCAATTCATCGTGCGTCTTCTGAATACTTTAACGGCCATCGAAATTTTCATAAAAGTTTTTATTTGCACATTTAAATGAATCCCTGTATTTTGACGTTTCGAAAATACATCTTCCATTTAGAGTCTCAGTTAGACGAATAAAAACCATAAATTATAAACTAATTTAACTATCGAGGTACATGTTAATTAAATAAATACGCTGTCTCCATTCCTATGCCATATTCACACATAATTTTAAAGAGGTCTATGAAAGTATGTCATTTTAGCTTGCTGTCGCATTGTCGCTTTATCGTCTGAATAAGAATTTCTTTCTTGATTTATTTATATTTTCTTATCAGGGTTACATAGAACATTTGGTATCCACAATATCAGAGTGGGTTGCAGCTTTATTGACCGCCATTTTCATCGCCACATTTACTGGAGAGTTTCGGAAGTTTCGACTAAAAGCACCGGAAGTAATTTACAGTGAGATTCAAGAGGAGTCCAACAAGGAAATGCATATTTCAGCTATTTCAAATCCGGAAGAGCTTGACTGTGACATTCACGAAAATTCAAACAAGGAAATGTATGTTTCAGCTATTTCAGGGCCGGAAGTACTTGACTGTGACATTCACAAAGAGTCAAACAAAGAAATGCATATTTCAGCTATTTCAGGACCGGAAGTAATTTATTGTGATATTCACGAGTAGTCCAAAAAGGAAGAATATATTTCAAACATTGAAAAATTAGTGTAACACATATTTAAAAGATATTGTCTTATAAATTGTCCATACGAACATACTATGTAATCAAATTTGTACCCATATTTTAAAGGAGTCAAACAAATGTTGTAAAGGAAAACAAATGTCTTAGGTATTTTA
The DNA here is from genome assembly GCA_028554795.2 of Sinohyriopsis cumingii. Lineage (NCBI taxonomy): Eukaryota > Metazoa > Mollusca > Bivalvia > Unionida > Unionidae > Sinohyriopsis > Sinohyriopsis cumingii. Next base: position 23,999,075 of record CM068834.1, read on the forward strand.
GTTATATTTTAAGGAATAAAATTATGTGCATAATACGTTTACATTTGCTTTCATAGGATTCAACATAATTTTATGTCAATTTAAAACAGCTGTTATTCAAGTCTTAATTTTACAATAAACATAGCTTTCCTGATGTTTTCCATGGACCTCATATTCCTGAAACAGTTTTTGTGTATGCGTGTATGCGTGTATCTGTGGATGGATAAATAAATAAATAGGATCTTGTGATGCATATAAAGATGGGTTTAAATGCACATGGCTCTCGACTTGAAAGTATGAGGAGTAAAGAAAGACTTCCCCTTTTTGCATACACAATATTCATTGCCATGCCTCATCATACTTCAGCATTATTTAGTTTGTTTTTGGACTTAGTTTGTGTAGCGTGTGTGTGTGTGTGTGTGTGTGTGTGTGTGTGTGTGTGTGTAGGTACATCAAGAAGATTTTGTGTTTTCTTCATCATAGTTTAGCAGTTTAATTGTCTGATTTTTATTTGCATGTACGAGATCTTCTGTGTCGTCATTCGATTTTCCCATGCCTTGCTAACTCCAGTATTGGCAAACCCAATTGTAGCAATTCGTTTAATACATTATTTACTCGATGCAGATGGCCTTGGTACTTAAAGCCAGTGATTTGTGATGAAGGTCAGATCTATGGTAGATCAGAACTATAACAGAGGTTAAGTGACATAGTCATACAATTGCAAATGTTAAGCGTTTTACATAAAATTTATAGCTCAGTGGCCATGGTGATTATAGAGGTTTAGGGTGAAAGGTCAAACTTAAGGGTCAAAAGGTCAAATGTTAAACGCATATGATGAAAGTCTGAGAGGAGAGGTCAAGATCAAAGGTTACATGGTAGTAGTATGAAGGACATGTGGCCTAGCACGATGTTCTTTCCTCTACTCAATGTTTAAAGGCGTCTGCTTCCTTTGTATAAAATTATACATTATGTGATTTATATTGTTGAAATTTTGTGCTTTATTGCATTTATTGTATTATAATTGTAGGTCAAACAATTCTTTGCAATTTTGTATGGCGTATTAGAGTTACTGACATATATTGTGCTATATCCCCATGCTAAAACTAATGAAGTTATGCCTTACAAATGACACTCTATTGATATTTTTTTTCCATTTATAAAAATTGACATTTTTGGACATAATTACACATACATAAAGGCAAGACAAAGAAAAATATATGATAGCAATAAGTATGGAGGTGGTTAATCGCAGCACATCTCGCCACCTCCCCACCCCGGATATGACGGTTTTGTGGAGTACAATATGATTTATATGTCATATGTTCTTCTGTCTTGTTAGCATGGTTCTTCGTGAAGTAATTTAAAAATAAAAAGATGAGTAATAATTTGGAAAGAGACACGTTCTAAAAATTTCATTCTGAATGCAGACTCTAACACCATGTAAGCAGATGGTGTCAGTGAGTGCCTCTGTATTCTGAGACTATTCGATTTCACTTTATTAACATTTGTATATTTTCAGTGTATCTACATTCAGATTGCTGGAACATGACAGCATTTTAGAACGTTAATTAATTTGGGATGTTGTCTACCGCAACCGCATTATTCTTTTCAATGAGTAATACTGACATTTTTTGTGGATTTTTAAAATGGAAAACGAGCTCTCTTTGTCAGTACATGTTGTTGCTGTTGAGTTAATTATAGTGGCGTGCGCACAATTGTGCATGTGCCACTTTTTTCTGACTGCACCGCAGCCTGCTAGTTGTTCATGGGGAAGGGAACCTGATAGTTTGGCCTCAATCTGTGGGTCCATAAAGGTCCCTTACAGTTGAATGGTCGGCTGTCATTAGTGGGAAGGAGAGCTCGGGAACGGTCGTGGTTGCTTCACATCGCTGGTTTCTTGTTGCATTTGCCTGGTGTTTCTTGCGGTTTTTTTTTTCTTCTTCAAAATGTTCTAAAGGGGGGGGGGTGTTCTATGCTGTTTATAGAGGTTGTTAGTAGAAATCATGTATGAAGAGAGATTTTCAAGGTTATTATGGTATTACTAGTCGAGGTGTTTAGGGTGTGCTTCCTATGTTATATTATTTATAGGTTTTTAGATATTGCCTCTTTAAGTTATTTATTTATTAATGTTTTTAGAGATTGAATGTTATTTATACTTTATTTAGCAAGAGACCGGAATCCTAGCCGATTACACGGTTTGTTAAGGACATCTAGGACCGGAATCCTAGCTGATTACTCGGTTCGTTAAGGACATCTAGGACATCCGATTTTACGGTTTCCATAGTTTTTGATAGGTGCTTCGTAAGTGAATTATTTATTAATATTTTTATAAAATTTAATGATATGTTATGGGTTTTTTATGTGGGGACTTCTAAATTTATTTAGCTAGTTACTGGGTCTTTTGGTTTTGTGGGGATAGTAATTATATTTTGTTCCTAAGTCCTGCTGAGTCAACGAATTTATTTATATTTTTATATGCTGATTGTTTATTTTTATTAGAGTCCATAAGTAACTCTGGGTATGTGTGTGGTGATCCAATCTCATTTTGGTTTTTGATAAATATTTTCCAAGCGGGTTGATTTTTAGGCATATATTGAATACGTGGTGTAGATCTTTCGTGGTGTGGCAGTTAAAGCAGTTAATGGTTGCTGGTTTGGGTCCTATAAACCTTCCAAAACTGCTTGCTAGTTTAGTTTTTCCAGTTATTATCCTCTTTATGGTTTTCTGTTCTAAATAGGTACCCTTAGGTAGATATGTTCCTATCTACGGTTTTTGGGGTTTCATGGTGCTTTTTACCTTTTGTGGAGGAGTTCCAAAAATCTTGCCATTTTTGGTCTATATATGTTTGTGCGAAGCTTAGTGCTTCTGTAGAGCTATAGTTAAGCTTGATAGAGTTTTGATCTCCTAGTTTGGTTTGTGCAACTTTGTCTGCTGTTTCGTTGCCAGAGATTCCAATGTGTGACGGTATCCACATGAGCTCGAATAATTGATGTGATGTGGTGATATCGTTGATTAATTGGCATGCTCTGTCGAGATATTGTTCCCTAGAGTGTGTATTGCGATTTTGGATCGATTTGATAACGCTTAAGGAATCGTTTATAATGACTGCTTTAGGTATTTGGTTGTCTTTGATCCATTGTAGTGATTCAAGTATAGCCCAGAATTTAGTGGTGTAAATGGAGCAATAGTCAGGTAATCTGGATCCCGTTTGTATATTGAATTCCGGGATGACTATTGCTGCTGCTGTTCTTGGTGGGTTGTTTGTTTTTGATCCATCGATATATATTTTAACATAGTCCGGGTATATTTGGTTGATTTCGTTTACAAGTACAGGTTTTAGTAAGTTTTCTTGTCCTTTTTTTGTGTGCCTAATTTGGTAGCTTCAATGTTAATCCTTGGTGGTTTTTGTAACCATGGTGATTTGTTCTGGTCTGTATTGTTTGTTACCTGTTTTTTTTTAGAAGAGGTATCTTTTCTCTTAGTTCAAGAATTACTTTGCCACTTGGTGTGGTGGGTATGATTTTGGGTTTGAAGACAACTTTACACTTGTTTATAGCTATTTTGGTGGGATGGTTGTCTGGGTGGGTATCTAATCGAATGGAGTATCGGAGGAGCCCATGGCGCAATGATATGCATATATAAACATTCTAGCAACTGTGTGCTGTCGATTAACTATGAATTTCCACTCATTAATCATTAGTGATGTAAAAAAATAGCGATCAAAAGTATTAATAATCATCGTTTTCTAAATGAATTTAATATGGTACACAATTTCATTGCAATTCTTTCTGCTTTCACCCCCCCCCCTTTTTTTTTTAACCTCCCAAGCATAAAAGACAAAATACGCATCGATTAAGAGTGAGAGAGAACAAGAATTGTGAGAAAACCTTCAAACTGAACATACACCAATTAACATACAAGAATATGGTTCGTCGTTACGGTATACGTACACTTTCCTTGGGTTCTATCTACAGATTTTATATAATGAATGACAAAGTTGTAATATCCTGTCGACAAGAGGCACAAATACTTTACGTTAATGCGTTGTTGTTGTTTCTTGAACCTATTATAATTTTCTGAAAACCTATTATCATTAGATAAAATATGAAAATGTCGCTGTGAGGTCGTTTCGAGACAGGCGAATAGTTTGCGCCGAGAAGTTGGTAAGTATTTAAAGACAGAACTTTCGGTACATACGACAAATATCAAGACCAGTGAGCAAGACTTTCACTTCATTGTTCCAAACAGAGAACACTCTAGGCACCATCAAGCGTTCAAGTTTATTCTGCTGGAACTAGACGAGAAATAAATCATATTCGACACCTCGCGACTGCGTTTTTCGCTTTTCTTCTGTGGAGGTAGTCCGGGTCTTTGCCGTCTGCTTTGTATCATTTTCATTCTGGTTCTCGAAGTGCAATTAGAGACAACAGTTTATAATTAACATGGCCTGGAGAACATAACTAACGCATGATAGTCATGCATCCAATGCGCTTGGTGGAATTAGACAAGCCAGACGCATGCGCATTCTAGCCAAACAGCCTAACAGAATTGTTTCTGTTATAGGCGTAGCCCCATGGAATATTCTCCTGATATTTTCTTGCAGAAGATGCACTAGGATGGCTATTTGCACATGATATATGGACAAGCAACAACCCAACATCAGCATAGATCACAAAATGAATTATGGTCAAGTTAGAGAAATTCTCAAATTTCGGTATTATTTTTGTCTGGCATGAGAGCTTTTACGACGTTTACACAGTCTCTGCTATGCTGCGTAAGAAGTTAATGGTTTGAACAACCGAGGAAACACTTTCTACAATACAAAATTGCGCCCTTATGCTTGTTATCTTGGCCATTCATCGAGCATTAGAAGATTTTTATCCAAAAATAGTGGCCGTCTTCGGTATTATCACGTACTGGGAGCAAATTAACCTCTCGCTCACTTGCGATTGAAGAAAAGAGTAGAGGATCGATACTTGCATTGTCACTAGCCCCCAGAAACATTTTCCGAGGAATTAAGCAATTCCAATAATATTCAGCATACTTTTATATGCGGTATAGTTGCTTAACCCAGGTTGGATTGTTGTTTGAAGCAGCACACAACGCGGAAACAGATCACATGAAATATTTGCTGCGAAAATGAGATCTCAGTAAGATCCAGATCAGATTTCATAACAGGATATAGGTTTAATGTTGCAATGGCCTCCAACCATATTTCTGGCTGATCCAATTTGACATCTATAATATCAAAATACTATCTGACAGAATGTATAACTTCTTTTGATTAACGAAGCTGCGATTGGTTGTGACTACTACAACAAATAACTATATTACTTACATTATAATACCTGGCCACAACATTACAGCAGCAAATATCACATCATAATTAAGTTTACGCGATTTAACTTGTCGTGTGAGGAACTGCCAGGATTCGACGAAATATTTGAAAGAATTCACCACGTTAAACTTGCCTGGACGAAAGAAATATATCAAGCTCTATTACTTCTTCAAAAACTAGTTCATGTAGATATGCCAAACAAAACGGCCACATGTAAGTCCCAACAAAATGTGTCGGAAGAATACGACAAAATGTATTTAGTACCTACCTGCAGATAACACAAACGTCAAATCCTTATAATGTATCTGCCTGTGTTACAGAGAATAGCATCTTGTTTGTTGCAGAGTGTAGATATGATAATTACAGGATGCAGACAGGATTGTTTGTCTCTGTGTCAGAGAATTATTGTCGGAAAAATTCTTGCTCATAAAATGATCCGAGATAGGTTTGCCACTCCGGTCTGCTATCTTGTCTTTCTTATTTCTAACACAACAAAATGTCCCGTGTCTCGTTCTAGCCAGGTCTCAAATGTCTTGATATAATATTTTACCTTCGTGATCTACCCAGGGCTTTGCTGGTCTGCCCGATAAGAACTCAAACGTGTTTCTGATATCGGCGCCTGTTTTTGTCGCAAGCTCTACGCAAACTTTCTGAAGACGTCAGTAATATTTAGCAGGTATTTGACACCTTTGTTTCCTCAGCAATACTATCTCAAGTTAATGAGATCTGTAAACCAGATATGATCAGCACCATCGGTAACAACTCAGAATCTAGGAAAACATTTTTTTGCTGGCTTGTACAGTTCTTCTGCAAGAGCGTCGTTTATTTTCGTTTGGACGATATCATTTTTTGTCTGCCGGCCTTGGCTTTTCTGGCTTGTAGGTTGTTGTTTTTTTCGTAGGTTTAACTGTTAGTATGCCAAACCTGTATGTAAGTCCCATATAGCCTTTATCTGTTGGATGGTCACCATAGCAAATGCAGTGCGGCATCGCTGTGGCGTCAACTATGTTAAAATGTTCTTGGCCAGGAAGCGGCCGATCATTATGGTCAAGTTGATGTCATGGAAATGAAGGCCTACAAAATACGAGTCAGTTGGAAAATATTGCCTGTACTCCTCGTTTTAACCGATGCCACTTAATATGTCTTTATAAGTTTCTTTGTCTTTCCAAATCAAAAGTGAATTAAATATAGAAGAGCCTTGAAGAGTTTCGTAAGCTGGTACTTGTTACCATTTATTCTGGTTGTGGATCAGCACAAAGGGATGATACATTTCTTGGCTGTAATGAGAATCATACAGAACATCTACCTTAAACACAGAGAAGGTAAGATCCTTGTGGGTTTCTTTTACTGCCATTCCAATATAGGTATAGACATGCTAATAATAGTCAGGTACTTGTGATAGTTCCTTTGAAATATTTCTAACAATTACTTTCATGCCAAAAAATACAATTCTGTATTAAGATCATAGGAAGCTACAATAAAAAGTAGAGAAAGTAAACTGATGTAAAAAAAAATTCAGTTCGATTAGCTGCTAGTTTTATTTTCTAATATATTTATTTAGAGACAGAAAAAAATCCTTTAAGTATAAACTCATATTCACAGCAGAATAGACTTAAAATCTGAAATAACTTTTTGTTTTGATTATAGTTCACATTCCAAGTCGCACGAGCGACTACAACATTAATAATAGTAAAAATTTCTTATATCGGCCAAGAATGAACCCGAGCCGCCAGCGAATATTCTACGACTGAAACAACGATGCTCACCTTACCAAACCCCCTGAAGAACACAATCTGGCCTGAAGTGTAGCACTGAAAGTGCCACGTAAAACATCTCATGTGTATCTAACCACTCTACACCATCGTCGCCACGTATTAACGCCTGAATGTCAACTTTATGCAATGGGTTATCAAAACATTTTTCCAAAACATAATACTGGGTAACCCTGTCAACAACAAAAAAAATGCGATGTGAATGTCGCTCGTAGTAATAGTAGTAGTAGTAGTAGTAGTAGTAGTTGTGTGTGTGAGTATGTGATTTGGATTTTAACGTAGCTTTAAAAAAAATTTCAGTCATATCGTTACGATGTCTGCTGCGTGGCAATTTATAGTCATGTATATCATTGGAGCATCATGCCGCAGACATGTAGCGTGGCAGTTTATAGTCATGTATATCATTGGAGCATCATGCCGCAGACATGTAGCATGATGTCCTACCCAGTCACATTATCCTGACACAAGGCCGACCAGTCCTAACACTGACCTCCTAATGCTGAGCTATAAGCGAGACAGCTGTGAGTGCCATTTATTATAAGTCTTTGGTATGACTCGGCAGGGGTTCGAACCTGCGACATCCAGGGCGGACGCTCTAACCCCTAGGCCACCAGAGCGGTCCACTCGTAGTAGTAGTAGTAGTAGTTATTGTTGTTTTTGTTGTATCTCCACGCTTAAACGTATTGTGAATTTGTGATACTCTCCATCTGCCAGTCCGTCATTGTGTCTGTTCAAACCTCAATTTTCAATTAAACTTTCAGGTAGAAATTCACCAAACTTGGCAATTATTTGTGTTCATGATGTCTATGCAAGAGCTGGTTATTGTTGTTCTCTCTGCTCTGGAATCCGTCGAAGGGAGGTCAAAAGCTAAAATCTTAACAAATTTAATGCCATTTTCATTTTCGTATGGTGGAAGATTTATTTTTCATTTAACTAATTTCACTCAGAAGGATAGTAATTTTCTTTGCGGAAAATATAATTAATTCAGGAACGAAATTGTGATGATAATTGCATGCGCGAAGAAAATAATTAAATCACGGAGAAAAGTGTAGCAACAATTTTTTTTGTTGAGAGTTGGGCTCGGAGAATGTAATTAAATTCGTGGACACAACTCAGACAGTAATTTTATTTGGGGATAAAATAAATTATTTTCTCAGCGTCGAATGCAGTTTATTTGCGAAAACTATTAGATTTGCTGCATCAAAAATAAATTGCATTGTGAAGAGAATTAGTCTTGTAAATGTGTCTGAACAGAAAATGTTTTGAACATTTTTTCATTGTGTCTAAAACAACTTGATGCGCGTCGAAAATGTTTTAGATCGCTGTGAAAATAAACGAGTATATTCATCGTCAAAACGAGTTTTATGAAACTTGCTTCTCGAGTACTCTATGGTTTGTTGCAATGTTGAGGGGTTGATTTTGTTTGACCTGAAACACTTGTTTCTATTTTTGACTTAGTTCCTGACCTTGATTGATGGTCAAGTAAACAACTTTTTCTCCGAGTAAAATAATTGGTTCTTATCAAGGACATACAGGGGCTACGTGATATTTATATGTAAACATGATCACGTGATCCTCTATTTCGCAATTAGGCATTCCCAAAATTGCGAATACTTGGTATTAATAGTGATGTTTAGAGAGAGATCTCAGGGTTTTGGGGGCTTTTAAGCACTTGATGTCAAGTTGTTTTCTTCTGTTGTCAGCAGCATTGAGTTTCTTTGAGGTTTTTAGTTTTATTTTAATTTTTCGGATTCTAAAAGATTAAATCGTTTCTCTGGAAATAGTATTGTGTTCATACAGAATTCTTGAACAAGGACATTTCTTAAAAATTTTATTTGGATTTCCAAGACGGGAGGATTAATTATTGTGTTTCTAAAAGGAACTGTAGACTTCAACACAATACATGTTATAGCATACGTCATCGCCTTCCATTTGGGATTCTCCATCGGCACTCGAGCTTGAATTCATTAGAACATTTCATTTATTAGGACTTTTAACATTTTATTCTGCATTATTCTTGGATTAATTTTGAATTTGATTCTTAAATCCGTAAGTTATTTATTTTATTTTTACAGTATTTTTCCATTGAAATAAATAAATTGTTTATTCCAGCCTAAACATGTAACATAAGAGAGAAAAAAAGGGACATGAACAGTGACAGGAGTACTCTAGTACTCGATAAAATGAGAAAAAAGTGACAGGATTAGTGCTTTTTGCATTCCTTGTCGCCAGGTAAAATCGAATCTTGTCTTATTGTGAAGTGTTGCATTAACCCTTGACGAAGTTTACGTTTTAAAGAAATTTCGTATCGTTTCGCTTAGTAATAGCTAGGCATAGTGCATGCATTTATGCACATTGTTTGCTCCACGTTCAGGCGCGGATTATATTATTTTAGAATGTAGTGAAGCCATTTGGTATAAATGTACCCGAATTCCAAATGAAAAAGCACACCCTGATTGGCCACACATTCCGGCCCAAATACTAACTTTTAATCTCATGTCCATGAAGGCAATGGTAATGTCAGTTCCAGACAGCTATAACGGTGTCAACCTTAGATCTCTGAAGTCGTTTAATTATGGCAGTTTCACGTAGCTGTAAAGGTGTCAATCTCAGATCTCTCAAGTCGATTAATTATGGCAGTTTCACGTAGCTGTGAAGATGTCAGTCTCAGATCTGTGCAAAATTAAGATTTTCGAAAGCTGGTGTTTGTGACCGTTTGTGTTGGTTTTGAATCAGGTTGATTACGCAAAAGGGGTAACAGATTTGTTGGCTTAGATAAAGAATCGTGCATATCATGTAAAAAGTAAAACATGTACGGCAAGCCCCGTGTGTTTTCTTAACATATTTTACTGCCATTTTTGTACAGGTCAGTGCTGGACTCATGCCCTATGATCTTAGTTTAGTCCTTGTCCAAAAGTGCACCAAAAACAAAAACGCTTTATAACAGGCACCGTATGGAAATTAATAGAACATATATAAAGATGGTATCAATAACAGGCGTGTAAAACGAAAGAGTCCTAAAGCCATGTATTGTGATAATGTGGCCCCATATAGTAAATTGTTTTCAAATACGTTTGATAGTTCCTTAAAAATAAAATTTATTTTGTTCACAAAATCCATTAATGTTCCAAAATACAATTCAATAAAAAAAAAATGTGGAGGTAGAAAGAAAAATAATAACTCATGTCAAGGCATTCTATTCGTGTAGCTTTTTTAATATAGAAATAAAGCATACAAAAAATAATTTGAAGTAATGTTATATTTAAAGCTGTAATTGACATTATTGGTACTCGAACATTTGCCATTTAATTAGGAAAAACAAAAAAATATTAATGCATCGGCCGGGAATCGAACCCGGGCCGCCCGCGTGGCAGGCGAGCATTCTACCACTGAACCACCGATGCTCACACAAAGCAAATCTCTAATACTAAACCTAACCTAAATTGTTGTACAGCACCTGGTCTAACAGAAGTAACACAATGGAAAATACACGCTGAAATCCAGAACACGTAGGCTTATGTGAGCCCATAATAAACTGAGATATTTTGCCAATGAGTACGGAACGGTTCCATATGTTAAAATACCTAATAGGTGACAGTATCATGTAAACTATCGAAGGGGAATGGTAACACGGGAATGTTTTGTTTGAACTCGTATCGCGTTACGTTACGTTACGACAAAACAATGATACTGATAGGAAACTATGGGCATCTGTAGTTGAACCCCAACTCCTAACCCTCACCCCACCCCCGCCCCATAGAATAAAATTCTGTTGTGTAGTATATAAATTCCTTTGATTTGTACTTTGCCACGGATCCTCCAAAAAATTCCTCCGTGAGAGAGAGAGAGACAGAAATTGTTTTACAATAGATTTGTGTTGATACCGAGTGCACAGTAGAAATATTCAAAGCTTTTTTGCGTTGCTTTTATATCCTGTTTTCCACTGAAATATATATGGAATTTATTTATGTATGTAAATATTACTGTAAATACAAGACGATATGATTCAAGTTTAAAGACAGCAAGTTGTATTATTGTATTCTAAATGATTGAGAAATCAATAATTATTGAAAGACGTCATTTTTTAGGAACCTTGTCTTTGTGGTTTGGTCACTACACTCGTGATCCAAGTTCGCAGTGACAGAAAGAAATTCTACAGGTTTAGTTTTGATAATTGGCATGTACCCTGTATGTAAGAAGGACCCTTTGTTTTTTGTTATTGATTTCATTCTCCTGACCCATTGTGTTATAAACAGACGACAAAAGTTTGAAAACCAGTCTTATTTATGGTATTATTACGATTTTGTACACCATTTAATAATAATAATAATAATAATAATAATAATGATAATAATAATAATAATAATAATAATATCCTCCATAATTTGGCTCTTTATCAGGCAAAATCTAGAATAAGTTAGAATGAGTGCGTTAATCCAAGTGTTATTATGTTTCGTGGTTGTTATATATTTTGTTGGCCTATGTTGCAAGAAGAATAAAGGTTATTATTATTATTATTATTATTATTATGCTTAAGCGTCAAGAGTAGTTATATTGTAAAACCCTCAATCTGTCCTTGCACGAGTCCGTCAGTTAATACGTCAGTGTTCAGTACTAAATATTCGGCTGTCTATTAAAACTGTAGTTATATTGTAACATATCAAGGGTCAAGGTCACATAACATGAAACAGATGGACAGCTCACCCATTTTTCCGTTACTGGATCTCTCCAGTGTATTGTAGTGTCAATAAACAGTGTGTTCACCACAAAAGTTCTTATTTAGATGAAAAAATCACAAAACAAAATAAATATAAATAGTCAACACAGATTATTATATGACTTAAAGGCTTGTATGTGTTTTCTCAAAAAATTTAATGTTCAGAACGGTGAAATATAATATTTGCAAATATGAAGCAGAACAGATATTTGATAAAGCATGTCGAAATGACTACAATAATTTCAGTGGTAAAATGCATGTGAAAATCAGCGAAATTTGTTCCATTTATCCTAATTCACATGATCTCTAGCTCAGATAATCCCAATTCCCACACTAATCTTGCACAGAAAAATGATAATGATTTGTGCATCCAATCAAGGTTCATAACCAGACCCGGGTTTGTGTTTTAGAGTCCCATCGGAACCGGATGTTAATAGTACGTCGCGTTTGTTGGCTGAGACTCAGTTTGTTGTTTTGAGCGACATGGACATAGAACACAATTAATTTCACTATATGTTCTCTACATTTGTTTCTCAATACTGACCTTTTCACTGTGTGACAATCAATACAAGTTATATGTTAATCTAAAATACCTTCAAAGATGACTTCACGGTGAAGTTCTTGTCAAAGGTTGACCTGCATTTGTTTGAGAGGCTCAACTGTCAACAAAGCAGCATGTAAACAGAACACAGATTTCACTTCACTTCCGGATCATCACCAAGGCTTATTACTCACTGTGCACTGTCGCAGACATACACACGGAACACCACACCCTGAGCTCATATTCTCAAGAATAAACAATTACCTTTAAATCCCTAACAAAAATGCATAAATATAACTTTTCTATCACCACCAAATTGAGAGAGGAAAGAATGTTCTAAAAATAGACTAGAACTACATTCGTGTACTGAACTGGAAATACTAATTGTGACCTGATCCCACATAGTCTGGAACCGGATGTCAACAGTGTGTCGCTTGGATTGGATGCGACAATGTGTGTCGACCTGTAGCAACAAAGTGTTTATCGTTGTGTCGTGTATATTATTTCCACATCTAAATGACATGACCACTACAAAATGGATGAAATTTGTGATTTCAAAATGATACATAAATTGAGTAGGAAATGCGACAATGCCAATCGGAATACTAAATTTCTAATGGATAGCAGACGATTGTGTTGATAACGACACTGTGACAATGTCGTCAGCTAAATCCCCCTGTGGGAACTTTTATCTGATACACAGGGGCTTGTATCGTTGCTTACAATTGACCGCTCGACATGGCCCTGATTGCGCCCTCTTAATATTAGGACAGATATTTTCCCCCTCGACGAACTATTCTTTATTTGAATAATTTATATACATATAATGCTACATTCTATAGATACGTCTATAAAGCCTTTTTATTATATGCTGATTTTTTTTCCCCGTTAACTTTACATTGTCAGAATCGTTCAATATTCCCCGATACTGAACGCGCGCGACAATACACATATAGCATTCACGTGAATAAAGGAACTACTTTCTGTTGTAAACAATAACGCAGACTCCAGCACTTTTGATTTGTAAACAAATCATATACACTTGCGTAAGAGGCTCTTTACGTTGTGGTTGTTTAAGTTTGTTTCTGAATGAACTAAAACATGTTTCGTGGACTGCAAAAAAACCTCAGCTGTTTTGGCACATTCCGCGTTCATACAATGTTACGGATTTAGGCTAGCTACATTATATAAAAGACGGAAGATTAGGTCCTTACATATAACATACAAGAGACAAGGCATATACTGTCTTCTTTATCTGGTGATAAGAATGGCAAAATAAAATATACTTACAGTTTTACATACTGAATTTCCTCAAAATGTTTTTCTTAATTCTGCAAATCCGAATTACATGAGCCATGTCATAGGTTTTCGATCTGGATTGCACATTTCGAAATTGTGCTGTAATTTCGATGATAAGTGCAATTGCATCCTCCTTACTGCACTCAAAATGAAATAAGCATTAAATGCCATAGCGTCTTTTTGATAATTGCAATTGAAAGACTTCATATTTTTCACATGTTATGATTTCAAACATTCAATGACAGAAACAGAAACACATTTGCAGACGTAAACACGCTTCTCCCGCGCCACTTCAATCCGATGTATTTCATGTATAATTTGCACAGATGAATCCAGTCCAAAATCACAAACTTTCGTCGAATCGAAACAAAATACCAAAATATATTCATTCCAGATCAAATGGAAAAGTTGTTGCAATGCGCATTCATTCACAATATGACTGCAAATTTCAATTTTAGCTAGACACGCCATTTTCTTTCGACAGTTATGTCGAGCGCGCGATTAAGTTCAAATTTATCTGGGCGGAGTTATGTGCGCATTAATAATGATGTCATTGTGTAATGACAAACCTGCGCTTGTGTATTTAGTTTGGAATACGGCATTCGTTCATTTATGTTGTTTCTTGTAGTGTATTTTGTTTATATAATTAAACCTTAGGTAGAATATAAAAATGAGCATATAATAAAAAGGTTACTGCATTTGTATGGGAAAATATGAACTCGTTTTGTCGGAAGGATATACTGCACTCACATGTTCGTGCAGTATTCCATCCCAAAACTCGTTCATATTTTCCCATACAAATGCAGTAACCTATAAATATTTAAAGTACACGAAATACATATAAGATTACTTTTCCTTCGAGCTTACCAATTTCATACTTATGAACTTTACCGTTAAAATCTCAAATACTAAAAAGTGCATATCCTTTAAAGAAGTTTACTAACACACACACGATTCTTGCAGGAAACTTCATTAAAGAAAAGGCACTTTTTAATATTTGATATTTTAACGGTAAAGTTCATATTTTTGCAACATTTTTCTGAGTTATTTTATTTATATTATAATGCAATGGAATGTTTAATTGTTTTAAAGAATTTATAGTCATTTTGTATTTATGTTAATTATTATTGGAACCTATTCCAAATTAGTATTCTATTCGAAATGATTGTTGCATTATTGAAATTTATACTCTTTGTCTATCATCTAGTTCATCAACATCTAGCTATCTGCATTATATTCTAAAATGCAGAAATTATACAAAAGTATGAAGTTGGTAAGCTCGAAGGAAACGTGTAATTTTATATGTATTTCGTGTATTTTGAATATAAAGGCTTTATAGATGTATCTCTAAAATGTAGTATTATCTAAATAAAGAATCGTTCGTCGAAGAAAAAAAAAAGAGAAAAAAAGATAATAACAAAAAGGGGCAAACTAACATATAAAATGAAAAATAAAGAAAACAAGAACTGCATGCTGGTATTAGTGCAATAATCATTTGGCAAGCCTAGTCGTAGAAGTAGATTGCGTAGAATTTTATTGAAATGTTTTAAAACCTTTTTGGTCATTGTATTCATTCAATTTTTAATGTCGTGCTCTTTCCATTGCATTTTTGAATTTTATTAATTGTCGTGAAGTGTTCTTTCATTGTATTTTTTTCCAATTTTACTAAATATTTTTGCAATGTACTCTTGATTGTATTATTTTGTATTTTACTGAGTATTTGTCAGTGTTTTTATTTTATTGTACTTCTGAACTTTACAAAATGTTTCAGAATGTTTTTATCATTGTATTTTTTTATCTTTCACCTTTTACCTTCTAGATCCTGACCTTGATTCAAAATTGGTAGCAACCACGTAAATAAATTCCATTTTTATTTTAAAATGATTGGTTCTTGTCGAGGTCATGATGGGACTATGTGGTTTAAGATGTATTTTTTTTTTAATTTTTTTTTATTTCTCAGATTAAAATGATTGGGTCTTATCAAATACATACAGGGGCTATGTGATTTTTTTTTATATGTAAACATGACCACATGACCCTTATCCGGGGCGTAAAATTCAAGTTTTAAACCAAATTATTAGAGAAGTAAACACATTTGGGCTTTTTCCTTTCAACTGAAAGGTGTTGTGTTGATTGGAGTTATTTCAAATTACTTGGATTCAAAAGGATTAATCATTTTTTCACTGGAAAATACGTGTGCTCATATGAGATTCTTGAACAAAGACAGCTCTTATAAAAAATTTATTCAGATTTCCAAAACCGAAGCGATATTTCTTGTTTTTTTACAAGGTACTATCGACCTCAACACTATAGGTTACCGCATACGTCATTGTCTTCCATCTTGGATTCTTCGTCGGGACTTGTAATCATTTGAACAATTTATTATTAGGACTTGTAAAATTTTATTCGTGGATTATTCTTGGAATATTTTTGGATTTGGTTCTTAAAACCGTAAGTTCATATTTTTTCATTTTTCCATAATTTTTTTCATGAAAATAAATTATATTTTTTAAAGCTTGTTGTTTTCACTCTTTCTTGTGTTACTGTGTTACTGTTTATTCGAGCCTAAACACGTAACATAAGACAATAACGGTTTCAAAATATCTTTGATCAAACTGTATGCATGCAGAGATGGCAGTAAGACGCATCATACATGTGACGTAGTTTTCATTATGACCCTTAGTCATTGTGGGGGGTAAAGGTCGAGTATTTGGTTATTGGGGTAATGGAAGGCATGATGGGGGTAGGGGTATGCAATAAAAACTTTTGGAATTTGCGATAATGAGCCACTTAAGTAGCTCCTATTATCATACTTATTATTATTATTATTATTATTATTATTATTATTATTATTATTATTATTATAAGTAGTAATAGCAGTGGTAGTTGTTGTTGTTGTTGTAGCAGCAGCAGCAGTAGTAGTTGTTGGTGTTGCTGTAGCAACAGCAGCAGTAGGTATTAGAAGTAGTTGTTGGTGTTGTTGTTGCAGAAGTAGTTGTAGTATTAGTAGCAGCAGCGGTGGCAGCAGTAGTTGTTGTTGTATAATCTCCGTCATGAAATGTGTTGTAATATATCCCATCCGTCTGTCCGTTAGTTTGTCTCTTTAGAACTCATTTTCTTACTAAACCGTATGGTATAAATTCACCAAACATGATAATTGTTTGTGCTTACAGCACCCAAATATAAGATTGGTACTATATTTTGTCTTTCTGCTCTATGATCAATGGGAGAGAAGTCAAAGGTCAAATGTATACATATTCAAGATCAGTGACATTTTCATATGGCAGATATATTTTCATTGAAATTGTTTCACTCAAAACGGTAATAATTTTTTCGCGGTGAATATAATTTAATAGTTTAATTCTCGGAGAAAATCGTGGCAGTAATTATTTGGCGCGGACAAGATAAATAAGTCAGCGGGGACACAGTAATAAGTTTATGTGGGGAGGAAATAATTTAATTTGTCACGGAAATTATTTTCCTCGCGTCAAGTACAATTTATTTGTGAAAAATATTAGATTTTGTTTGCGGCAAAAATAAATTATTTTGCGAAAACAATTAAAATGGTAATTTTGCTTGAACAGAAATTTCTGTAAAAAGGACGCTTGTTTTTGTGTACCAAAAATATAGATTGAATAATTTAATTCTGCACCGATCTGAAATTAACACCATTATAGCCACTAAAACTTTCCTAACCAAATACCTTCAACGATCTGAGAACAACACCTTCATTACAATCTAAAACTGCCATAACCAGATGCGTTCACAGATCTGAGATTGACATCTTCAGTCACCTGAAATTGCCGTTTCTAAATGCCCTCATCAACACGAGAAAATAAGTTAGTATTGGGCCGGAATGTCAATTTGTCAGTGGCGTCCGTCAGAGCGTGCTTTGTTCATACTGAATTGGGTACATTTACATCACGTGGAGCAACAATGTGCACCACTACATACTGCACGCACTTGTAGTAAATATCAATTTTAATAAAAGGGAACTTCGTCCAGGATTAATACAACGTTTAAGAGTACTCTTTTCAATAAAATACACGATTAGTATAACGAATACGATAAGCACTCTTCCTGTCACTAAAATTAAAATGTGTTTTCTAATGCTTCGTTTCTCAGATCATAGTTTATATTTCTGCTTTGCGTTACAATATGTATTGAAAGCGAAATGTTATTATTATTATTATTATTATTATTATTATCATTAGTGCAAAAATATTAATAATAAAGTAAGAAACAAAATATTATTCAGCTTTTGTCATTTTTTCAGAGATTGACACCATCATAGTCATGTCATGGGAGGTAACTCTTCAAAAACAGAAACAAAAACAACAGGCCCTTCTTTCCTGGTCCATTCTAGATGCTATGGTAGTTATTTGCCTCTAGATCAGTGATACGCCTCTTTCTCTAGTACAAGGAACATGCTGCTTAATAACAAAATTGCACAACGAATTTCAGGTACTGGGAACTTCAACTGTAGTGACCGAACCATATAGGCAAAGTGCCTCGCATCTTGTGACCTTGAACACCACAAACCAACCTATGGCCGTTCGCAAAAGGGAAGGTTCGAAGGGGCGCTGTTGCATCCGTCCTGGACTTTAAAAAAATAAATATTGTGCAGTATATAAATAACACATTTGCTTTGCCCCCCCCCCCACAAATATATATATATATATATATATATATATATATATATATATATATATATATATATATATATATATATATATATATATATATATATATATATATATATATTCTGCGGACACCCATGGTGCCATCTACTGTTTACAATAATAACGATATACATAAACATATCCCTGATATATCTCAATCGACCTGCACAAAATGGCAGACCATCGTGCCTTTTTGTCTTTTCCACTTACTGAAACACTTGTAAGATAAACTATATATACAGTTTTCCACTTATGAGAAATAAATGGTTAATTTTACCAAAATGTTATTTCATATATGTGAAATACATTATTTTTTTTCATTTGTGAAATTCTTTTTAAAATTTGAGGAAGGTTTATACGTGGAGTAACTAGCATATATAAAATGAGCCTTTATGTGTTAAAGACTTTATCGCGTATCTGCAGGGCCTTAGAGAGCGTTCACCGGCCCTGGAGAATGAAACACCCGGGCCTCTCCTGGTTCTTATTCAAGCAAAAACTTTCTTTTCTAAAATTGAAAAGTGTTGTTCGGCCCAGGCCCCGGGGATATATCCCCGGTCGCCTTCCTCCCCCATCTTGTCGGCCCTGCATATCTGAAATCTCTCTCTCTCTCTCTCTCTCTCTCTCTATAGTGCCCCCTCCCAAATTAGATGCGCTACTGTACTGTAGGCGATAAGTCAGCCCACACAGGACCAGCCCTAGGGCAAGGCGAACAAGGCAACCGCCTTGGGCCCCACATTTTCAGGAAATCAACTCCACAATGCAACTTTTTTGCTTGGGGCCCCGCTCATCGCTTGCTGCCTTGGTGCTGCCTTGGGCCCCGCACATCCTAGGGCCGGGCCTGAGCCCACAAACTTGTAATGATGTAAATGGGCGGTCAATAGTCGTCCCTTAGTAGCAGCAAATGTCTGGGGGCTGATTTTTTCGGAATAATTGTACTACTACACTGCATTTATTTGTTCAGAACTGCTTCTCTGGACATGTATTACGTAACATTCTAATAACACAGATTAAGCCACGGAGTGTCTTTTAGAGCCTTAAATAACAGAGCATCGGTGGTTCAGTGGTAGAATGCTCGCCTGCCACGCGGGCGGCCCGGGTTCGATTCCCGGCCGATGCAATTTTTGCTTTTTTTTCTTCTTCCAATTATTATTATTAAACTTTTAAAGTATTTGGTTTTGCTACAATGAGAATATTTATTACAATTCGTTTATTTTTCATTCAATTACCTGACAAAACAGACTTGTGCAAAACGAGTAAACATATTCTTAGTTTTAGCCATATCTCATATCACAAAAGCTGTCTCTTGCTTCTTGTAACTAAGCAGTGATAATTCCTTTTATTTTAATTTCATCTCCGTACATTTATTGTATGCATATATCGTCATAGGACAATTAATGCTTTATTTATAATAGAATATTGCAAATTCATTTTCTCCAGGACTGACAATAGGAAGTCGCTGAAATTTCTTTCACCCCCTCTGCAAACAGTTGCTCGCTCCTGATTGGTTTTGTATGGTTTAATAACATTTTTAGTACATGCTGTGTTTTTACAAAGCGCCCAATTTATTTGGTGTAGAAGAAACCCGAGAACAGCCACCTACCTATAAGAAGCTATCTGCATATTTTCTCAGATACCCACGCTGGTCGACCCGAAACGCAATCACGCTGACCGAGGGTAGACTATTGTTTTTTTTCCACCCATTTAAGGACATTCCTGCCTCATTTGGAACCATAGAGGCAACGGCATCGTAGCTAATGGATGATGTGCGAATAATCTGTAAAAGCGAGCGCCTAGATCACCCGGACAACATGATCGCCCGTGAAGTTATCAAAATGCAATTTTTTCCAGAATCATTTGTGAGATTCTTGTATCACTCTGCTATGCTGTAAATAATGCCTCTTGGTCGTAAAAAGACTATTAAAAAAAAAACTTACTCCAAATCCTACATGAAGATATTCTGACCAACAGAAGAAGAAACAAAAAAGGGGTGGGTGGGGGTGGGCTAAAAGGTATGGAGGGGGTTACCGCCATAATTATATGCGTGTATTTTCTAATCTTCCTTGATGCATTATTGTGAATGGTTGCATATATATATATATATATATATATATATATATATATATATATATATATATATATATATATATATATATATATACTCATTCCCGTAGCCAGGAAACTGTGTTTGCATCGGGCAATACATGTATGTATGTATGTATGTATGTACGTATGTATGTATGTATGTATGTATGTATGTATGTATGCATGCATGTATGTATGTATGTATGTATGTATGTATGTATCTATGTATGTAGTTGATTTTAAACATTTTGGTAATGCTTATAATCATATATATATATATATATATATATATATATATATATATATATATATATATATATATATATATATATATATATATATATATGACGCTCATTCCAGTAGCCAGTAAAGTGCGTTTACATAAAGGAAAAGGAGAACAGGGATTATTATCTTTTATTATTAATATTACTTTGATGTTCCAGTTGTTAAACGTGTCCTGAAATTGTCGATAATTAGTCGGCAAGTTCGTTATTGCACTATAGTACGTTTATTTTCCGTCATTATTGGTTTAAACAGTTTTTTCCATATTCAGTCACTATTTCCTTAACGTTAGAGCAATTAACCACGAAGACACAGAAAACATTAATATCCTTGATCTAGCGAGACTAAATTCGTCAAAACGTATTCTTCTAGCTTTAAAATAGATTTACTTAATGCGTTCAGAGTTACCCTCACATTCTTCATTATGACTGAAGTCGTGAAAATCCATTATGAATATCATGCATATTACGTGTACAAGTCAAGCATATTTTAACAGTACGTAAATCAAAGCCCATGGTCTGGTCCATGGAAGTTAAAATTAGATGAAACTATGTAGCCAAAACGTTACTTCCATCGTAGCTAGATATTGTATTACCTTATTGATATGCCAAACAAGATGTTTCAAACGTCTTGACAGATGTACCAGCAAATGTAGGAGTAATTTGTTTCAATGATAACGATTAATAAATATTAGATTTATATATAAATTGGATTTATAGACATATATTCTCGTCACTGTTTTTTAGGTGGAAATTCTCGCATTTTAATCTTCAAAACTTTTTTTTGCGATTCGAATCGAGTAGTAGACGTCTTTTCCGTCTTACGAATTAAAGAACAAAACTGTAAACCGGAATTAACGGTGACATTCCAATTCTTCCGTCACAAGAAGCAGTCTTTACAGGATTATTATGCAGATGTGATGGAAAGAGCACCAAACAAGTCTTCCACATAAACAGAATTATAACAGTTCCCCCACCACAGTCAAAATAGACCTATCCATTTTTCTTGGATCAAGTTATCTTTTCACATTTACCTACACATTTAATTTTCTATTTTATTCAGAGTTGTAGCAATTTTGTTTCCATTTTTGGGGATGTTGGTAAACACAAATAGTTTTATGTATCTTTTCCCCATAAAATAGCTTTAAAACATATGATTGGCTTAATACTTGCAGTGAACGGCACAACTGCATTTGAACAAGTATGGAGTTTGTCAACTATACTGCAATTATTGTGTGCATAATTTAAGTACTAGTCTAACAGAGTTGTCTTCTCCTTGGTCATCTAAATGGAGCTGTCAGGTAAGGTTTTCCAAAGGATGAAAAAGAGGATGCCATTCCACACGGGTATACTTCGTCTTGGTAGAATACACCATCCTGTCGGCAGTATTGTGCTGGATTCGGAGAAACGTCCATGAAATTTCCACCATATGTTCCCACAGGCAAAGATG
This sequence comes from Sinohyriopsis cumingii, assembly GCA_028554795.2. Classification (NCBI taxonomy): domain Eukaryota; kingdom Metazoa; phylum Mollusca; class Bivalvia; order Unionida; family Unionidae; genus Sinohyriopsis; species Sinohyriopsis cumingii. Next base: position 24,021,216 of record CM068834.1, read on the forward strand.
CTAAGTCAAACGAAATGAATTTAATAAAAGAGTTTGAACCAAGCAGAAAGCAAAACCAAGTAATTATTTAGAAGTGATTGATATATTTTGTATTTCTTTGTAAGGCAAGAATCTTATTTCCTAATGTCAAGGAAAAAAATGTCTCCTAATTTGTTTGATAATAATGATATTATTTTCAGTTAAAAATATAAAAATATATTCGGAACTATGAGCAGTTATAACACATATCTCTTTTTGTTCCTGGAAATAACTCTTTTCTATAACCCACATACTGCAACAAAAAGACAACAAGAAACACGTTAAGATCATGGATAGATCCAGAAGAACCAGAACGTAAATCAGCCTACATGTAATAACAGTTTTATAGGCATTTGTTTATTTCTGGTAAATTTGATCATTCTTCATCGGTGCTTTTGAACAAAGATCCTTTTCCACTTAGCAGACATACGATTGTTGAGAGGAATACGTCGATAAATTATCTGGAATACTTACCTTGAAAGTTATCATGTGAACTTCGATAGTATCCCCTTGATGCGTCGAAGGCAGACTTGTTCATGGAATCATGGTACGGTCCACGACTCAAGAAGGAACTCTTGTTATAGCCGTCATATGTTGCTGACATTTTATTGAATGCGTAAGGACTGTAGTGATCTGAAAATGAGTGATGCCCCCTGTTGTCTGACCAATAGTTTCCGTTCACTTGGGACAGGTTGGATGACAGTCCAACACTTGAAATTGTCTGTGTCTCGGGGTAAGTAGAAATCCTGGGTGGGGCAAGAGATGGTCCTGAGTTCACATAATCTGAATACGGTCCAAGCTGAGGAATGTATGTCGGTCGATCGTATGAACTGTTATTATAGGCCTGGAAGGGTTTGAGAGGAGACAGTGGAAGACCTTGACCAAGGCCTCCGGACCTGACAGAATCCTCAGTGCTCAGATTCAATGAAAAGTGATCATTGTTGCCTCGATTGTTGGATGGTGCTGGACGCGAAAAGGCGGTTCCATTCATTGGAGCTACGTCTACATGGGCGTTTGGATGTTTTTCATCCACCATGATAGTGGTTTCTGCTTCATCTGGAATAAATATGATATCCAGTACGAGGCAGTCAGCTTTAGCGATTGAGAGTTTAATAGATATTATCATTTTCAGCCTCTGTTTTTATCAAAAGTTTGAAACATTATCGCATTGTTTCGAATTTTCACTAGTTAGGATTTCACTTCTTGTCATTTTAAGTCGCTTTGTAATTTGAACTTTCATTTGAAAAATCGCAAACGTGTCTTACTCTCTGCAATTATAAGTAATTAGAGTAATGTACTGATGCATATACGTTTGTAAATATAAAATAAATATGAGAGAGGAAAACATGAATAATATGCAAATAGACTAGTATGTAACTTTGTTTATAAACATCAAATATACTATTTGCTCTTCTCTAACGAGGCAAAGTACATTTCGTGTATCTAAAACTCCCCCACCCCCTTACCGTATTACACAATTAATACCGCCCGAACAATTATGCCAATGAAATTCCTAAGCGTTCAGTCGAAAGGTTTAATATTTAAGTAAATTTGCGCGTGCTAAAGCACTTTGTTATGTTCTGTCCGTGTTCGTTAGATATTTAATAGACTATGCAATTGGATTAATAGATGCTGCTACTTCAGAAACCCCCCTCCCCAAAAGGAATATTAAAATAATACACATGTTATATAATTCTGCTAATAAATAATTTATGATGGCATTGGTCAAAAATATTAATATTGTAATTAATGTATCTTGTTTAATTACTGAAGAAAAATTAAATAAAGCTTGATGATTATTTCCAATGCTTCCTAATATTTTAGAATATTTTGATAAAATCTTAGCAAACTTCATATGATGTATGTCGCCAAGCCTATACATGCATACCATTGCTGTCGAATTGGTCGTCTCCATGCTTTCGTTTCTTAGATTTCGGAGAAATCTGTGATTTGCCAGATGCATTTCTTATCTTAGGCTGCATTTTTATTTCCTCTGAAATAAATAATATTCAGTCTTTTTTTTGTGCAAGATGAGAAGCATGTTGATATACATTTACATTCTTACATTAGATACAGATAGGGTGATTTTTAAACTGGTATGAATTGTAACTGACTACTTGAAATAGATGCTAATTGTAAATTATGTATACACATACATATTGCATTGAGTCATTATTGTTTATATCCTCTTGACGCTTATCATGTTGCGGAATAGAGAATATGATTAATTTTATATAAGAAATATGAGCCATGTTATGTGGGATTAAGAGATATATTATGTGAGAATATAACATTTTACAACCCACCAGCATTTTTCATGTGTTTTTGTACAGTTTGTTGGAGCTCCTTTTCAAGTTCCTGTTCTTGTTGTGTTTCCATTACAAGAAACACGTACTCATCAAACATCATGTGGATAAGGTGGAAAGACCCTGAAAAAGTTTTTATACATGTAAATCAGGTGGAAAGACATGTAAATCAGGTGGAAAGACCCTGAAAAAAGTTTTTATGCATGTAAATCAGGTGGAAAGACCCTGACAAAAGTTTGTATACATGTAAGTCAGGTGGACAGACCCTGACAAAAGTTTTTATACATGTAAATCAGGCGGAAAGACCCTGAAAAATGTTTAAATACATGCGTATGAGATGGAAAGAAGACCCTGAAGAAGTTTATATACATGTATGTTGGGTGAAAAAAACCTGAAAACGTTTATATCCATGCCGAACAGGTGGAAATACCATGACAAGTACACACACACACACACACACACATATATATATATATATATATATATATATATATATATATATATATATATATATATATATATATATATATATATATATATATATATATATATATATGCGGATATGTGTCAATCGTGCTGTTTCATATAGTATAAAATGTAATTTGCGCAAACCTGGTATGTATGAATAGTTGAAAAACTTGTAAGTAAGAATGTATATTTAGGTAATATACAGTTTGAAATTTAACAGTGGTACAAGGAATTTATTCATTCTAAAATGCAAACTACATGCAGGATAAATCTTATAAGTGTCATATAAAATATCTAACACTTTTGTTCTATATGTCTAATCCCTAAGGAATCGCCATTTATTGTTGTACAGAAGACGTGAGAGCAACTAAAACGACTGTTTATACCAGACAGATGGCATTTTCCGTTTTGTTTGGGGTATATTCTCCATAATTAATTCCATATACCTTGATTTATGTCGTAGGAATCAGGAACGACTGTATAGTTAGATGAGACTTTATTACTAGATTGACATCCGAGTATGTCTGCTACGCACGAGTGCATGTACCACCGACTCTGTAGCATCATTTTTGATGATATGTGCATAGTCTTCATGGTATATGAGCTGGTGCGAGCAAGTAAGGCGATGGATGCCGTTTACCCGCACACCTGGGTTCGAATCTCCGCAGATGCTGTAACCCATGTTATGGTGTTATTGTAGTAATAAAGGGTGAAAACGTTCTCCTGTAACCTTCTTCGCCTCCCTCTGTTGCTTCATTAACGTAAGATACGTACTCCTAATTCTTTGTACAGTTCAAATAATGCATGTATAGACCGAACGAAAAGAAAAGAAATTATGCTCGCAACTTATTTGACAAATGTTAATTACCGAATGATTTCGCATTATGAAGCGTCAAGTCTCGCAACAAGAGAGATCCAAATGCGGCCCATTGCAAAAGGAATTCCGCCGCTTTCTCTTTTTGTCGACTTTTCTTGTCTTTGCTTGGCTAAAGATAAATTAGGCAGAAGGTTGTCATATTTATTAAAAACATTGAAATAAAATTTCTTTCTAACAATGAAAACATAAAGCAAAAATGAAATAATCCATCAGATTTGAACAAGAATACAAGAAGTTTTATCTTCAAAATACAATTTCTCGATCTGAGCCAGATGTTAAATATATAGACGATACTGACTTGAATACAAAGAAAGAAAAGAATTATTGGCATTGTAATACCATTGACTCGCATACATAATCAATAAGAAATATAAATTTCAAATGGTTTAAGTACATTATTTTGTGAAAAGTTAATGTCAGTACATTGAATAATTATGCTCTCCAATCTAAAATAAATGCTTAAAATCAAATGTAACTAGGTAAAGAATAATGACCTAAAAATTGTCAACATGAGTAACAAGGCAATTAAAACTACTAATTTACACATTTTCAATAACGTTGTCCAGCCACTCCGTATACCCTTCAATAGGAACAAAAAATTAAATAGACTGGCTTACCTGTAATACACATTTATCAATAACGTTGTCCAGCCATTCTGTATACCCTTCAATAGGTGCCTGCTTGCTCAAAAGTGTCTGAAATTCTTCAAAAACTGAAACGACAGGAACACTAATTTGTAAATCTTCAAGCTATTATTTAGGAAAAGTAAATTCAGCTGCATATGCGAATTTTTTTTTGTAAGATTTTGCATTTTTTCATACTTAATCAAGTTAAACGATGTGAGAGGGTCACAACCATGCAGTATGTTACACACACACACACACACACACACACACACACACACATAGAGTAAACTATTTCCCTGTTTAGATTGCATCGATTACACTTTGCGGCAAGAATAAATATTTCTTTGTTTGTTTGGTCGTGGGTTTTCTTTTGGGGGAAGGGGTGTTGACGAGGAATTCCATATCGGATGAACAGATTATTATACATTCTTATACAGTTGTTTTCTTCTAATACACACGTCTTTTCCAGAGGATTACTGAAGTTCTTTACCATAAATTTGCTTACTATTTTAGAATTTCGTATGACACTGTGGGTGAAATATTGTCCCATATTCACAACAATGTATTTCGATCGCTCAACCATAAGAACACACTAAGTCACATACCGAAATTTTGAGAATTGATCTTTACATACTTGACGAATATTGTTAAATGCACAAAAGTTATTCTATTAAACTTTTGCAAATATATCATAATCAAAGACTCGATATCTGGGTTTGACTGTGTATACATTATTGCATTATCCAATCTGGCTGAATGTTTACAGCATATCTTGGGAATTAGATATCTATATTTATGTGTATCGCAAAGTGCGACGGCAGATCTGGGTCTGTGCAATTTGTTAGGAGTAATCAGTAGAACAAACAGCATAAACCCTGATCTGCATGTGCTTTATGCTACGGCAGATCGTGATCTTTGTTGTTTGTGGTTGAACTCGACCTATGAGCGAGTATAAACGGTATTACACCAAACTTTGCATTGGGAAACGTCTGCATATGACCAAGAACATTTGCAGAAGGACTAATATAAGCCTTATATCGCTCACCTGGCAATTGTTGTGTAGTGTTCATTGTGCATGGCATAATCTTTGCTCCAAAGCACGTTGATAAACGCATACAACAGCATCTCAAAAAGGTTACTAACTAATCTTAGTTGTTGTATATATTATATTTATATTCTCATATAAGCATATGTATCCAGTTTCAATAAATTGTTTTGGGACTACATTCTAATGAGTGTAAATAACTTAAACATTTTTCTAACTATGTGCAATCACCTATATTGATATGGTTAAATCCCAGTATATTCGCACTTGTCAAAACGTTTCGATAAATTAATACCTTGACTCAAATTTAAAAAGTACGAAATTCGTACAGAATGGTAACATGCTCTGCTTATCTAATGCGATGTCGTCTCATTCATACGCACATATATTGCTCATAGTTGAACAATTCCCAAATCTTGATTGAAGCACATCCGGGTAATTATAGTCAGTAACACATCCAGTATTGATAGATGAAAGATGATGGACAACACGTGACGATCGCAGGACGCCACGACAAAGCTAATTAACCATAATATATACTTACCATCACAGATATGGCCTCTACATCGTGATGCTGTTTCAGGTTCCATGAAGCCAGCTTGGCAGCAGATTTCACGGAAGTCGATCTTCCCAAGGTCGTCGAGCATCTGCGTGATATTTTCGTGGTTAAGAAGGACTGTTCTAGCAGTCTGAGGAAGAAACAGAACAATTCTTCCAAAATCTTTTACTGAGTTATTTGCATAAGCTTATTCGTTAATATATTATTTTAGGTCTTGCTGGCAATAGTGGAGGGGCATGCTGTAGCGATGGTCCTACTGACTCCTGGTGGAAGGTTTACAATTTAATATGATTTACTAAGCATGATATTGTTTTGTTGTTTGTTTTTTCTTCTTTTTAATTCTGTTATTTTCATGGATTACAAGGTTTTGTACGTGTTTTTAAAATTATGGTGATTACGTAGTCATCATTGCCACCGTCATATGGGCTAAACTTCATAGCTCGCATTACTGCCCAGGACACACACACACACACCCCAACAACAAAAAATACCCCCCAAAAATGGTTGTTGATCCAGCATGAACGTTTAATGAGGTAATATTGCACTGAAATCAAGCAATTGAAGACAAAATACAACAATTAATTCGTCGAATCAGTATTTTGTTATTAGTTAATTCGTCGAATAAGTAATTTAAGAACCTTTATACAAAATATTTGCTTATCAAAGCTTTCACTTATGGCACATATATTTTGAATATTTTTATACCTTTATGGGGAGTGACTGATGGAGTAAACTCTGTTGCGTTCAATGTGGCTTTAAATATCATAAAGTTTGTCTCTGTTTATACTAGAGTAAGTATGAATACATCTTCCATTGGAAAATGTTTTCTATTACATTAGATACTTAGCAATACATTATTCAAAATACTTAGGCTCTCTCCACTACTGTGAGAATAAAAGAGCTGTATTGTTACTAGGCGAAATAAGAATTGTATTTTTAAAATAAAAATAACTACTTATTCTGAATAATATTGAATACCTTCTTTACTTCGTTGGCTCGTTTCTTTGTTGGAAGTACAGGCGAGTTTCACAAATAACTGAGAATGATTTAAACAAAAAGTTGCTTACCTGGGCCAGGTGAACAAAATTTATTTGCCTCTTTATACTTTGTATAAAGGTCTTTACAACTGAAATGAGAGAGTATAATAAATAATTAAATACACATATGCAACTAAAATATTAAAATTACAAGAAATACGGTAGTAATATAAAACCTGTCAAGTTGTTGTGAACTTATAGTCTTGATGTAAAATACTTGATCCTTTGGTACTAAACTTTGATAACAGCACAAGAGCGTTTCCACGTCATAGCAATGTTGCTAACTTCCGAACTCTTTCATCTTTGTTTACCAAAATTAACGATATAAACCCTTAAATGGTTTGTTGAAAATGTGTAAGGAGATGATTGCAAATTTTAATCACCTGGAAGTCTCACTGAGGCTTTAATTGACATGTTTTCCCAATTCTAAGCTAGTTATCTAAAGGCAATTGTAATTCGATTCCTTGTATTAATCTTTCTTTGGAGAGATCCTTAGGTAAGTGATACCCGTAATTCAGCCCATGGCAAAATTTTAAACAAGCTACTTTATAATGTATGCATATAACTTGAATAGTCTGATTTGGCAAGAGTACAATGTGTTTAAATAGGATGCGTTTGCTCTGTGAACACAGTCCCCAGATTAATATTCCAAATTATGTTGAGCATATAAATATGAAAAAGTTAATTGAGCATATAATGATGTCTCTTTGTACATTGTATGAAGGTCTTTACAACTTAAATGAAAGTATAATACATAATTATCCAGGCAAATAAAACCACAATATTAAAATTACAAGAAATAAATAGGGACCACTGATTAGTCTTTTTGCAAAAGTAAAAAATTGCATCAGTCTGAATTTCACCAAAAGAGCTTAAGACTCGTCTTCAAGTTAAGTCTGGAATCTTGCGATTTGATTGGCTGAAATAAAAGTCTGGCTTAAAATTGACCAATCAAATATCTCATGTCTAGACTTCAGACGTGTATTGGTTAAATTGAGGCCTGGTAACAAATATTATAGACAAAGCCTAAAGGTACCGTACAGAGTGCACTGTAAGAATAGAGAGATCATCTTTACAAACAGATTTTAAATGTCATGGGTTTTCTATTTAATAATGTATTACGCGAACAGAATGGGACTCCTTTCCTTCATACAGATTTATGACGAGTGTTAGAAAAACAGGAGTCCACATTAGATTCGTTTATCTCCACTCTGTTTGTTTCCGTTTCACGGTTTCAAGCTTCAAATGGTGTGCGGTAATTGGATCATTCTCTACGAAACATATAAGATTCTTGTGAGTTTGATCGATTGTTTCTTAAAGACGGAAAACGGTGAAGAAATAAATGATGTCATCGAAGCATTTCCAAAAGCCACAAACGGGAAATAGTGAAATATGTGGAAATATAATAATATACATGTACTCACCGTTAAGTTTTCTATCTTTAAGATGTTCTGGAACAGTCTCCATGGAAGTTTCTATCCAGAAAGGAAGTTTCTTTGCAAAAACCCTAATTTCCACACTTAGGCTGAAAATAATGAACAATTTTATTACAAAATAGTACTTATCATAAATATACGCAGAGCCGGGTTACAAATAATTGATTGCCAATGTTGTTGCTAGAGCATTGCATAGCGCTGCTAATATCTGCAAATTATTAAAAGTAGGTTGCAAAAAGCACTGGTTCAACATACATGTTGTTCCGAAACGATTATTTAAATTGGACAGAATTTTAACTAATCATATAACAATAGGAAAAATCTACTACAACGCTTCATCAGCGTTTATATGCAAGCTCAGTTCAGTGGTCGTTATTCTAAAGAAGGTTTGATTTGAAACAAATAACAAAGAATCCCCCCCCCCCCCAATGATCCACTTTATCAAATAAGTTTAATGTTTATTCATGTAGGAAAAAAGCCGAGGTTTCCGATTGCTTCATTGACTGTAGGATGACTTCTTGTAGTTACATAGGTCATGCCCTCTATACTCGTCTGTAAGCAGAGTCCCACTACAAACAACACAGATCCTAATCTGCCGTCGCATAACGCGCCGGCAGATCAGGATCTGTGTTGTTTGTTCTATTGATTACTACTAATACGCCCAGATCTTCGGGCGCATTATTCAAATGTCATATCTGGGTCTGTGCAATTTGCATTTGGACGTATAAGCGAGTATATACGGTAATAGAAGCTTTTACGAACCAATGTGGGCAGAGTTTCTTGACAAACACAAAACGATACTGTATTTTCGATATTTATATGGCCATGACTGGTGATAGGCTGGGTAATGCTATCTACGCAGCTATAATCGATTTTGCTCTAAATTGCTTTACGAAATACAACTGGTATACAAAATAATTGAAAAGTGTCAAATACAGCCAGCTAGATAATTTTGCTCGTATCCAGCCTAAACTGGCGTTCCAATATCAGAGACAGGTAACTTTAGCGTCAGCATACCCTCCCGTTTGTTCTGCACCCCCACCCCCCACCTATTTTAAACACAAAGGGCATCAAGGATATAAAAATGCCAAAAAAAAACGTAGTCATTTCATTCATCAATTTATAATTTTAACCTGATTGTCGCTAGTGGGTCCCTAACACTGTCAACTTACTGTCGTTTAAAACCAAATGGAAGTGTTCGATGTAAACAATCAGGCAGACTGCTCACTGTCCTTTTATGGTCTGTAGAAAAGTGCATTTCACTACAAACTGTGTCTTCTCCGTACAATATTAACAATGTCTAATTTTAATATTTCTAAAACACATGGAACAAAAAAGGAGGAACTCCTGTATACACGTACTCAAAGAGAAGTTACTCCAAAATTTAAGTAATTTTTTTAGTAACAACATTGGTGAAGTACTAATTAAAGAAGTGAGAGAACGCAGTAAATAAGTGAGGGAACGCATGTTACTGAGATGCAGGGTGGACTATGACAAGCGCGAAAAAGTAAGGAAACGCGCGAACAAGGTAAGGTAACGCGCGAACAAGGTAAGGTAACGCGCGAACAAAGGATGGTAAGGCCGTTTTCATATTTCCACATCACTCATTATCAAAGACATTTAATAACATCACCTCTATTTCTTGAAACATAGACTTACCCATGCAAATATGGCGATCGTGTTACTAAAAAAAACACCCGTTCGATTAGAAACGCCAAAAAGTTGACAGTGTTTGTGGCCGCCTGGCGTACTAACACGTTTAACCTCCGAGCTACATTCAAAGTGTAGAATATATTGTCAATAAATACATAAACAGCTCACCATTTTCAAGTTTCAGTCACCATTGTCCATAAGAATACAGAATATCAACCCTATTTTGCTTTAAATTTAAATTTAAATTTAAATTACAATTGTCCTGCTACAGCGTAATAAAAATCGAGCAGTCAATTCATTTAGGAAATAAGTTTCTACTTGAAAATAACATTCAGAGTATGCACAGTTTTCGTCTAACATCAACCTAACTTTATACGTATTTACTATAGGTAGATGTCAGATAAATACTCCGAAAGAATGTTAAATCATTTACACAAATTTCAAAGGAGGAAGCGAACTATACATCATTACCGGTAAAACTAATGTAAATAGAAATAAAGTTTTGGAAGCATTTGTTATACATTGCAGTCGGTTGATTCTGAAATGTATTTTCTGTTTGCTTGCAAATGGTTCTGTATAAGTTTATAATTTTAAAATATTATCGCAAATTAAAGTGCCGTCTATGATGTCGGCATGGACTTGAGAGACGGGTGCCTTCTGATCATGCTGGGGGGTTAACAGTTTTTATATACTTTCTTGATTAATAGTGTATACCCAATGTCATTGAATTAACATAGGTAAATACATTCTTTTTAAGCTGCTTTTCTCAGAATCCAATAAAAGGCAAAACGCTAAAGTCCCTATGTCTCAAGAATAGTCCGGAATATTGGCAAAATAGATAGTCCCTCCGCCCCCAATTACTCACTGAGGAGTATGATAAACACCACTTTTGTTGTGCTGACCAAATACAAGCACTGAAATTGAATCGTTTTATCTTCACGTTCGAAAGGTATTAATTTTTAATCCTTGACAGAAACTCTCAGATAAGAGAAGCTTATCTGGTCACATGACTGTCATTACGAGATTCTCGTGGTAAATTTGATGAGAGTTCCTTTGTTGACAGGATACCTCCACGATTTCTAACATCAATTACACAGATAGGGACTAATTCTAAGTGAATGGGCAAATTTTAGCCACCTGGGATGCTGATGATGGTGGAATATATAAGAATGTTGTCTGGAGTGTTGTCAAAATAGTTTCCTGGGGTTTCCAATGCCCCATGTCCGCTATTTCATACGACGACTTTACTATCTGTCATAGAGATTATTTATACTTTTTGGTTGATGTACGTACCATGGCTCAACTATCATTTCACATTGATGTAAATAAATGTTTCAGAGCTAAACTGTCAATATTGACTGTCCATGCTCCCATGTCATCTAGGTCCTATTTCTGAGTCCAAAGATTTTGAAATAGGGTCAACACAATTATGTAAACTGGATTCATGGATTGACAGGAATCATAACTTAGAGCTTCCTGATATAAGCTACAGATAGCCTTGTCTTTCCAAAACTTGTGTGAACAAGTATTTAATACTATTTTCATTTGCTTAGAAAATGAATGTACAAACCTGTAAGACACTGAAGAGAGAAAAGTAAGACAAGAACTATATATATATATATATATATATATATATATATATATATATATATATATATATATATACACACACACACATACGCATGCATGCATGCACGCATAAGTACACACATACATACATACATACATACATACATACATACATACATACATACGTACATACATACATACATATCACTGACCTGTCTGGCATATCCTGGATTGATGAAGGAATCAAAACATCTATCAAAACCTGAAATAGTAGATTCCTGCATTAATCATTAGACTTATACTGTAACAATGTTCATTTCCATATTAACATTGTCTAATCAGATTAATGATATTAAAGCAGATCATGAACGGTAACTCTTATGATCATAAACTGTACTGGTCTAATAATAAATGTGTAGGATTATTTTCTATGACGTTTGAATAAGCACAATTGAAGAAACGCTTAATTAAGTATGCTATGGACACTTCATTTGTCTGTACGATTTGTTTTGGTGTACAATGGTCATTATAGAACAAAACGGAACATTACGCAACATGCAATAAGGTAGATTTACTGTTTCTTCGATGTGCTGACCTATTGAAGAAAAACAAGTAAATATGGCTTATATCAAATCATTTATACCTGATAAAGGATGGAATCACAGAAACTTATCACGTCTGCCACGATATCAGCTTTCATCAACCCAACAAGATGCTCTGGCATGCCCTGCCAGAAATGAAGCAGGAAGTTCTGAACCTGCGGATAGAGATATTACAAGAAATAAATTAATAAACTCTTTTAATGGTCTTCAGCAGCTGTCAATGCGCAAACAAAGCAACAGTACAAGGGCGACTGCTTTTTAGGCCATACTGAATTACAAACAAGGGCGACTGCTTTTTAGGCCATACTGAATTACAAACAAGGGCGACTGCTTTTTAGGCCATACTGAATTACAAACAAGGGTGACTGCTTTTCGGATTACTGAATTACAAACGAGGGGGACTGCTTTGTAGATAATGCTGAATTAATTACAAACTGCTTTTTAGATTGCACTGAATTACAAAGAAGGGCGACTGTTTTGTAGATAATACTGAATTACTATCAAGAGCGAATCCTTTTGTCTTTTAAGATAGGTTATGCATCAAATGCACATTAAATCTAGTACAGTAGAGTAAAAACAATTCTGTCCCCATCCCCCAACCACATACTCAAAACTTAATTCTGGGGCCCCATCCCAGTAAACTCAAAAAGTTGTTTCATGGTAATTTTGGGCTCCCACTGGGCTGGGCTCACCCCCACACCCCCACCATCGCTGCAGATGCAGTGCTTGCTTGGGCGTTTGCTAAGCCACTGAACTACTATCATTAACATGCATGACAGAGACGCACACAATAGTCGTTTGGGACAGTGACACTATTTCTTTCTTTCTAATTTCTTCTTACTTACCGTCTATAATCCTTTGTAAATCGAGTCTAACTGCAAAAAAGCAACAACCCCCCAACCCCCCCCCCATAAACCCTGATCTGCTGTCGCATAAAAAGCCGGCAGAACAGGGTCTATGTTGTTTGTTTTTACTGATTACTTCTAACAAATTTCTTGAAGCCATATCTTCCGGGGAATTATGCGAGGACACATTTGAGTATGTGCGGTGTGCATTTGGAGTCGACTTATAAACGAGTATAGAGGTAAGTTGAAATCTTACAAATAAACGTACCTCTTCAAAATTAGCACTGACGACCGTATCCAGTATCCTCTGGCAATGAGTGCGGTACATCATTATGAATGTTGTCATCTAGAAATTAAGCACAGTACGTTTTGGTAAATGAATTAAGTCACACAACTGCTAATTAAGACATTTTGGTAACTGACACTACAAATTAACTTTTAACATCAACGAAATTTAACTCTCTCTCTCTCTCTCTCTCTCTCTCTCTCTCTCTCTATATATATATATATATATATATATATATATATATATATATATATATATATATATATACACACACACACACACACACATATAGTTGGTGTGCGATGATATCAGTAACAAATTAATCGGTAGGCAGTTGCACGCCTGCCTAGGTCAATAGTTGAACAAAATCTTAATTAGTAACATCTATACTCGCTTATAAGTAAAATCCAACTGCAAACTGTACATACCAGTTCTGCCGCCGCATAATATCCTGTCAGATCTGGGTCTGTGCAGTTTGTTAGGATTAATCAGTAGAACAAACAACATAGACCCTGATCTGCATGCGCATTATGCTACGGCAGTTCATGATCTTTGTTGTTTGGAGTTTGATTGCCTTATAAGTGAGTACAGACGGTATTCATTAGCAAAGGCGGTTCTTATCATTAGCATTGGAAAGTTTATTTTGTCAACAATGCCATTATACAATTTCTTGTGTTCAAGAAAGTTTTAACAGCAAAAATATGTTCCATTAAAATCATACATAAAAACCTGTTTGCACTATACTCGTACAAGATCAATAAAGCTTTAAAAATTAAAACGCATGCTTTAAAAAGGAAGACTACGGAAACCTGAAATAAACAATTATTATCTTGTTACAGATACATCATAGAAGTTTTGCTTATGCGAGAAATATTCATCGTGCGAGTTACATTTATTCCAGGTTTAGATACAAAACTAATCCACAACTGGGTGTTTAAATGGAATGATAAAGAACAACTAATTAGATAACTGGTATCGATGAAAAAACTCGCCTTTTCTTTACTGACATCATCAGGTAGGATTAGGTTGTCCGAGTCGGGAAATTCTGGTAGCAGAGTTCCTGTTTTTGAACTAAGAGAGTACTTTCTGTTGGAACCCTTCAAAGAAATAATAACACATGGCCGAGCTATGGCTTGTGACGGTCAATCGTATAACAATGATTGCAAAGTTTCTTTGGATTTTCATCGTTTTCCTGACGTAATTTAAAAATATAATATGACACAATGTGTTAATTCAAGCTTTGTTATTTATTAAGTTTGTTGAATCATTTCAAAGTAATAATTTAAAAAAAACACTACAATGGATTTAAATATTTACACATTTTAACCGTGTTATTATGAAGTTCACATCATTTATTTATAAAAAAATATTTCAAAAACAGACACAAAATTACATCCAGAAAATAATTTCATTTTAACAGAATTTTTTGTTAAAATGAATGCAGTGTCTGATAAAAATAAGATGCAAAGACGCCGAATATCTACTTATTTACACATACGTGTTATCTAATGTGTAATTCTTACAAAATATATTTCATGTTTTTTTTATAGCATTAATGCCTTAAATATGTAATCTTGTTTTGCTGATGGAACATTGCAGAAACAAAATACCAATGTTTATCCTCATATATGTCTTTTTGGTGGTGTGTTTATTAAGCCGTATGAAATCAATTTACGGGAAGGGAAAAGTTGTTGGTTTTATTTACTTTTCAAATTAAAATCGCGTTGCACTGTAAGTCATTATTCGGAATTTCCGTCAGTCTTATACTATTGGATATAAAGACAGTACACAAAAAAAGATCCAAAAGGTTTGGAACTAAATAGATGAATACTTTACCGTAGTCTTCAGTATAAATACTCCAATGAGCGACAAAAAGTATTGACACGAAATCCAGTACGAAGTGATGATGTCAGGCTCCAAACATATACATAATACTGCTGTTGTGTCAACATTGTAAAATGTGGTGACTGTATGTGCGTGCGTACGTGTTTGCAAAGGGTGGCTTCTCAGCACCACAAGGTGCCTGCTTAAGCTTTGGCGCCTATGAAGGAGTGGGACAGATGGTTCTTGTCGTGTCCATTCTCCATTTAAAAAAAAAGCCGGACACTTTATGCCTTTGCAGGAATTTTGTCATTCTCTTGATTTAAGATCAAAGAGATATAATTTCATTACTCACTGAGAAAGCATCCGTTTGTAACCGCAGGTGTCCAACTCGAATACCTAACGGATTCAAGATTAAACGTTCAGGAATGTCGAACTTAGACAAGCACATGTCCAACTCATGCGGACTCTAAATACGACCGTCCTGGGAGTATTTATTTTCCAATCATTTATCTGCTTTGTGTAAGATTATTCCGGTTAAATAGACTGTAAGTTCTAGAGAACTATACAAGGTCACGAGTGGGATAATCTCCGAGAGACAGACAAGAAGGTGAACATCTTGTAAACATATGTATGGATGTCACCCAATGTGATGCTATTCTGCAAACATTAAGTTTGTAATCTAGCAATAAGTAGCTGTAAATGAATTTTAAACCATAGTGAAAGAAATATTTCGTGCATCAGATACATTGACTAATCCATTATGTTAGCAAAAGCCGCTTCGTAGTTTTGACGTGAGTTAGAAAATGGCCCGTCTCCTTGTTTTACATTAAAGTGCAGACGACAATTCGAGTTCGGTTGTAAGACTAACTAGGAATGAAACAGTCGATATTCTCCAAAGATGTTCAATTATCAATCAAATCATTTTCTCGAGGATATTTGCAAATTGTAATTCGACTGAGTTAGAATTAACACAAGGAATGTCATGAAACATAGTTTGCATTTGCTACACCCTGTTCAAAATTCTTATATAAAGAATTGAATGCCATTTTTTTAAAAAAAAAATCAAACTTGTTTTATTTTGATAATTATTGTTTTCATCGTAATTAGTGGCAAAAACAAATTAAATCAGCCTTTATGGTAGAGAATGAAGAATCAAGGCTGTTGCAAACCGTGTATGTATTTCAAATGCTGAATTTCGGTGTTAATCCAGTCAGTACATTTATTTTCCACGGCGATGAAATTCCCACGAAGTGTGTGATTTCCAGGTAGAGATTGTACAGCGAGCCTTGACTAGGGCCTTGTTGCCCTTAGTGAAGAATGCCATGCATTGCTCTAACCGTTGAAATAACAGTCACCCAGTGATACGTGGTGAGGCTAACGACGTGTACAGCTGTTCGAATTGAGATTTTTGTGTATTCTTACATTATTATTATTATTAGTATTATATATATATATATATATATATATATATATATATATATATATATATATATATATAGAGAGAGAGAGAGAGAGAGAGAGAGAGAGAGAGAGAGAGAGAGAGAATGTATACGGTGTTTTGTGATTTAATAGCTTTTGCGTTGTAATACAAATAATGCTCTATTACGAGGCGAGGCTTGGAAAACTAACCCTAAATCAGTCAAAACAATTTGAATTCGTGGCTCTTTCTGCGAGAAAAGTCGTCATTGTCCTGCGGTATATTTTTCTCTGATTCATATATTTATGTCGGGATAAACGGCAGGATTGTAATTTTAATTTTGTTTATCGTAAAATTAATTTACGTAAATAAAAGAAATAGGAATAATTATCAATAGATTAATGGGAAAGAACTAATACTCAATTCCTGTAGGATAGCAGTTATATATATATATATATATATATATATATATATATATATATATATATATATATATATATATATATATATATATATATATATATATATATTTGAACTTGTAGTTAAAATTAATCTGGAGTCAACCACACAACTCATTCCCAAAATTGTACACCCTGCTGCATTTAAACATTCAATGAATTTCAAGTTCGTATGATTGGCTACAAAGTTGCACTGATCTAAATCATCTGTACATTTTTTAAATTTTATTATTTGTAACTAAATGCAATTAAAAAATTTAAACTGAAAATCTTTTGATCTTTCCTTTTTGTAAAAAAAATGTTTTGTCAGAATGAATAAGAATATTTCTCTCTTTAGGAGTGACACTGTATAAATCAACTAACCACTTTTGAGCTTCTAACATTTTTTTAACATAAATCAAATTTTCATAGAAAAATTTGCTTCCGTTTTAGATTCACTTGTTTCTTTCACGCATATACACTGATTTATGGATATTGATATAATGCAATATATTATTTTTGAAGTTGATAATTAGTTTATTATTATTATTATTATTATTATTATTTGACATGGAATGGCCATCAAGATCCATCGAAACTGCTGATTGGGTAGCTTGCTAGATAACGTTTATACTTATCCCCTACAGTCAACGCAAATTTTCAGGTTTGTACGTGTATATCTATCCTTTGTTTTACAGATATTCACAAAGTCGATTTTGACATTATATATTGTATCCATTTATCACGAAAGTTCATTTTTCCAATAGCTTGTATCTTTAACAAAAGTATATGTACAGTTTGTTTGGTTATTTTTTTTATAAATCTTTAATGTTAAAATATAAGGGTTGACAATGTTTCTGTTTGGAGTTATTGTTCAATTTCGTTCATAAATCAGTGAGTTCCTAAGGTGACGTTTCCTTTGTGCGTTAAAATATTACCCTCAAACGTGTTCCACACACGGGAATATGAAAATTTGTCTATACAATGTTTTTGTTATCTACAATGCAAAATTTAATCGTATATGTGAGAAGAAAACAATAACAACAAGGTAATTCATCTTTTGTACAGTAACTGATAATACATTGTTAGTGATCGTGCCATATCGAATACATATGGATTGTAAATAAATGGCATTGCTTAATTGTCGATTGAGATTAATTAAATCAGATTTGCGTAATGAAGTTTGCCATGTACAAAGCTCATTTATGTGTTCAAAGGAAAATGAACATACATGAAACTAATTAGTTTAGAAGTAACTAGATTTCTTCAGTGTTTAATGTCTGCTGGTGAACCATGTACAGCGCCGCAACAAAGGGAGTATCATTTGATCAGTACCTCTAATCTACCCGGCTTTGTCTTTGTATATTTGCACCGTGTAATTCGAACTTGACAGGACGCGAGGCTCCGTTGCATGAAGACAAAAATATGGGCAAATAGAGAGTTTGATCAAAGCTCGGCGTGTGAAATTACACGAAGGAAAGAAATCAAATTTCATATGATAATCAATAGCCTCGAGGACAGCAGAGGTATGCTGCTCTCCAGAGTGTTTATTGTGTGATATATTTGCATAACCGCGGTACAAATCCAGCCCATCAATCATTAAGCAATTGACAAACCCCTGTCAAGCCGGGCTGTTTAGAACCATCTGTTGAATGAATCACGTTGGAGGTTTTATCTCCGGCTAGGTTTGTAATGGCAGGTATTACTCATAATAGCACAAAAATGAACTGTAGGAGTTTAGGAAAGATGAAAAAGTAAATACCTCTGTCTTTATCTTAATCCCTGAAAATCTGTGAATGAAAAAAGGAAGTCAAATTAAGATATTGCGATGTGAAATGGAAATGACTGCCTACATTAAAATATGTTTAGAAAAAAAAAAAAAAAAACTATAGTGACTTCAGAACGACTTTCAACATAGGCGAAAATCAACGATTGCAGAAATAGTTTGAATTTCGTTTAAACTTAATCTTTAGGTAACTCAAACTTTTCTGAATTGAAAGCTGCATGATATGATTAACAGTAATTAATAATTTTTACTTATATCAGATAAAAATTTAGCATATATTTAGCCCAGAAAAAGCACATCGTTTTTGTAAAATGCTTAAATCGTGTTAGTTTTGACTGCAATAATGAAAACTAGTATATGGAATATAACTAAATGCGACAAAAAATACAACTATGCTACGTGACTCAACAGGATTTCGATTGAAAGCGACGGAGCTTCCAATTTTCTGTTAATATAAATTAAACAAATTGCTGCATATGACGCCAGACATCCCAATTTTCAACCTGTTCCTTTGCTGGTTCATTTTTACGATAGTGTGTTTTGGGAATAAAGAAAGCAGCATTTAGTCACAGTGTCATCTTGAGTTCATGATTTAGCATAGTACAAGTTTATCATAATAAATAAAGCGTGGCAGAATGTTTTTCTCGCATAGATGACAGACAATGCGTGAATCTTGTAATTCTGAAAAGAGATCATTTCGTTAATTTCCATAAATATCCCATATAATACGCAAATATGTTTAATGTCACATTTGACGTGCAATATTGTTTCCTGGGTATGCTAATAAATATTTTTATTTTTAAATTTTATTTTATTTCTTTTGTTTCTCGAAACTAAAGATAAATTAACGAAGATGTGAGAACGTGTAACCTGTCGCTATTTTCTGCACATTTGGAAACAACGTGTTTAAACTAAGCCAATGAAAATTAGCCATACATTTAAGTATGCTCTTGGGGGTCTTGCTTTCTCATTATGAAATAACACAGTCAAGAAAACAACTAAGTTCTAATCTATAGTATGTGTCGAGAGTAAACAATCTGAGCACAATTACGATGTTTACCTTGTAAGCCCTTTGCCTGAATACACGGAATGGTAGTAGATAGATGTCTCTTTAATTCCGATTCCATAGTAGTGGTACCTGGAGCGAAAGAAGGGCATCTCAACACAAGTACTGCTTTTAAAGGTTAAATAAGAGCCTATGTGAACCATACACAAATAAAAACTGTACACTTTGTGCCCATGACGAAACCTTTGCGAGTCACATCGTCAAACCCGAGAATCTCTCATAGTATGAAACAAAAATTGATAGAAATTATAAATCTGAGTCATAAACAATACTTATTGAAAAAGTGGATGACAATTAACAAGAAATATCTTTTGAAAGCCATAAAAATAGGTTACAATTTGCCGTGCATCGCATTTGTATTGAGCGAAAGCCATAAAAATAGGTTACAATTTGCCGCGCATCGTATTTGTATTGAGCGAAAGCCATAAAAATAGGTTACAATTTGCCGTGCATCGCATTTGTATTGAGCTCCCAGATAGGTTATGCACTTCCCAGATTGCTTTTGCACTTGTGAATGAAACGTGCAAAAAACATATTTATAAAGGATGCGAAATGGGCATTTTTCTGATGTGATTGGCACAAGAATTGAATAATTCTTCATTATACGGACAGTTAAATAATTAACATTAACTTTAAAATGATAATCTCGCTTCAACTGTATATTCGCTTTTTTCTTTTGTGTCTCTAGCATGTACAATGTGGAATGATATACCTATATACTCACCTAGGTTGAGTCCAAATGTAAAACAACACACACACACACACACACACACACACACACACACACACACACAGATCGAGAGAGATCTACCGTGGAATAATGCGCTGACAGATTTAGGTCTATGCATTTTGTTAGGAGTAATCAATTCAGCATACAACACTGACACAATCTGTGATGGCTGACCCGGGTATAAAATGAGTGTAGCTAGACTTGACTTACTAGCGGGTATACGCTATACTTTTTAATTTGTATGACCGTTGATACAATACCTTTGTTACAAATAGTTTTTATACATAGTATAGGCTTTTAACTTCAAATTTTTTAAATATAACGATTTAAAGTGAAGATATTAGGCTAGGTTTTTAATGGGTTATTTATATTTAATTATATTATGTACCTTACGTTTTGCCTGTCTGATTTTTCTATTGTTTGGAAAAAGATATTTACTAAATTTTGAGTTTAAGGCCTGGCCTTGTTTACAAGCTTAGAATGTTCTGGAAGAGAATGTGTTGGCTATTTTGATGAAAATTTCCAATGATATTAAGGGAATTCTGTTGCGCCAGAGGTCAGGTGACGGTTTCTATATAAATAGAGGTTTTGTAAAGAAGGGCTTCGTTCCTGTTGTAAGATCAGTCGGTGGAATCATTGTTTTCAGTTGTATTCAGATATAATTTGAGAGGAATCGTTAAGTTATTCACTGGAATTAACAAACGTATCATTAACGTTGTAGACTAAATCGCCAACTTTGGGATTATTGAGAACTCATTCAAAGACTGGATGGTACCATTGACACATAAGACTTGCGGAACGTCCATACATTGAAGACTTTTTGTACATGAGCACTAGACTAGTGGACTTTTACGGAATATCATATACTTTAGGACTTGTGATAGGACATTGAGGACAAAAAGTTGATTTTTTTCACAATATTAAAAGCTTCCTTTGATTTTTACGTGGTATTATAGAGAAATAAATTGTTTGCTGAAAGTTACTCAAATGGTTTGTTTTACTTCCTTAATGCTGCAAATATATGTTAGTGTCGTAACAAATGATGAAGAAATACTAATTGATTCTGAATAATACACTAAATATAAAAATGCATAAACAAATAACTTTCGATATTATAGTAATATGTTTTGAGCCAGTCGCTTCTTTCATTTTCTATTAAAAAGCAGAAAAGTTTGTTTGTTTTTGCACTATTGTGTCATATCAGTACAACATATCGAAATAATCTAATCTGATATGTGTATGTACATACATGCATACATACATACATACATACATACATACATGCATGCATACATACATACATACATATGTCAGAAGCTAAAATGTCACTCCTAAAAAGGTAAATATTCTTATTCATTCTGAAAAATATTATATATTATATATTACATATATCTTGCAGATAATTATGGTTCACATTTTTTCACATTATATTTTAATATGACTCTTAGAGTGACACGAATAAAATATGGAGACGTTTTAAAAGCTAGTCCAGCAAAATTGTTTATTTCTTCAAACACAGTCCATCTGAAAGAGGGCATCGTTTCACAATAACGTGTGTGAACAAATCGAAAAGTAATTAAGCGAAATTTGACTGAAATGCTTTTATTAAAAATTTAAGATCATGGAGCCCTAGCTGATAACCATTAAAAACCTTTGGCATATGACACCAAAAGAACTATAACGTGCCACGTGAATGGCGTGCTAATTAATATTATTTGATTCCCATTTTCGGCATAAATAAAAGATATAAGAAGAAGAAAAATGAATATAAAAATTAAAAGTTTGTAAAAGGAAATAAACAATGAAGCATGTTTCTATTAACTGTCTTGTAATTGGTCGTGTCTTGCACGCTTATTGTCAAATTTAGCCTGATTTATGCTTTTCACATTCCGATGTCTGTCATCTTGTGGCTGTATCATTACTCATGCTTTTCACATTCCAAACCCCATCTTCTTGTGACTACAGCATGACTGATACTTTTCACATTCCAAAGTCCATCTTCCTGTGACTATATCATGACTGATGTTGCTTTTCACATTCCGAAGTCCATTTTCCTGTGACTATATCATGACTTGCTTTTTAGATTATGACGTGTGTCATCCTGTGACTATAACACGATACATGCTTTTCACATTTCAAAGTACGTCATCCTGTGACTGTCACCTAAATTGATGATTTTTACACTTCAAAATCTGTCATTATGTTACTACAATCTGATTAAAATCAGATCTCCACCGACCTACGTGAAGACCTGGCAGCGACCGCTTAGGGGGTCATGTTCTGGTAACCTATGTTATTACCATGATCTCTAATTTTATCAGCCAATTAAATGAAATCTAATATCTTAGCGTTTAGGAGACTGGGCAGTATAGCTCCAGTGCATCAGTGTGTGCCGAACGATTTGATTAACTTTCAAATTTCTAAAAGCCGCATTTCCATTGGCCAAGCGGTCGCTGTCAGATCTTCGCCCATTTTAATCAGATTGCCTGTGCCTATACCAAGATTTATGCTTTTTACATTCCAGAGACTGTCATCCTGTGACTATAACACGATTCATGCTTTTTACATTCCGAAGTCTATTTTCTTGTGACTATAGTATCATTGATGCATTTTACATTCCAAAGACTGTCTTCCTGTAACTATAACATGATTTATGCATTTAACATTCCGAAGTCTGTCATCCTGCGAGTATAACATGATTCATGAATTTTACATTCCGAAGTCTATTATCTTGTGAATATAGTATCACTGATGCTTTTTAGGTTACAAAGCAAAGTCTGTCATCCTGTGACTATAACATGATTCATGATTTTTACATCAGAAGTCTGTCATCCTATGATTATACTAATAGTCATATTCCAGACAGATCAACTCGGGAAAAAAGACGAAGAATAATTATTTATGTATAATTGATCGTTAAGTTCAGAATAGCATTTAGAGGTATTAAGAAGAATATGGTTAATAATAAATTGATTACATATAGATTAATATTTAGGTATAAACATATCTCTAATAATAGCTACATTGGAGTTTCAAATCATCAACGTTGTTTGACGGTTATGTGAATAGACATGACGAACACATCATAAAACCAATGTAAAAATAACTCATCGAAATGTTGATATTTAAACAATTTCCATATGTTCGGAAATGCCGATTCTCTAAAAACAAAAGCATACAACCTACAACCAACATTACTTTAAGAATACAACCTACATCCAACAATGTTTAAAAGATAGGGATGTTCCTTTGAAACACTCACTTGGATTGTCCTCTTGTTCCCAAACGTCGTGTTGTAAGTTTCGGAAACTTTTGCCTAATCAACTGAAATGTAAAGTAATATTTTCGAGAGATATTATATTTATGAACAACATCCGTCAAACATCTTTACCTTTACGAATGCGTACAAGTATATGTAAATCAGTACCTTTACAACTGTGTAGATGCATATGTAAATCTGTACATTTACAACTGTGTAGATGTATATGTAAATCTGTACATTTACAACTGTGCAGATGCATATGTAAATCTGTACCTTTACAACTGTGTAGATGTATATGTAAATCTGTACCTTTACAACTGTGTAGATGTATATGTAAATCTGTACCTTTACAACTGTGTAGATGCATATGTAAATCTGTACATTTACAACTGTGTAGACGTATATGTAAATCTGTACCTTTACAACTGTGTAGATGTATATGTAAATCTGTACCTTTACAACTGTGTAGATGTATATGTAAATCTGTACCTTTACAACTGTGTAGATGTATATGTAAATCTGTACCTTTACAACTGTGTAGATGTATATGTAAATCTGTACATTTACAACTGTGTAGATGTATATGTAAATCTGTACATTTACAACTGTGTAGATGTATATATAAATCTGTACATTTACAACTGTGTAGATGTATATGTAAATCTATACATTTACAACTTTGCAGAATTATATGTAAATCTTTACCTTTACGAGTGTCTAAAACTATATGTAAATTTGTCTCTTTACAACTGTGTAGAAGTATATGTAAATCTGTACATGTACAACTGTGTAGAACTATATGTAAATATGTACCATTACAACTGTGTAGATGTATATGTAAATCTTATTTACAACTGTGTAGAAGTATATGTAAATCTGTACATGTACAACTGTGCAGAACTATATGTAAATCTGTACCTTTACAACTGTGTAGAACTATATGTAAATCTGTACCTTTATAACTGTGTAGGACTAAATGTAAATCTGTACCTGTACAACTGTGTAGAAGTATATGTAAATCTGTATCTTTACAACTTCTGAACAGGTTAATGTAAATCTGTGCCTTTACAAGTCTGTACAAGTATATGTAAATCTGTACATTTACTGTGTACGAGTATATGCTGAGCTGTACCTTTAAAGATGTGTACAAATATACGTAAATCTGTACCTTTACTTTATTTGACAAGTATACGTAGATCTGTACATTTACAATTGTGTACAAGTATATGCATAGCTTTACCTTTACAATAGTGTACCCGCATATATAGATCTTTACCTTTACTGTGTACAGGTATATGTAAATTGTTATTTTTGCAACCGTAGACAAATTTATCCACACTTATTTATCACCTTTGAAAAATATACTTTCAATTCAGAAGATAATTATAAGACAGGCAAAATGCATCTCGCTTTTAAATTGCATTACTATAGATCATGCTTTCTTGAACTGTTCATTAACATCCCTTTGTCTTGGAACAGGAGAGAATTATTTTTAATACAGGTATACATGCGTCATCATTATTAAACAACCACATTCACTCTTAAAAGTCATCATATATATATATATATATATATATATATATATATATATATATATATATATATATATATATATATATATATATATATATAGTCTTTCATCTTTGAACGATTATTCAAACTTGCTTAAATTTGTGTTCGTTACAAAGCGAATTGCTTTACAGAGATAACATGCATTATTCATCTTCACACCGCTGTCAGAGAGATCTTTTATTTGTTTAAAGTGAAGGGAACAATATTTGTATGGTTTTAAATGGTTTCCGTACTCTATTTTACTTCAAAGGCCATAACTAGAAAGAACATTTTCGCATATGTATGTATGTATGTATGTATGAATATATGTATGTATGTATGTATGTATGCATGTATGTATGTATGTATGTATGCATGCATGCATGCATGCATGCATGCATGTATGTATGTATGTATGTATGTATGTATGTATGTATGTATGTATGTATGTATGTATGTATGTATGTATGTATGTATGTATGTATGTATGTATTTATATACGCGTGCGTTCATGATATAAATTGTTGTTGGTGTTGTAGGGTTTAACGCCATTTTTCAGCACAAGATAGGCTTTACATGGCGGCCAGTATTACTGGTGGAGGAAGAACCCGGGAAAACCCCGGAAAGAACCACCGACCCACGAGAAGCTCACACAGATATATATATATATATAGATATATATATATATATATATATATATATATATATATATATATATATATATATATATATATATATATATATATATATATATATATATATATATATATATATATATATATATATATATATATATATATATATAGAGAGAGAGAGAGAGAGAGAGAGAGAGAGAGAGAGAGATTTTCTTTATTGCGTCGCTGTATACATGTGCATTTGCATAGACCTTTCCCTCATAGTGATTGTTTACTGTGAGAATGGTTAGATATCACTGATCACTGCGTCATGGTTAACATAACTATATACAAAACACTTAGCAAAGATGGATTCGTTAGTGACGACACCATTCATCTTTTTATCCAGGACATAATTACCACCGGTTTTAGTAAATATATACTACGAGAGGGAGATAATTAGGTAATTGCTTAAAGGTTCATCTCTTGTGAAAGGCACATGTAACTTAAAGTTATGACCAAATTAGGTTTGTATGTAATTTGTTCTTTTGAATCAACAGAATCAAACTTTGTAATATTTAATATAGTATCAAAAACATTCCTAGAATTCACTTATGTACTAGTTCATTTTAAAATGTTCAGTATATTTAAAATATAAATTTTACCCGACTGCAAGATATTTCTAGCGAAGCTGATTGATTGATTTGAGAAAAAAGAAGCCACTGTAAGTTACTTCTTTATTACAAAGAAAAACAAATTGAAAATTTGTTTATATAATTTTCAGGAAGTTGGTACTAATTTTATTATTGCTTGGTGTATGTGTGACTGCAAAAAGGATAAATTGGACAAATTATTCTGGACGGTATATAACAGGTTTAAGATATCAGTTTACAATTAAGAACAAACGATTTGGCTAAAATATTTTACTTTACTGAAAATCCATTTATAATCCTTTTAATCAGTTTTAAAAAGTAGAGCGTTAAAAAAAAATAAACCTTATTTAAGTCTTTTATTCAAAGAGAACTTTGGACTGTTCTTCAAACTCCGACGACACATATGCTGATGAATGTTTTAATATGATATAATATAATATAATATAATATAATATAATATAATATAATATAATATAATATAAGAAAAGCAATAAACAAGTTGAAAATTAGAAGGGCCTTAGCTAAAAGCTTGAGGACGATAACATTGCGGTTGACTTTTTATCATGTCAATTGTCAAAATGCACTTAAAAATGTCAAATGAAACGAATGCTTGATTGGTAGAACTGCAAATCAACGCCACAATGGCAAATACATATTTTTTTTAAGAATAAATACAGGTGACATGAATAAGAACTATTTCTTTAATGGATAGAGAACGAGCATATGCGTTATTTCACCCATCAGTCAGAGGAATCGAGTATGGACACCGAAATAGACGGTTAAACGCAGACTATTACTATACAAAATGCGGTATGGAGAAACCACAGCGTAACACCCACAGAAAACCCGAATGTTTGGCTTTACACGAAAAGCATGAGGGTTGGAACATAGATCTGGGAAGTTAAAAAGATTTCGGATTATACAGAGAACAACCTAGCAGTTTTAGGTTAAATTTCAAAATGAAGTTTTCACAATTATTGACAAATATAAATTGCAGAAAAATAGCACTTTGAAGGATTTAGTCTGTGATAAATGGTCAAACGCAAAGAAAGCACATTCTGTTCTTCAGTAACGAATCATCAGAACAAATACGAAAACATGTCTATAATTTTGCAAAAGATAAGGCCAATTACAAATAAAAATTTTAAGACTACACAGCTATACATGAAAAAGCAAAAAATATCACCACAAGCTCTCAAAACAGAAAACTAAAGAGGACATTTCATACTACGTACAGGATGGGGTGGGTTTGGGAACAAGGAATAAACAAGGTGAATATATACGAGCAAAAGGATAAGGTTTGATTGGCAGAATCGCATTCAAGACATAAATCGATAAAGTTGGTGAGACGTTGAGAGGTTATCAAGCAAACATCTATTCAACTTTTATAGAAAGGTCCAAACAAGCCATTAAAGAGAGTTCGTTATTACCATGGTCCAAACTGGCATCCAAAGACAAGCTGTCAGTATTAATTTTAGCATGGTCCAAAGAGGCATCTAACGATATGCAGTCATTATTAATTGTACCACAGTCCAAAGAGGCATTAAAAGACAAGTCGTTATTACCATGTTCCAGAGGCAAGCCGTCAGTATTAATTTTACCATGTTCCAAAGAGGCATTTAAATACAAACCGTCCGCGGTAATTTTATCATGGTTCAAAGAGGCTTTTAAATACAAGATATCATTATTACTTTTAACATATTACAAACAGGCATCGAAAGGCAAACCGTCAGTGTTAATTTTGCCATTATTGGATATGGACCGTGGTCAAAATCTAATGTACATAATGAATTTTAATACAAACGTCATCCCCATACATCGTCGAAGTTCTCACTTGCCGATAATAGGCGAGTTCGTGTCATTGTCTTCAGTAGGTTTCTATTTTCCAACTTTAAAAATCTTTTTTTGCATGTGTATGTTTCAAAAGAAGTATTAAATCTATTCTACATATGCATTATTATTAATTACATCTATCCCTGCTAGATCAATAAATACAGTTGTCAGATTAAGCTCCGATTTCACCAATTTAAAATTAAGTCAAAACTTTCTTCGTTTGGTTGGTTAATTATTTTTTTTAAAAGTTCAACGTAAAATTCCAGCCAATCAGACCGCTGGATGTTAGACTGTCTAAGTTTAAATTCAGACTAAAATTTTATCGGCAAAGTACAGGACAGTAGGAGTAGCTGGAAAAATGTCAGCTTTGCTACGTCAAATAAATGCAAAATTTTATTGTCCAACTAGCTTCACGAATTTGTCAAGTACAGTTTTATATTTTAGCTCTCGTCAATCGATCAAAGCTATTTTTGTCTTCGAAGACACAGAAAAGCTACGAAATGAACTAAATTACAGAGCGATATAGGTCAAAGTATATGAATTTTTTTAGACAGATATAAGCAATAGTTGGGGAACTACACCAGACACAAAAATATATCGATATTTAATCATCGATAATCTGTCAGCAATCACCGAAGCATTGATCAGAATGTAAAATCTTAAAGTTGAGTTCTTAGAATAGGTTATTACTGTATGAATGATTTTTCATCTTTTCAGTATACCTCAACGATTTCTAAAGTGACGCCCTTTCGTTTGAAACTAAATTTTTATATTTGCATTAATCTCTGTGCAAATACATGTCTGCGCATGTTTTCCAGCGAAAATCATTTATTCGTAATCCGATTAAAAGAATATCATCGATACATCGATAAATTTGTTCAGGACGACTACTGTCAGATTCTTGTAAGTGTTCCATCTTGATAAAACGTATATCATTGCCGATATATTAATTTTGCAAATTTTGACATTTTTTGAGAAACAAGTGAACCCGTAGCCACGCCCAATACATGCGTAGTTGTGAACAGATTAAAACCAATTAACCATAATTTCGCGTTCAACCCCATTAGCAGGGTACACCATTTGACCCGTATTTATCAATTGGGACTATGTTGATAAAATTATACACTTTCAACAGACTGGTTTATTGTAGTAACTCGATCGAATAATTTTTCGTTAAAGAAATTAAGTAATTGTTTCACATTCTGTCTACATTTCCAGCAAAATAAAACCTGTCTGTCTTGTAATATTTAACGAATGCCGTTTGTTTACTTGAAGAAGGACCCACTGATTAGCAAAGATCAGCAAATACAAACGGATTTTGATATACCATTGAGGACAGCCTCGCCTCGTGTTTTGTTTGTAATGATTATTCAAAAGAAAGAACACGAGATATAAACATCTGCCCCATAACATAGGTTTAGGGTGTGGATTACAGCGAAAGTCCTACATGATGTGGGTTTTGGGTGTGGTTTACCGCGATAAAGTCTAAATATGCAAAATTGTTACCTAATACCTATATATATATATATATATATATATATATATATATATATATATATATATATATATATATATATATATATATATATATATATATATATATATATATATATATATATATATAACAAAGTCAATTTCTTGCCCCGATTTGTGTTGCTATTATCTAGTTTTTAATAGATGCATTTTAAATTGAATATCGATCAAATTAAAAAGAAAATTTCTAATTCGCTGCTTTTCTTTTTTTTGTTTATTAAGCTAATGTTTATAATTTTGATATAAAATTCACAGCCTTCATGATTCGTAAACAGCAAATTCCCGTATATATCATTTTGTTTGCATATGACTGTCTACAACAAGCTGTCCTATTTAAAACTGCAGTCCATCCCAAATATCAAAGACAAACCAGTATTACTTGCGTAAAGTTTTATGTGTGGGTGGTGGTGATGGTGGGGTGTAGCGCGTAACTCTATAGAGCTATTGTATTATAACCAAATACCACCAGATCGTCAAATTCAGCTGTTGTCTTGCCACCAAATACCACCCAGATCGTCCAGTTCAGCTATAGTCTTACTAAAAATATCACCCAGATCGTCCAGTTTAGATATAGCTTTATCACCAAATATCACCCAGATCGTCCAGTTAAGCTATAGTCTTACCAAACATACCACCCAGATCATCCAGATTAGCTATAGTCTTACCACCAAATATCACCCAGATCGTCCTATTCAGCTATTGTCTTATCACCAAATATCACCAGATCGTCCAGATCAGATATAGTCTTATCGCCAAATATCACCCAGATCGTCCAGATTAGCTATTGTCTTACCACCAAATATCACCAGATCGTCCAGTTTAGATATTGTCTAACCACCAAATATCACCCAGATCGCCCAGTTCAGATATAGTCTTACCAAAATGTATCACCCAGATCGCCCAATTAGCTATTGTCTTACCACCAAATAGCACCCAGGGCGTCCAGTTCAGCTATAGTCTTACCAGAAACTATCACCGAGATCGTCCAGTTCAGCTAATTTAATTTTTGGGAAACCCAAGTGTTGCTGAATACCAATGTCTAAATTTGCACATAGTGACCTGACATTTTTGAATAAGAGACTCACTTCACAGTTTTATTTTAGATTCTAAAGAAAAAAAGCGAGTCAAAGTTAATTACACCCCTTGCATACGTTGTGATAACCGTTCCAAATTATTAGTTTGTAAACACTGAGGTCATTCAAATTTGTAAACGTGCAAATATTCTTACACAGATCTAATCATTAACGAATTTATTTGCCGTCAAAGCATAGTGCGACAAAAATTTTTAAGTTATTTTAATATTTGACTTCAACCGCTCGAATATCTTAGCTCATCAGTTTTATTAAAATTTCTCTTTTTCTTAAATTGAATCACACTCTTACTCTGAGGAATGTGCCTTCTCACACAAGAGCATAGCCATACCACAATAGTTATCATAATGACAAGTTAATTCAATATTTATCCCTGTTATGCATACGTATAAGGTTTATTTAGGAAAAGTAACTAATGACGAGTACGTTTCATTATCTTTAGACCGGTATTAAGAAGGACTGATAATGCCAGAAGATATAAACTTTGGTGGAATAATATTAGCAGAAACTCGTGCGGTTAAAGAAATGGAAATGAAGTAACATGTAAACAAGTAAATAAGTCATTTTATGGTATGTATTCCTGGAATGTGTCAGAATTCTCTTCGCTATCCTCAGTACCGACCACAACTGCACTTTTAGAATGGAAACAGTCATGCTTGTAATATGACTGTCAGTCAAGGAATGGGTTGACTGGAAGAAGACCAAAATGGCCGCCCCCATTACTTGGCATTGTGGTGTTTGTACGTGCATCGTACACAAGGCCCAATGTATGTGAAAATGTAACGCTCGTTGCATTTTGCTTTTTCCTCACACAACACGATAATTACATTGCAATAACTCAATACTATCTCAGTGACATAATCTGTTGCGCGTAAAATGCATGATCAAATTGTTTATTTTAACCCAAACAAATGTATTGTTCGCAAGGCAGATTGTACCTGAACGTTTATGTTACAGGTTTTTAAGTTAATAATTTGTAACTTTTCGTGATATTGGCTAGGCTACACTCACCAACCCTGTTATTGCCTACTCCTATTACCAATAGCCATTAATCACACTATCGTAAAAACAAGTGGTGAAGCAAGAACGAGATCTGATTTTTTAAAAAGATTTCCTGACTACCTTTGTACAAATCCTTCTATTTGTTTGCCCTCTCTTGGTTTCTCTTTTCTGCCCTTGGACAAATAAGGAAAAAGTAAGACAAATAATTTACTTACAAATCTAATAATGTTAAGCAACATTGACGCGGCCACATCAACTTTTCAGGAACTTTATCTTAAGGGATTGCATCACAAAAAGAAACAAAAAACTGTCAAAGTCGGGTGATATTCGAAAACACCACGTTGAGATTACGGGAAAATATTTTAATTAAAACTCAGATTAAGAAAGTGCCATCTCACACCGGGTGATTAATGTACATTTATTTGTAGTATTAAATGGTGACGGAACTATTACAACGTGACTATTTCAAATAAAAGTGTTAGTGTCCTCCCAAAAATCGTGACCTTCTATCATTTCACGAGCAAGACGTGGTAATGCTTTGAGCCCCACAGTTTTGCTTCCGTGACAGTCCACCCAGATGCATTGAACCATGTACTAGTTTGGGTATGACCTGCCAATGAGCATACGTGTAATTCTGAAACATTTTCACCTGTTTCACTTCTTTTTTATTGCAGCCGGTAATCGTTATCAGTTCAATATTAATATACTATTGCTAACGATAATTTATTGTCAGCTTCATTACAGCTTTGTATATGCTTTGTGTTTGATGTACTTAGCATTGGGCAGACACTGTATAAGTAGTAAAATGGCATTATATGCAAAAAAAGAAAGGTACAAAACTGATTATAGCGTGAAAATTGCCACACGTTTGGGTCTGATCCTGGAGAGAATTTTCAGACAGGGTGTCATCTTAAAGTGGACATCTATCATTGCACAAAATGGTTCTCAATCTCATAGTAACATAAAACTAGAACTAGGGTTTCGAAAATCGGTCACAAATGCATCAACCGCATACAACACGTATTTATTTTGATTGAACACTTAAAAAATAATATTTTTTTACTTAAGCACTTAAAAGTGTATGCGCATGCGCATTTCACTTAAAAGGTATGTTCATGCGCACTTTGGAAGAGTAATACAAACAATATCTTTACTGTTTTTCGAATAGGGATGGAATAAAGAAGTTACTTGAGTGTCAGATTATCAAAAATGACATTGCTACAAACAGGAAGCAAAATCCCTGATATCATTTTGGAAAGAACGGGAATAAAAATGTAAACAGCTATTCTTTAATATTGCAGACCATAAGCAAATTAAAAATTAGTAGTTAATACTAACTGGAAGTTTTAGTTGATAATTGATATCTGCTTTAATTTTCTATTTGGGATCAGTGCGGTAGCAATGAGGATACTATTGAAATGTACACTTTTATTTTAAAAGTATGACAGTGAGTAGATTTGATTCCATGCAGAAAAAGATCAGATAGTTTGAAATTAATGGAGTGTATCTATTTTCTGGTTGAATTGTCCGTTTGCAATCATAACAGCTTGCAGAAATGTCCAGTTTCGTTAGCTGACCTCTCTAGGCCTCCGATTGTCCGGAGAGTGTATGTAATATATCAGGAAGATAAAGAAGAGTTATGCCGATGCCTGTCAATGTAAAGAGGCATAATAAAGGTGCAGGTTATAGAATTCTTACAGAAGACATTGAATAACTCTAAAAGTTCAAAACCTTACCATCAGCACTAGATGCCAAACGCTCGATCAAGTTCACATGTCGAGGCTGCCTTACTCAAACACAGTGCTTGTTGGCATCATCGTGTTGAGAGCAGGCGCATTTTGTTTTTCTTGTGCAGATGCTGGAGGTTTCTGGTGGGTTTCACGTAATAATGACTCTTGAACTTGATTGAAAGATCAGAAATTATGCACATTTCAAAAGGAGAGTCAACTTTCAGGACTAATAAGTAACGAGGATCTAGTAGCCATAGAAAGAAAACATCACAGAAATTTTTTGTGGCGGTTTAACAATACAAAGGCGTATATCGACAAGAAAGAGCAAAGAAGGAGCTGACGATGCGTTCAACAATTTGTTTAAATTGGGTAATATATAGAAGATATGCGGGCTGATGTGACAGTTGCGTCTCTATTCAAATTAGCAGAATTTTCTTCAACGAACACAAATAGACTTGTGCGACACGGTGTGCAATTATAGATTGGGTTGAGACTAATAGACTGAGGAAGAAGACAGCTTGGCAAGAGAAAAGTATACTTCCTTCCTCCCTTTGAATCCTTTCCTATGATTTAAGTATTTTATAGGACGACTGGGATTGGTTCAGATAACTTGCCTTTGTCCACGACACAATCGAGGACGCAATCATGGGATGCCAAACCATCATGATGAATTTCTATGAGCTACCAAATTTTGCCATCATCTTCCAAAGGCCTCCACGGCCAACTGTGTCAATTACTTTTTTCAGGTCGAAGAATGTCATGTAATGTTCCTGGCATATTTCCTGGAGTTCATGTTTTTGGTCACTCGTTCTTCCTGAAGCTTTGATCAATGTGCTGCACAAGGCGATTCAGCAGACTTCTGGCAAGTATTCAACCAGTTATTGACAGCAAGGAGATGCCCCAATGGTTCTTGCATAAATACCTCTTTTCTTTCCACTTGTACAAGTGGGCAATGGATGAATCCTTGTAGTTCTTATGGTATTGTTCCCCAACTCGGCGTTGACCAGAAGAGTTCGTTAAGTTTCTGCGTCATGTGCGAGACTCTAGATTTGTAAACTTCTGCTGATGTTATAGCATCTGCACCAGGTGTTCTGCCATTTGATAGCAGGTCAATTGCTTTCACGGTTTCAGTAAGCAGGATCAGCAAGTGTTATGTTGATTTCCACTGGAGGCGGTCGGTATGTTGCCTCCTCGCTGTTAGATGACTGTTGAATGGGAATGCTGTTGAAGTGTTTTGCACATGTTTGAAGTGTTTTTCATTTTTTCAGTGAGCCGCGTATCGCTGTCAGCAGTTAATATTGAATATGTTTCTGACGACTGTGTCCCGTAAATTGTCTTCAATGCATCATAGAAATTTCTCATGTCATTCCTGTCTGCGTAGGACTGAATCTCTTGTCTTATTTGCTCAGTCCCTGTATAGCAGCATCGTCCTCATGAAGCCAACCTTGAGGTTTACTCGTGGTGGGAATGAGTATTTGGATCAATTTAAATTCAAAATCTGTGAAGGATGCCCAGTTGTCCTCGACATTCTCGGGGTTTTATCGATTGTATCGAGTTGGCTGCACAGTTCTTTCAGAAATACCTGTTCGCATCCTTCTCTTACAATTTCGAGACATTAAGATTTTTGGGTACTTATATCCTTGTGGTCGTCTGCTAGGCTAAATACGAATAATGAGTTTGGAGACTGTGAGTATGCGATCAGCATTCTGTACTTCTAATGGCTTTAGTCACTGTATCTTGTCCTCACGATGATGTAGTCAGTAAGATGCTAATGCTTAGAGCATGTGTACTTGTGAAACATCTTGCTGTGGTTTGGCTGGAGAAGACTGATGGTGATTGCAAGGTCGTGTTCAACGCATTTCCTCAGTAGGGGGAATCCGTTGTTGTTGCATTTGCCAACAGCAGCTTTGCAACTGACACTGGTCATTCTGGCGATATGCGCCACCTCTAGCATTAAAGTCAAAGAAGATGATAATATTATCTGCCTTCGGTACTTCAACAATAAGATTCTCCAGATCTTCATAAAATATGTCCTTTATTTCATCTGGGTTAGTCATTGCGGGCGCAAGCGCGCTGATCATAGTTCCGTGTCTTTTTCTGACATTAGCAGTATTATATGCTTTAATATGTCTTCCACGCCCGTTGTGAACTTGCTAAATATCAGTCATTTATTGGCCAACTCAACGCCAGCTTCACGTCGCTTTTGTTTAACTAGGCCACTTGAGAAGGAGATGTGGTCGGCTCCTACTTCGGTGAGCTGTCCTTCCTCAGCTACGCGAATTTCACTCAGGGCTACTATTTGCATGTTTAACCTGACCATATAGAGCTGTTCGCTCTGGTCTATCTGCTGAAATATTCTTCATTAAGTTCCATGCGATGGTGAGTTGCGTCATCTGTATCGTCTTGGTAGGTTTTCGATCGCTTTAGTTTGACTCCAGTCCGCTGCGATATGCTGAACAGAGCTAAAGTGAAGCATGCAAATTTATGGCACATTTTTTAGCACCTTTCTCATGCTACGGAGGTGGGCAGTATGATCCTAAAAAGGACTGTTCAGTCACGCATGGAGCTGTCGAGCTCCACTGTTGCTTCTGTCCAGTGAAAAGCGATACCGTGTCCTGAGCCTACTGTATGTTTATCTGCAGCTACAGCTCCAACTGTATCCACACCTGACTCTTTGCCACTTGCACATAGCCACAGGACTTGAAGGAAACATCTGGTGGAGGATGGGGTGAAGTATCATTGCTTGTGAATGAGTTGATTTTGAGTGAGGAGATGTTGCACGGAGTCTCCCTTACTATCTCGTCCACGCCTGTCTCAATCCAGTGGCAGGGCGGTTTCGATACGTCTAGAGATTGGTCCGCATGCAGTGGATGGCAATCAGTTCCTTCTGCACCTGAGCTGATGCCCTGCGCTGTCCACATAACTCTTGCTGTCGGCAATTACAGCCGTGGGATGAAGATATCTGCTCGGCCGCCTGATATACCAGTAAGCACTTTCCAGAAGGAGCAAGGTGTAGCTGTTCACTCTGAATCATCAGCCACAGGTGGTACTATCTTCTGTTACTTACGGTAGCAAGGGATTCCTGATCTGACCATTCCACATCCATGATACGGAATTAAATGGAAGTAGCACAGAGGGCGATGGAGACATTTTATCCTTGTAAAGTCGTTGTCATTAGTCTAGACCAGTCCGGGTTTGCTTTTGCATATTCAACGGTCCACTGGTAAGCAATGATTTATATACACCATATTATGTTTTGGTTACGACGCCTGTACATTTTTTTGGAATAGGTACAGTAAAATAGTAACAAGCACCAAATGTTTCAGCTTTTTAGTAAGTATAATTCTGTTGATATTTTATCAGCAATCCATATTTTATGACCACATAAGACTTGAAAACGAAAGTTGTGATACAAATGTATGAAAAAAGTGATTCAATCTTGTCTAATTTCTATTATGTTAGACTCATTTTCTTTCATGCAGTAAATGTTAAGCCTTTCAGACTTATACTGAATACGCGTATATTTGTTGTACATTTGTTTTAATTGCAGGGCCATAATGCTAACCAGTTATTATCTAACCGGAAGATATAAAGGATGTTATTATTATTATTATTATTATTATTATTATTATTATTATTATTATTATTATTATTAATGGAACTGGTCAGGTATGTGTAGGGAAGACACGTTTGTTTTTGTTCTTGGTTGTCTATACATAGAAAGGCAATATTAATGCTTCTTGGTGATTGGCTGAAGTGTTTGGGACAAAGCTCTTGTGCAAATTACTATTGCTACGTCGTGTAATGTTGAATCGTTGATTAAAGGCTTAAAGCGTCAAAAGAGCCAGGCACTTGCATGAATTATCGACTGCAGCTTTGTACATTGTTTAATACAATCCATTTTCGGCTTATGCTCAATTTCACCCACGTGAGCATGAAAGCAGCGATATTGAAAAATTTTAGCTCGTATTATGATAATCCATATATTTTTCTGGGGGCGTTGACTCTAGAAGCAGAACTTTATTGTTCGCGATTTGTCACATCATTTCCTGCATCATACTTTTAATTGCATCTCAATGCACAAACATAAGTAGCTCCTTTATTCTTTTTGCTGTTCTACATCCTTATCAGATATATGATTTACCTTTATCTGAAAAGCGCTTAGATACTGGATCTGAATTCGACAAATGGAAGATGTACTCTGCACAAGACGCCACGGTCCTTCTCTACTGTAGCTCGTGATCATGGACAAGTACAGAAGAACGCTGTTATACAAGAAGACGGAGTCGCGTTCATTCTTACTGAAAATGCAACGGCCTTTCGCCATTGGATAAGTAAAACGTCAGAAATAGCATGGGCTGTCAGAAGAAGGGAACAAAAGATAATATTCGGAGAATTAAAGACAGCAGCACAAAACGCCATGGCCAACTACCTAGCATGCAGAAAAATGTCCTGGCTGAAGTGAAATTTGAATACTTTCATCGTTACAAGTTGCGATGTATTTTATTTTGCATGATGAATCAGTTGTTAAGGGTATTATGATAATCAAACCGTCCGGGAGACACGTCTTTCAGGATTTTGCACACGAAAGACGTATTTTATGTGGCAGATATGTGATATATAGCCTCTGCCACAAATGTTCACTTTTAGATCGGCCCAAATGAAAACTAAGGTTAAATAGACAATTACAGATTGCCTCTACATAAAAGCTACCCGTCAATTAAGCACTAGAGACATGGATGGCTTTATTTTTAAACACAATAATCAGAAGCATCCCCTCCTTTGTCAAGTGCAGAAGACATTCTTGAAGGAACCAAATAATAAATGTGTCCGAATTCATTTTTGATTGAGAACCATTGTGCAAATGATTATGCCAGGATCAGTAAGAAGGTTTCAAGAATATGCAGAGAAAATATTTATATCCCACATCGAAAATTTGCTTCAAATTGTTGACCTCTTAGCTCCTTTATTTAATCGGCACTTTCCCAACAGCATGAAAACTTATTCTAGAAATTAGCGATACACGTATTCGAGTGCTACCAACTTTGGCATTGGAAAGAAAACTGCCTAGAGTTTTGTTGTATGGATGATGATAACATGGAACCGGTCAAGCATTTTGCTGAGTGTATATTGGATATGGAAACAGAAAAGGAGCTGTATGTAACCACAGGCAAATAGACACGAAGGAACACGTCCTCATTCTTTTATCCCTGTTCCAGCTGATAAACCACCACTAGAATGAGTGACTGGTTTAGCTTAGAAGAAGTCGTCAAAATAAAATGCAAATTTAGGAGTATTGCTCACCTTCCGCGATTAATTAGAAAAAAGTCATAACCTGTTCGGAATAAGTTAAGTGTCTATGCAGCAATGGCTAAGACGGAGGCATGAAAGCCATTATACCGAAGTATACAAGCAAGCGGTGGTGTCTGTAATGCAAACATCTGGCAGAGTCATCTTAACAGCCTCTTCGGCGGTTTGTGTTCGGACTGGACTTATAAACCCGTTATTGTATATGTATTGTAAACAACACGGCTTTTTATTTCATCTTTTACATTAACAAACAGGATTCTTTTTAATGGTCAGAGATGTGAGATTGCACTGGAATAATTTTTATCGATATTCAAGCAATGACTATTTGGAATAACGTGAGGTAAACGATGAACGTTAAATTGCATAGGAAATTTGCATTATGTCTATTTAAAAAACATTTTAAACATTTTGTATGCTAGTGTCGTAAACAACATTTACAAGTACACACTCTCAATATAGTAAACATGCAATTTGCTACTAGGTTTACCTCAATAATGATTTCATATATACAGTTTCCTAAACTGAAATGGAAACTAACGTTAACGTAATAGGAGCCAAATGACATCTTCTCACTATTTTTGTCATTATTTATCATGCAATTACAGCAAAGTACATCAGAAAGAAGGATTCAAGAATGAAGGAGTGTGTGTGTGTGTGTGTGTGTGTGTGTGTGTGTGTGTGTGTGTGTGTGATTTGGATTTTTAACGTAGCTATAACAATTTTTCAGTCATATCGCTATGGCGTCTGCATTGCGGCAGTTTATAGTGATGTCTAGCACTGGGGCATCATGCCGCAGACATGATGTCCCACCCAGTCACATTATCCTGACACCAGGCCGACCAGTCCTAACATTAGCCTCTTAATGCTGAGCATCAAGCGAGGCAGTTGTTAGTACCATTTTTGTAACTCTTGAATGAAGGAATATAGTTGATTATTTCATTAAAATAATACCAGCAAAATATTAAATGTAAATGTAAAACACGAGAGGACGAAAATAAGTACGAAATCGGGTTGCTGTCCAAGAGCACAGTTGTAACCAACATCCATGAGTCACCAATGTAAACACATGTAGGTTTCTGGCACGAGGACAAATACACATCTGGTGTGCCTTCGATCATACCCTTCAAATGAACGAAAATAGAATTTTGATGCCTAACATATCTCTGGAATTTTAATCCTTGTGTTATATACAATCCATGGATGTAACCATGAACAGATGTGATACCGGCAATGACCAAGAAGTATGACGGTATATAGAGATCGTTGTAAAGACACTATATCTGCTAAATAGAGTATGCTTTGCCCATACGCAAACGCCATGACCAGATATTGATACGAGCATTTGGGTAACTTAAATACCCAAGAATGCTATAACTACCAGTTGTGGGTGACTATTTATCTTAATTCATGATATTTATAATAAAAAGAGAGAATAAGGTCAAGCATGGCCAAAAACAAAAGTGAGTTTATCTATGAGACCGTGACTATGGATGTTTATCATGATCTTTTCGGTACGTATATCACTTTTCATGCTTTCGTCAAGAGGTGCATATTTTCGAATCCTTTGCCACTGGACTAAAATCTTTGTTAGTGAATTCTTCCATGTTGTATGCAAGAATATAATACGTATAATCAGTAAAAGAAAGTCCCGAAAATGAAGTTGTATCTTCTTCGTAGAAACAACAAAAGAAAACAAAATGTTTCCTTTAAAAGTATTCTTCTAAACGTTAGAAGCATGCGTGGTGTTTAAAAATGATTTTCGTCGCTAGAAAACAAAATAAAGCGTATCAGAGAAAAACAAACAGAAAATCTCACCACATCCCAGAATTCAATATCAGGATTTTCTACTAAAATTGGCGAGACTGCAAACCAGAAGATAATAATATGGCCTATTTGTTGATAACTCGAATCTTCCATTATTTGATTAGATGAAAATAAACTGCAATTTTTAATTATTTATTTTAAAATTTAATTATATCCATGCTAATATTTGACTGAATGTGAACGTCATTATCGAGCATGCGTACGCGCAAATGCAGATGAAATGTGGACCTCGCTCGACATCAAGTGTCCTATCAAAAGTTCCTGCGGAGATCAACTGCGTGTATA
Source organism: Sinohyriopsis cumingii (assembly GCA_028554795.2). Lineage (NCBI taxonomy): Eukaryota > Metazoa > Mollusca > Bivalvia > Unionida > Unionidae > Sinohyriopsis > Sinohyriopsis cumingii. The sequence goes on from CM068834.1 coordinate 24,062,491, forward strand.
TTTAAAGAAGAAAGGAACTGAACAGAAAAATATCTCTAAATGTCTTTTATTTTCTAATGATGAACTAAATGTCACGAATACATTGAACTAAAATTGTAATTTTAACAGTCACTTTAATTTATGTAAGATTCTTGTGCTCCACTTATATGGGTTGAGAGGGTTGTTTTTAATATCGTGCACATTCAAACTGCTTTTGTGTACAACAAAATCAAACAAACTATGGGAAATGATATAAAATTTTCAAACACGCCACTTTTAACATTCCTATGCGTTAACAGGTAACTCCTTAGAAGAGAAAGTTTACTTAATCATGCTTCCACAATTTGCTTGAATAAATCTGGTTCCATTAATGACCACGTCTAACTTTTTTATTGACAGAAAGTGTTTTTTTTCTTTCTGTTCATAGCCGCGTTAAGTTTCAGTCGTGGTCTACATGTAAGTTTGGCACAATATCTAAAAGCTAAAAAGATGTTCTTTGGTTGAAACAAAACCTTAAGAACGTTATTAATTATTAACAGTTATTAGGTAAGAAAAGACTTCAAAATCATGGATTATACAAGAATTGATAAACGGTTTTAAACTTTGATTCCAGAAACGTGTGTCGCCATTGCAGTTGTTTTGTTTATTCTCTTGATAAACTATCAAATTTTACTATAACCATTGCCAAAGTTAGGTCCATATCAATGTGCAGGAGATGAAATACAGATCATTTAGTAGAAAAATTGAAATGTTAAAAATGCATCTTAATGGGTGGAAACGAATATGACATTTTGGTCTAGTCTGGGTTTTTTAAACACATGTCCATCTAGGAGTTGTGTACGTTTTCAAAAAGAAAACTTAAGTTCGAAGAAATTTTGAAATTATTTCTTTATTAATTTTCATGTCAAGTCAGCATAAAAAGTTAAATTCAAATTATTTATCATTCTGTGTTCTTTGTCTTATTTAAGGCGAATACAATTTTACAGATCTCACCGGTAATCGTCCAAAGTATTTTTAAAAAACAACATGAAAAATTAAAAAGGCGATAAAAAGACATTAAATGCAAAGTTAAATATATGTCAATTTAAACTGTATATTCTGGGGTCTTATTTTATCGACCATGTATCAGAATGGAGCATCACACGATTCGGATAATTTTCTCCTAGTTTCTGTGCGACTTAAAGGATAGCGAAGGAACAGCAGTGGAAACAATGTCACATGAAGACAGAAGCGCCACAGTCAGTCGTAAAAGCATAATAAAATATCGATGTACCATTATATAGATTGTACAGAAACACGTCTGATAAGGTGAAACACCGAAAGCTGAGAGCTATACCATAACGGAAGAGTCAAACGACGTAGGGGAGTTAAAAGAAAGACCAAACCAACGTTTTAGGATATCAAATGTAAAATAGAAATATTAGTTAGAAATATTAGTTAAGTTGTCTACAAGCATCAATAAATTCAGTTTGCAAAATGAAATTTTTCATATTGATGGCATAAAACTCAATACTTTACGACGGTCATTTTGATGCTCCAGTTTCATACGTTTCTCTTTGAAACTACAACAGTTGTCACAGACTAATTATTCAGGACCCTTTTCGACCTTGGAGAAGTCGATTTCGTCATCATTTTCGATGCTGTGTAATTTTAAAAGCGTGTTTAACTGGTCAATAATACAGAATTTCTTTGCAAATGACAAATAGACAATTTATTATAATTTTTTAAGGATATATAATTGACTCAAGCCGTCCATGGATAAAAGAACTGATCCAGGCCATCCATGGTGGATTGAATCGACCCATGCCATCCATGGTGGATTGAATCGACACAAGTGGTCCAAGGTGGACAGCATCAACCTACGCTATAGAATCGATCTACGATTTCCATGGCGGATACTGGCATTAAGTGTGCTTAGACGACAATAACAAAGTGTGCAACAAATAAAATCTGCCATTACGCAAGAAATACTTTTAAAAAAACACGCATGGTAATAAGGTTCCAGTTTCCTGATTTTCGTTATGTATTACATTGTAATAAGAATAAAATAATACGAAAAGAGTACGAAGAACTGAGCACACACACCACACCACCTCCACCCCCACCTTTGCAACGTTCCCTGGCTGCCAGTTCGATCCAGAATCAAGCAATAAATCTGTTCATCATGATACATTTAATTGACTGACTTCAGTCCAATACATCAATCTGACCTCACCCATGTGTACATTCCATCTAGAAACTTACGCAACTCTTCCGACACTCGCATTCTCATAGTTCCCACTGTTAAAACGAAATCATAATGAAAAACTTTTTTCTATTTTTTGCCTACCAAGGCCCAGCTACGTGCCCATAGATCTTAGACATAAGGACACTGTGATCTCATTCACGAGTGTTCTAGAAACTCACCTATGCGACTACAAGAACAGACTTAAAGACTTAATAATGCTTACTTCCTTAATTATTGTCAGCATGTTTTTGTTTTGTAATTTCATGCTATTTGTTGTTTGTAATCTTGTCGTCGTATAAGTTGTATGTGTTATTTAATATTGTATAGCGCTTAGGAGTTCTAATGATTAGGCGCTGTACCAAGTCCAAGTCATTTTTATTATTATTATTATTATTATTATTATTATTATTATTACGTTTGACGTTGTTGTTGTTGTGTTGTTGTTATTCATGCTGCTGTTCTTGTCCTTCCTGTGAAAAACAAGAAATAAAGGTGGCATGTCCTGTAATCGATACGTTTTGAACAATTTCGGCAAAAGTCAGAAAACCCCTTATTATGATATACGTTATATAGAGTGAAAATAAAAAATAGATCTGTTAGTGGCAATGAACGTGGATCATAACAAAAGATCTAGAGTTTTACGTTTCCATTTGATAAAGTTTTATAAGGCATAAAGAGAAAACAAGACTAGAACTCAGTTAAATACAGCTGTATACATTACCTTGCCAAATGTGGCGGCCCCTGCCGGTGTGAACTTTTCTTTCTTACACAGATCTAGATAATGAGCGTAGAGAACACAGCGTGGTAGACAAACTCCTTCCGCTCTCTCGTAGTTTTCTGATAACCTGTATAATAGAATAATATAAAGCTGAAATTTACGAGTTTATATGACTGCAAATATAATTTTGAGAAAAGCATACAAATATTCGCATCTAGCAATGTTGAAGGAACACGTAAAAGTAAAAACAAATGCAACAACAACTTTTATACATTTTATGAAATCAACACAACAGACAACATCAGTTCTTTCAATAGAAATTCAAGATAACTTTATGTGAATAATATGGGTGGGGAAAATAATCTACTCAGTTATTGAGAAATGTTCATGTATAATTCCATAATGGTTTCCCTTTAAACTCAACATCAACATGTTATACAATGCCTGTTATTTCTGTTTCAGAATACATTTTTTTAGAAGGTAAAAGAGAACTCTATGGGTACAATATTATAGCATTCAAGTAATTTTATATCTAAGTATTTACTTTCAGAAACTCGTGATCTTTCAACCACCCATTTCGATATTTAAGACCCGATTTTATTAACACAGCATAGGCCATAATTTGGCTACCTAAATATGATAGTAGTTTTAGTTCTTCATCCTTCTTGGAGCAGAGGTAGCGCACTTAGTAGAACGTCTGACACGTAAAGCAAATGTCACGAGTTCAATACCAACCAAGGCCATACCGGGTCGTCTGCCTCACTGTGTCCTTGGTAGAGTGTTTAGCTCCAATTTTGTATGCACAACAATAATATGCATATAAAACCTCTGAAATGAATCTTTATCCTTAATTATGATTGCATATAAGCCAAACGTTTCTACAAGAATATTTATTTAAAACTCAAAACGTAAAGAAACCATGAACCGTATATTTAACAAATTTTTATAGCAACAAGACAAGTTGTCATATGAGTGTCTTTCTCCAGTTATTGTGTATGCTGGAACTACTATCTGTCAGATGACTCACCTCACTTGAAACAACCCTCCTCGTGTTAGATTATCGCATTAGGCTTTTAAAACTGCGGGAGAATCACGAACTGACCATCTGTCAGCAGAGACATTTCTAAAGTGATTTATATTACCAAATCGTATACGTTCGAATACTGCTCCCCTTAAGTTCTCTGATGTGCTTGAAGAGAACTGATACTAAAAACAGGTCAGAGACCAACGCTTATTCCTGTCAATGATATATACATCCACAATATTGAATCCATTTGTAGGAAGAAAAAAATGCATGACGAGACGAGAAACTACTTTAAAACTTTTCAAGCCTAATAAGGAATATACTTGTGTTTTGATTATCCATAAGACAAAAATATGGGCTAGCACGAGATACACATCTGGTTCCGATAGGTGCAAACGATTGGTGTTTGGTTTGGTGGTGGTGGGAGTGGGTGGGTTGGGGGTGTTTACTCGTATCCTTTATCTTGCTAAATGTCTAAAATTACATTAATATTTTTAAAAATGTAAGGAATACATTGTAACTATTACTATGCAATAACTGTTAGGTCATGAAACATAAATAGCAATCTACTACGATTGTATTCATCATTAGAATCAGAAACATAAAGTGATAAAAACCGAGCCAGTCACCTCTTCGATTGGGCCAAATAGAGGTTATTGATTGTTTTAATGCCATTGATGACGTGGAAGTAAATTTATGGATACACACAAAATTGCATACGTGTTTTGTTCTGAGTCGGAAAGAACAAGTTTCATATTACGGAGGGATACATCGAGGCCGTCACGCCGTTACGTATTCAACTGCCATAACAAACGAGTTCTTTGCCCGGTTTCAAATACAAAACTTGAACGCGGTTTTATATTTATTATATACCTTCTTTTAATGTGTGATTGCACTGGAGTAATTTATATCGATATTTAAGCAGTCATTTTTAGCTTTATTGTAATGAATGAAATTCAAAACAATAATTTTGATTTATGAACGTTTGATTCACTGCGAAAGGAAACACGGACAGCGGAAGCAATATGCGAGGAAGAAGTTAGCCGACGCACCCTCCCGCCTGGGGAGAAATAATAGATCTTCTTAGGGCTACAAATTGCCATTTATCTAAGGGGACCAGTTTGGCTTGGTTTCCCAATTCGATAAAACCACACAAAATTGACTTGATAGTTTCGGTTGCCTGCATCAAAATTTTAACCCAATTACCTAACAGTGACTAAACTTTTATTTGTCGCTTAGACAATTAGAAAAGCAAAATTGTTTGGGCATCTCACTATGTACACTATGTACTAGTACTATTTCAATTGTTAGGTATTAGGAAAATTATCAGACTCATTTGAATTTGACTCAGTTGCACAGGTGGCTCACACAATATTGGTTGTTAGGGTCCATTTACAAACAACTGGACATAATTTGGCTAAGTACGGGCGGGTTGTCCGATGCCGGAACTCCCCTCCACTTTCCACGTCCGGACATTCGTATAAAGGGCGGAGATGTGGAACGAATTCCACCTGCCTAATATTTGTGTCCCAGTGTGACGTCATTGTCACCAACCAATCGCGACTGACGTTACAACTGCATTGGTCGACACCACAGTGATTGGTAAACAGAAACTTTATTTTAGTATCATCAGTGCGTGGGTCCATTTCCACTCATGAAACAGCCCTCCAATCAGACCGCAATGGGAACCAAAAGGACCCGCGGGTGAAGGCTATAATTACCAGTGTACCTTGTACACACAAACGCCTGGGGGATGAAGCTCTTTTTCCTTCCCCCAGGATCAATTATCAGGCCGCTGTGCGACCATTAAGCCAACTAACTAATCGCTGCGTCTAAAAATATCTATGCGCGGACCTCAAAGAAGGCAACTAAGTAGTTCGAATCGGGTCGTGGGATACAGTAATACGGACTGAACAAGTGTATTGATCAAGCATGTAAGGTCCAGTGGGTATGTACATGGGCTATTTCAACATTTCTTTTATATAGTCCATTTAATTCCTATGACAACCTGTTTTTAAAGTTTTAAAAATTTCACTTGTTAAAGGAAACCACCAAGTCTCGTCATCATTGCTTTTGACATACAAAACTAACGCATATCATGGATTTTTTTACACAAAATTTATTTAAAGGGTTTCTTCTTTCTGATTTGTATTTATGCTATCAATTGTACATTTTGTATACGCATGTATAATTTGCTTCTCTCCATAACTAATTCCAACCATGTATCTACAAGGTCACCATGAAAGACTATTTATAGAAGGGATAATTTTAAAGAGAAATCGACAAATTAAAACATAATCTGCTGTCTAAGATATTTTTGACTTTGACACAAGCCATGTACTTTGCATGACCAGTTCATAAATACGAACGTATGTTCCTAATGTAGGTCAGTTCAAGGTGCAGAACAGTAAACAATGCATGCAGTGGCGTTCCGGGTGACACCATCAGCGGGGTAGGTGACACCAAAATGATTGTCTATAATAATAAAAAAAATTGTGCAGGACGGAGGTCCATGAGGGTGGCAGCATGAGTTACCGCACATGACTGTCTATAACATGTTTGAACTCTTGTGCAGGAAGGAGGTCCACTGGGGTGACACCATGAGTTACCGTACTGGGTGACATCAACCCTAGTGACGCCACTGAAGGTATGAAGTCAAATCATTCGTACCACCTTTGCTATTTGTACAAGACAAAAACATGTCTCAGATGTATGTCGGATAGATCAAACAATTTTGTTCGCCCGAAATGGCTTCGCTATAAAGAAACGACAATCTTGCAAGACTACCCCAACTATTTCTACCATTGGATTGACAGTATGACTGTCCGATATGTTGCTAATGAAAAATAGGTACATGCATTCGCAACTTCTCGGTCAAGCCTTGTTTCTCAAATATCCAAGGTGTTCCGAATCTCAGCTATCGGCATTTACGTTCTCGTTAAGATTGTATATCGAAAAATTTCAACGTTTCTCTTGTAGTTACCTTCCCTTATTAGAAAATCATCTTCTATTGAAATATTGCTAGATTTAATGGATTTTGAGAAAAAGTCGAACTACTGTGTTGTAATTGGAAACAACTGACAACAACACAAACAGATGGCACTCAGATGCATCAGACCTGAAAAAGTATCAATGATTTTGACGACGTTTGGTTCAAAATGTATGAAAATAGAGCGACAAGTACTAAAATGGTTGGAGTTCAATGCTTGTCATTATGATTATGGAATTTTTCAATAAGTGTTAGATTAATAGAAAATTCCTTTGTAAGTGTAGTCATCTCTATTACAGGACACCTACACACAGGTAAGATATGTTATTAAATTTAACATTCATCTCTCTCTCTCTCTCTCTCTCTCTCTCTCCATCTGACACCTGTCCACTAGTCCACTTGGCAGTACCAATAGTGTCTTTTAAAGACGGGTTTCAATTGTAGATGTTAAAATTAAAAGTTTTATTCCAGTTTCAGAGGAGATTCTTGCATTATGTTTACACGATTTCAGAACTAACCTCTCGAAGAGGGCCGTAGAAAGCGATCACGGGCCCTGGGGAAAGACACACCCGGGCCTTTCCTAGTTTTTGTTCAAAAATGTTTTTCTTTCTAAAATTAAAAAGTGTTGTTCGGCCAGGACCCTTTTACGTGGATATATCTCCGGTCGCCCCTCCCTCTTTTGTCGGCCCTGCTCTCAAACAATCTGATAACACCACGACAGTCTAAAACACTCTACATATTTGTCGATAGACGGGTACCTACGGTATGTCTCCAGCGCTACTTATGCAAAACGCTGAACCTTAACACGATCCGATGTCCCTGGTGCGCTTAAAAACCGGTAAGCCACTGACTTTAGCTATCAAAGCAAATACTTATTCAAGATTTTGCAAGTGCTGAGATGTCTTGGTTTAAAAGTTTGATCTGTTGGTGATCTCTTGAGATTATTTGGAATTTGAAATATCTGACACTATTTTGACTTATTTACAATGTATATTCTATTCGTGAGAGATTCTTGTTTTGAACATTTTTCTGTATAATAAGGGTTATATGTTATTTAAAGGAAAAGAAGAAGCAAAGTTACTTTTAAAATGTAAATATTATTTTAAAACTAAGTAAAATATATAACAAATCCAAACAGTGAATATATATCGCATATTATTTATTTAAATTGGCCTCACCTAGTCCAAGAAAGTTGTCATACATGTAAACTTCGGTGCCTACGTATATTTTCTTACTAAGACTCTTTGTGTCATATCGCTTAGGTGGCCTACTGGTTAGAGCGTCCGCCTCGGATGCGGGGGGTCGTGGGTTCGATCCCCGGCCAAGTCATACCAGACTTATAAAAATGATACTAACAGCTGTCTCGCTTGGCGCTCAACATTAAGAGGTTAGTGTTAGGACTGGTCGGCCTGGTGTCAGGATAATGTGACTGGGTGGGACATCATGCTAGATGTCTGCGGCATTATGCCCCAGTTCTAGACATCACTATAAACTGCCACACTGCAGACATCGTAGCGATATGACTGAAAAATTGTTAAAGCTACGTTAAAAATCGAAATCACGCACAAACGCTCTTTGTGTCCCAGTCGAAGTTTCCAGTCGATATAATCATTCTCCATCTTTATTTGGGTATTTTTTTGAAAATACTAAAAATGATATAGTGTCCTACCCAGTTTACAATTTTTATAAAATAATAATAAGTAAGATGATAAATGTTCATTCGTCAAGGTGGTTAAATCTGCATTAAGCATGCCAGTGGGGAGTCCTATAGGAGCCCCATTATTGTAATTACTGTCAATCCATAATAGCAAGGTGATTCCATTAGCATTGATCATCTGAGTACAAATACCTTCAGCAGCACACTACAGGAATTACAGTCAAACCATTTCCAGTAATATTGTTTTAGTCATTTTCAAGTATATTTTTCTCGCTATCAATCGCATTCTGTTATTTGCTGAAAATATACGTGAAGTGATAAAAATGACTACTTCCAATTTCCACCCTGACTCATACTAGGGCCTTCTGGGACAGAAGGACAACAGTTTCACAGGTGTCTTCCTCAGTATTGTCCATATTCATTCCAGCGATTCTACACTGTCTGCTGTTAGAGGGGAATGCTGGAGCTAATTAATAGTCTTGTTTAGTACAGTATGACACTTCATTTGAAAAGTTTAGGTCTTGAAACGTTTTACTTTGTTAAAATCCGTGTTGGAATGCCAGTCACGCTGTTGAAGCTTGCTTCAAACAAATACGGATGTCTGATAAATGCTATACTATGGAGGTGTATTTGTACATCTTCACAACATCTTTGTCGAATGAACAACATTAAAAATGGCAATTAAGTAACATCTTAGTTTTATATTTTTGTTGTATTGGAAACGCCTTGAATGGATCTGAAAACAGGAAACTTACGATCTTAACTTAAAGAGGAATTGGTCTATTGCCATGTAGTTTTACTTTAGACCATAGACTAAATCATTTTTATTTGTCTCACCACTGTCAGAAAATACAATAAACGAAAAAATAAATAGTTTTAAAGTGACGATCTTTTGAAGCCGTGCTAAAGAAGGTTTAGTATGAACTTGGTTACCTTAGTGGTTAATTTAGTCCACTTACAAATGTACGCACATTATAGATAGGAAGAAAGAACGAAATCAATTACACTTAATGTCATTATTTTTACGTATTCTTGTAATGACATGAATGTATTAAATCAGATGGTCTATGCTAATCTGAACTATGAAAAAATGACAGACTGACCATAATCCTTGATAATTATTCATTACTGTTGGTTCAAATATAGGAATGCGAAACTAAAGATACTGAATATATACATAACTCTTTCATATAATTGATTTCTAATACGTTGCTGTTGCTTTGTCATTGAACATATTTCTTTAAAAATAAGTCTAACTCAACGAAAGAAACTAGATTCCAAAAATACTGAGTTGTACAAGCTTTGATAATTAATAGATCAGATTGAAATATGAAGAAAGAAGGTAAGTTAAAGGACACTTTTTTTAAAACAATTTTTATGTTAAACGAAAACCTCAAAATAATTTTACTGCCTTGTAAAGGCGATAGAATCAGTCATAACTTCTTCCAGCTGAGTATTTTCTCTCAATGCAGTTTATAACAACAACCTAGTCATCTCCTTATTTATAATGGGGTTCGTAACAGTAACCAAAACCGATTAATGAATAATTCATACAGAGAGTTAACACTCAAAAGACATTATAAATTTGTATCTGCCATTGTAATATCTAGGCAATGGTTTCAGAACTTCGCATCGCCTTCCATTTCGATTCCTGGGCAAGGTGATCAGGTCTCGATAAAGTCATGAACGCTGCCAGAGTGTTAAGAAAATAACTACGGAACGAAAATATGGTTTATAATACCTAATCTTTATGCGCTTCACGGGTAATGTTGGTTCCGCTCTACAGTAATTATGTACTTCAAAGAGAGGGGCCATTACAAGGTGGAGTTGTTCGCATTAGCAACAAGCACAGTAACGATAATGTTGGCATACGTCTATGCTACTTTCATGTTGTGTAACAAAATTTTAGTTATATGTGGTAATAATGGAAGCTGTGCACTGTCTAAAGCTGACAGTTATCAAAAAATTTACACTAACCTTAGAGTTATTAAAATAGGGAAATTACTTTTGCCAGCGTAGATAATACCAGCTTATTAAAGTACAATTAATGAATTACAAAATGCATATAAAGTAAAATACATTATCGGCTATTTTTACTTTGCTCAACTAACCTTTGAAATCCAGCAAGTGAGCATGACCAGGTGGAACATGGAGTCTTTTGAGAGGTGCGCATATCCAGTAAGGCGAAACTGTATACTCACTAACCCAGCTTATACACATCATGCCAAACTGTATACTCAATAACCCAACTTACACAAATCATGCCAAACTGTATACTCAATAACCCAACTTATACACATCATTCCACACTGTATACTCAATATCCCAAATTACATCATGCCAATCTGTATACTCAATAACCCAACTTACACACATCATACACCGAAACAAAGGGAATTACAAATTATTGTAACACTTCCTAAGATCAACAAAAACTTTCTTCTTCTTAGCCAGATTAATCCTACAGGTTACGCTACTAGTGCGCCAGTGAATAGGTATGAAATAAATGAATGACAGCTGTTTGAATATGTAGTGACGTAAGGTTTTACATGACGACAGAACCTGAGTCCAGTATACACGTTTAATAAGGATCAAGCTGTTGAAACTAATTCAGCCCAGTTCAATATCAACCATGGGAACGGACTAGTATCCAATGGATATCACGCAATATGTAGAAAAACAATTAATATTATATCTCTAATTCCCATGTACGACGTCGGCTAAAACGAAATCATGTGATTTGCGATAATTTATGATACTGCAGCGTAATGACTTCATATGGAAGTTTTAAATATCGTCGAGTAGTCCAAATGGTTTTACAATAATGAAACATGCTGAATTTCAAAAACTCAGTATTAAGTCACGTAATAAAACAAATACGTGCCTTTGTTTGGGATTAATATAAAGACTTATGACTATATATATATATATATATATATATATATATATATATATATATATATATATATATATATATATATATATATATATATATATATATATATATATATATATATATATTGGAATTGTGCTGAACATGAAACAGTGTATGGGCTATCGGAATTGTGCTGACCCTTATGAGCATGGCTGTCGTACTAAATATTAAACTGTTCTGCTCACAAAGTGTACTTTGTTCCTGACCACTTAGTCTTTTAATACACGAATATGTTTACTTTAATGCAAATGTGGGAAGAGTTTATTCGCAGAGATTATGTATGGTTTCTTGTCGTGTATGACAGAAGAATACGCCTCATTGCTGTTGTTAAGGAAGTACTTGAACGTAGATTCATAGGTAAATAAGTTAACATCTCTCTCTCTCTCTCTCTCTCTCTCTCTCTCTCTCTCTCAATATATGAAATATGTAATTGAATTACCAGTGAAGTGTCTTGGCGACCTGGGAATGTTTCTGGGAATTCTGTTCTGAACTGGTTTTCGAAAATTCTTTGTTGTCTTCCTCTTCGCCCCAGTCTGAAATGTATGAAAAGTCAGATTATGTCAAACTTTCAATGTACTTGTTCTCATCTATACTGATATAGCATCGTTTTCACATATATTAATATAGCGTTGTTCACACATAAACTGATACTGCAGTGTTATCACATATACTGATATTGCAACCTTCCTGGATCCGAGATCCAAAATGTGAAAAAAATGCCGCTTTGAAGAATATTTAAAATCTTTCAAAATGAATTTACGCACTCTTTAAATACATTGAGGGTTTTCTACCCAATATTTGCAGATTTCTTTTAGCTTTATAGATCTGGCACCGGAAAAGGTATATTTACATTTTTGAGGAAACGCTGGCATAGGTGACCAGAACAGCATATTACTGTCACTTAATGCATCAGGATAATGTATTCCTTTAGAATCATTCTTTCTTGTGTTTTAGTCAAAATTTTTAACGTTGTATTATGAATGTGTTTCGTTATTCAGTTCAGACATGATTATTTCGATCATATTTCGTTCGTCTGAATATAAATTATGTCAGACATATCGTGTCCTCCTTGGACAGGTCGCTGCCCCACCCTTCAACTTGGAATACCACCATTGCTTCCGAATCTGATAGTGTTGGATCTCTCTCTATCAATACACTCTATGGAATGCAATTCAAACTGATGGAAAGGACATCTAATTTATAAAAACGACAATTCTGAAAAAGTCCAACCAAAGGATTCTGAAATTCTGTAAAAGTAGAAAACGAACTCAGACAAACACACACAAACAAATTTATCTTATACAGTCACTAGCCAAAGAAAGCAACACGCTTCCGTTCTAAAAGGTGTTTACTGAACAGAACGTTTACTGCTTTTATGTAATAATAATTATAATAAACCCAACAACAACAACAACAATAATAATAATAATAATGATAATAATAATAATGAACATAATAATAATAAACATAAACCTAATAATAATAATAATAATAATAATAATAATAATAATAATAATAATAATAATGATAATAATAATAATAAAAATAATAGTCAGAAATATTATTAAGGTGTTTTTCTATATCGTCTTCAGTTGCAAAGGGACGATTCTTTATTGGCATATGCCCATGACTTCCGATTCTGATGCACAGCATATTATCTCGTGCACGTGCAATGGTATTTTTTATTTTAAAAAATTAGTTATGTTTTCGTTCGTGTGTTCTTCAGCCTTAGGTTCCTGATCTCAGGATTAATGTATGACGCACGCAATTATGACGTATTTTGATAGGCGATAAGCATAAAAAATGTGTAATAAATATGACATACATTTGGCACATATCTTCGAATTATTTTTAAGATCAGAAAAGAATAATTGGTAATTGTTATACAAGGAATTCAGAAACATACTGTGGTTAGTAATTTATAGCAAAATATCATCGTTTAGGTTACCATTAGGACAAATTTAGCCGTTGGCAGAAGGGTTTAAAACAGTCGCAACTTGGCGGTCAATGTTGTGAATCGTACATATGGCAAAATTTTGTTTCGCTGAAATAGTTGAGTTGTTCCGGATGAGTTTTAAGAAAGAGCAAAGAAAAAAGTTACTAGTGGTCAAAACCTTCTAAAATACAAGCCTTTAACCATCTACAGGACTCACGGTACTAATTCTGTTCCCATAGTAAACCTATGCAAACACAACGATATTAAACATTCAATAACTTTAGATTTCTGGGTACTTATGATCAAACCTATATTTATTAGCATAGATGAAACCTGGACGTCAGCTTCTGTGTAGAGGAAATGATATAAACCGCAGCATTTTCTGGACGTGCATGTGTTTGAAACATGTGCTTTCAATTCCGCACCAAAGAGTCAAGTGCTAATTTTAGTAATGAGTGTTCCGAACTCAAGACTATTATAGGACTGGCATTCCATCAATAAAACAATGTCTCTATTCTTTTTTCACTTACAACTAGGATAAGCTCGCAAAAGATTGTTTTTCCTAAGACACGAATTACATTATTAACCAATCCTGGTCAGCCAAACCCATAGAAACTCTATTTTATGTTCACCCATTTCCAGGCTGGTTCCCATTTTCTATATCATTAGTACCTTGTGTCCTTCAGATGTGAGAAACTAAATGCGGTTGTACTGCAATCACAACTTCTTCCAAAAACACTTCTAATTTTTTATACTACACGATTAGCCCATGTTAACGTCCACTTAAATATGTTCATACCCATGCCTCGTTTTAAAGAAACTGAACATTTATATTTTGACCGATAATGATCCATTGCTCTCATATTTTCACCGATCGTGAGGGGATTGAAGACACGTTCGTTATGACGCACTTCGTAGTGTTAATCAACTTTGTCTCCAAATGGCGAAGTTTTCAATAGATGTGGTGCATATCTTGGTCGCCAGGGAGGCAAATCCTTGGATAAGGACAGACGATCTGTGTTTTGTACCAGGACTGTTAAATAGCTAATTAATACTGCATCCTTTCTCGCGCACACCGACAAGTGTTTGTCTGGAGCAAGCATGAAACCTTTTGCATCAAATCATTTACTTGAAGGCTGAGACACGAATACTCTTTCTTGAAAACACTGCTTTCAAACTGATAGATCACTTCACAACTGACATACACATCCATCCATATGAACTCTTTTGGAATGAATGCACGAATAGAGCCATCTGGGTCTTAAAATCGCGCGTTTTGTACAACATTTATTTTATTTTTGTAGCACATGTTGATGGTGATGTTGCAAGATTCAAAGTTCTTACTAAACATCAGCTTGGATTGTATAATGTAAATTTAAACAATACAAAATCCAGTCAATAGGGTTACTTGAAATATTATTTCGCGTATTTCGTGTAAGCAAGCTCTTTTATCC